>QEPC01010142.1:1986145-1998112 GCA_003113815.1 Sphenodon punctatus
TTTTTTTTTAAACACACCACCACACACCACAGTCACCGCAACACACACCAACCAACCCACCCAAACACACAGCAGCACAGCCAAAACCAACACAATCAAAACAAACACACTACACAAGCAGCCACCGAAACAAACACACACCCTCTCGCCTCACTCGCACACACGCACACGAATTTCCGGCGCTACGCCGATTTTAGGGCTTCCCGCGATCTCGTGATATTTCTGGCCGAAGGCCGAACGCGAACGCGCGAACCACCCGAACACCGAACGACCGAACACGAACGCACAACCCGATGGCGAACGAACCGAACGCCCGACCACGAACGCACGGCCTGCCCGAACAACCGAACACGAACGTCCGAACACGAATGCTACCGAACCGAACGGGCGAACACGAACACGCGATACGACCAAACGACCGAACATGAACACACAAACCGAACGCGGCCAAACCGAACGGCCGAACACGAACCACGATCTGTTCGCCCATGCCTATGGAGCACTGTGATGTCTTGGTATTCTGCAGTATTCAAAAAGGGGGTGTGACACTCCCTTTCCAACATGGCCCCACTCCTTGTGAAGCATCATGACACCACAATGATCCACAGGGGACAGGTTTCCATCAGAAAGGGGTGTGACAGCCCCTTTTGCTTTTCCCCTTCCAGCATAATAAATAATAATAATACATTTTATTTTTGTATCATTACTCTCCCCCACCCCTGCCATATGGCACTTGGAGCACTTTACAGCATAAAAATACAATAAAATATATAATCCACTTAAAATATAAATCTGTGTAAAAATAATTCAAAGGGGGAAGGAAACAGGGAAGGAAAAAACACATTAAGGGGAACTAGCAGTGGATCCTAAAAGCACACAAAAAAATAATAATAAAATCTTCAGGTGCTTTTGAAACATAACAAGAAAAGAACCGAAACAGACATCTGGAGGGAGCACGTTCCACATGGAGGGGCCCGCCACAGCAAAGGCCCAATCACCTGCCAACTTAAGACACAATGATGGGTGCAATCCCCAAACAGTGATTGGTTTCTAAACACAAATAACCATTAGTGTGAGACTCCAGGAGCAGGTCTTGGATATAGCTGTTTAGTGCCCTGAAAACCAGCTACGCGATCTTAAATTAGATCCATTGTTCTACAGGCAGACAATGCAGAGAATGCAGGGTGGGCGTAATATGACCATGGGTGTCTTTAGACATAACGTTAACAGGTGTCTGAAGGTGTGTTTTGACCTTGATATGAACCCTGGTTTGGCCCTGTGTTCACCATGTGGTGCTGCTTAGACACACAGCCCATCTTGGGGCAAATCGGTGTTTTGTTCGATGCCACCTGATCTCAGCACGCAAGTGCTGCTGCCTCATTCCCTGTGTTGTACCTGTTAACCCGCCACGCAATATCATTAGACACAATGTTGGCCACGTGTTCAGCTGAAACACACAAATTGTCCTTGTGATGCAATGGTGTTCACATCGCGTGTTCAACGGGTGGCCAAATTGGTGTTGGGATTGTTATGGTGCTTACATACAACAGCCAAACGTGCATAGGAGTTTTGACACCCAATTTTTGTTATGTCTAAAGATGCCCCATGGCTACCCAAACCAGTAAGCAGCTGTGTTGCTGCATTCTGAACAAGCTGCAAGTGATGGGTAAGCAACGCTGGAAGTCCACAGAAGATGAAATTACAAAATTCAAACCTTGTAGTCACATGGGTCACTGTGGCAAGGTCAGCCTTGGGATAAATAAGGGTGTAGCTTACGCAAATTGTGTACCTGAAAAAGCCACCTCCAAACTACATCTAATACCTGAGTTTTCATTGACAGAGCATGGTTGGAAATGACCCCCAAGTACTTACCTAGCACACTGCCTGCACATGGACCACAATATGCAGGTGCCCCAAGGGAGGCAAAGACATCCTCATCTCAGCTGCCCCTCCTCACCAGCTTCAGTTTAGTCTTCCCTGGATGGGTCCTGTCCCCTCCAGATTCCCTCCTGGAGGGAGATGGCAACCTTAGCCCCTGGGGGCAGTTTGTTCCAAGCCTCAGACCTCAAAGGCCCTCAGACAGGGCACCATGCTCTCCTGTATGATTGAAGTCTGAATTAGAGGCCTTGGGGGAAGGAGCCTTGTGGCATTTTACCCTGAGCTTCCATAAACCTCTTCTTGGCCCTGCTTAGTCATCCCTAACACAGGAATTGCCTGAGTGGATCAGACCACTGGTCCATCTAGACCAGGGCCCCGAGGGATCCGCGGGTCTGCGAATCGCAGATTTCCCGCGGAATTCCCCTCCCCCCGCGGAATCTCCTGCCCCGCTTCCCCCAGAGCAGAATTTCCAGCCTGCGCTGCGGGGACGCGGGGCAGGAGATTCTACGGGGGAAGGGGAATGAACAAACCGTCGGGGCTTCCCCTCCCCAGCCTCCCCAGCAGCCCAGGGCCCTTTAATTTGCTTACCAGGGATGGCTGCAGCAGCTGCTCCGTCCAGCACGCTCTTTTCCTGCTCGCACTTCCTGGCCCCTCCCGACGGGGCTCTCAGGGCGACGCAGCCGGATGACGTCATCCGGCTGCGTCGCCCTGAGAGCCCCGTCGGGAGGGGCCAGGAAGTGCGAGCAGGAAAAGAGCACGCTGGACGGAGCAGCTGCTGCTGCCATCCCTGGTAAGCAAATCCTTTTGGGGTTTTTTTGGGGGGGTGGGGGGTGGGAGTCAAGCACGCCCCAGCAGCTGGGGAGGGCAAGCCCCGGCAGCTGGGGAGTGGAGGCCCTGAGGGTTTACCAGTGCGGGGGGAGGAGGAGGCAAACCAAGCCCCCCCCCCCGCATGGTAAATCGCGCCGAGGCGCAGAATTGGCCCCTGACTCCCGCGGAATTTTAAAAAAAATTCCGCGGAAGAATCGGGGCCCTGATCTAGACCTGTCCCTGACTCCAACTGTAACCAGAAGCAGATGCTTCAAGGGAAGTGTATCAAACAGGGCAAGTATGGTGAGATCCATTCCTTGTCATCCCTTCCCAACCTGCCACTCAGTGATTTAGGGGAAGTTGCCTCCTGTGAGCATGTTAACTGACAGATAGTGATGGCCCCTATCCTCCATCAACATGACTGATCCTTTTACCAAGAGCAAAATGGCATTCTCTTACTGACCTCCAGATTTGGGAGATCGAGATGCAATGAGCCTCCTTTGGGATGTAAACCCTAAATACCTGCTAATTTAAAGCAGAAACAGAGGCCATTTTGTATTTGTGAATATAATTTCTATATTTGGGCCTGCCACCAAATATCCAAATGTATTTGCCATATAAAACAAAATGTGCATATTCATAACTTTGGTTAGCTCATTTCAGTTATTTTGCTTATTTTGTTCACTTTGGTAATTCGTTTCAGTTATTGCAGTTATTCATTTATTTGTTTGCAGTTTTTGAGTCGCTCTGATAATGCTATTTAGTGCTAGATTACTTTGATAATTGTCATTAGGGAAGGGAAAATGCTAGGACACAAGCAACAGGGGAAACTCTTTGCTGAGCCAAGCCCCTTCCCCTCATTGATTTGCATTCTCCCTCTCAATAGGTATTCGAGGACTATGAACTGTGTAGGGGCATGGAACCAGATGTTTTCCATCCATGAAAGCAACACATGGCACGTAGAAGCGCTTCCTCATCATCGTTGCAGTAGCCAGGAGAGTCCTCTTGTGGGTACCTGCCAATCATGTTTGTACGGTGAGGGCACGTGGAGGGGCATTCTCAGTTGCTGCCCTGGTGTTGTGGAACTCCCTTCCTCTGGAGATCTGTCAGAGTCCCAGCCTGAGCATATTTCAGAGGAGATGGAAGACTTTTCCTTTTGGCAATGCATTTGACAGGCAAAATTAGGGGTTGGTTGAGGGGATTGACTGCCTCCTATCCTTATGTATGCATAGATATTACCCTTTTCTCAGCCTTGTCAGCTGGGAGTTAAGAGAGAGCCATGTTAGTGTTGGCTCCATCCTGCAGAGGAAGAAGGGGAACTGTGGGTGCACGGAGCATAATTTGGAAGTGAGTACAATGTGAGACAGACAACGTCTTTACTCCTTACATGGCATGCACGTTAAAGCAAGACCCTTAATTTACAATTTCCATGCTTTTTGGAGTATATTTGAATTTGTACGAGCCTTAGCTCCTCTCTCAAACTGGAGGGTTTTTGAGAATAAATTTCCTTGCTTTTTGGCAGTGCTATGGACTTCATTCCTTCTCCTGCCGCCCTACCAATGTGAGTTACGTTAGCAACATCATGCAGTGTAATTGGGCTTACAATCTAAGATGGACATGGGTGAGGAAAACACAGGGTAATGTAATCCCATTTTACAGATGGGGAACTGAGGCTGAGACTTGCCAAGGCTACCCATGAGCTATGAGTTCATAGCTAGGGCAGGATTTGAACCTTGACTTCCTAGCTCAAAGTTCTGCATCTTCTTCAATACACCTCTGGCTCTCAGCTGCTACACCGTTATGCTTTACAGTCACAGATTTTCAGAGACAGGTCCCTGCAGGGACTCTATAGGGTGGCCATATGAAAAATACATGGTGCAGGGCTGCACTGGAACCAATGCAGCCCTGCAACATGCATTTTTCATAAGTGTCCTCTTTTAAAAGGGAGGTATGGCCAGCCTAGGTCTCAGTCCAAGCTGTTATGGTGCAGATCAGAACCTCTTTGCAGCTGCCCCTTCCCACACCACACCACCCCCCGCACCCAGGAAGAGGGGGAGTCCAGATCATGGATCTGTCTCCTCTCCTTGTTAACATAGAGTGCAATGCTCCATTAAAATTGAAGTCCAAACTGTTATTGTCTAGCCTCTTTTCTTTGTGCCTACTGGGGATTACTGACCTAAGCGGCTCAGCATTGTTGACTTGCATATTTATTCATATATTTTAAGGGCAAGTCTTTAGAATCAAAGCAGCCAAGCTAGTTCTTTCTTACTCCTCCCCCCTCTCTGTTTCCCTGCAAGAGCTGGGCAGCAGTGAAAGCAAAGGGTGGTGGGAGGAAGTATGGGGAAGTTAGGAGGGGTATTTTTGGAGAGGGGAGATGGAAAAACTCTAAGGAAGGAGCTGTCTGTGCAGCACCATGTTCAGCTGTCACACTTCTATGTTTGGCCACATTAAGTTGAAGACATGAATGAGATGGAAAGACATTTTTTGGAGCTGCTGCACTTTAATCAATGGCACTGTTAGGGGGTGGGAATGTTGTGAACCTCATGCAAAACAGAAATACCACCACTCTGTGCACAAAATCCAGGGAGTGATGGTGTGTTCCAGCAAGAGGAGGAGAGGGTACAGTGAGCCAGGACACCCCAGGGAGAGAGAAGAGTCTATTCAATTGAAAAGATGGAACCTTGTCCAATCTGCATGTTCCATTTCAAGTATGCAGAGTATTTCAAGTATGCCAAAATAAAGTCTTAGCAGAAAAGAACGCTCTAGCCTCCTCCTCAGCTGCAGGTTCAGGTTCTGCTTGCCACATGAGGGAACTGAAGGGGAGAAGATGTCCTCTGTTCTCATGCCATCCCCACCCCTGAGCTCCCTGCCTCCCCACACAGGCCCCCCATGACCCCAACCTCTCCTGCCAACCCCCATATCCCAGAGCTCCCTGCTTCCCCATGCTGCCTAACCCCGCACTCCCCAAGGTAGCTTTCCTTGGGGAGCCTCTCTTGTTTGACCATCTCTGGGTTTCTGGCCAGTGGCCTATGCCCATCCTTGGATCCAGCAGCAGCTTGAGGATTTTCCCAACTTCTATCAAAGGGCTATTTAAAGGGCCAGAAGGAAGTTGGAAGGAAAGATCTCATTACAAATTAAAAGCTGGTCAAGGGAAAGCTGATCACAATCAATGGGGTGGGGAGAACCAGAAACTTAGGCAGAAATCCTGAATTAGTCCCTGGTATTGCAGGCAGCAGGACATTTCAGGTTGTGGAACATTGACAGCTGCTGTGTTAGCCAGGACCCCTGGTCCCCCCACAAAACGGATGGACCTTTCCCCCCCCCCATGTGATAACCAACTAACTTGGACCTGGGGTTGGCAAAGCCCCCAGGGGTAACCAAGGGCAAGGAGGCTTGGGGAAAAGACATAGTCTCCCCACACTGGATGCAAGAGGGGGGGGGGAAGCATGGAAAATAAGGATCGGGCCCAACCACCCTAGCTCCTAGCCAAAAGAGATCACTCATGGAAAAATACTAACCTAAGGTTGAGAAAAGGACTGAAAGGGAGAGCCCTCTGAATAAGAAATGGAGTCATTAAGGATAGGGGTGCTCAGCCTGTTGTGACAAAGGACTGGTAGCCATGACTCAGAGCAGCAACAGCCTATCTCTGCATTCCCCAGGAGAAACCAGACACATACTTATTGTATCCTAGAAGTCTGTCGTTAGTCCTTCCCTCCCTCCACTTTTTGTTTACAGTTTCCCTGTGTGTCAAAGATATCTTGTGCATATCCTGGATTCACCTTTGTGATGGAAGTAAAATTTGTGACTTCTCCCATTGGTAACCCATTGTGTACCCCCAACAACCCTTCGTAGCCTCCCAAAACCCTTTGTCTAACATCCAATAACTGACCCTGGTTTTCCCCTCAACTTCTGAAAAACCTTGGGACCCAGATACGTGCAAGTCACTCTGTGCATGTCTTAGTTGAGGGATCTCCCAGACTTTGGACTGCCCCTTCTTCCTCCATCCCCCGAACTCCACTGGATCCGTGGGCTGCCTGTCCCATCTCAACAGACAAGGAAAGGTAACCACAGGTCCAGACTTTCCAAGCCAATTGGGGAAGCCCCCCCTCTATCTCTTGTTCTCTTGCTCCCCATTGCTGAGCCAATACCGGAAACCCCCTCCCCCTTCTCCTACCATACTTTCATTTCCCCCTCAAGCTGCATGTGTTTTCCCCTTTTAAATCCCACCAGCCAGACCGGGGCTGTGTTTCTCTATTTTGTGTGTGTGTGAAATAAACCTGTTGCAGTTTTTATTGAACACTTGTCTCTCTCTCTTTCTGTAATTTGGGGAGGGTAACGTAAACTGTCTGTAGTGCGTACTTTCCTCAGACTAATTCTCTGAACACATGGAGACCCCGGTTAAAGTAATTAGACTAATTCCCCCCCCCCCGAAGTTTAAGGAACGGTGGATATTGGGGTGCATTGCCCCCTGGTAGCCACGAGTGGGAGGGGGTCTCCTGTTAACAGCTGAACCCAGAGGCTGCCACACACCCAGCTCTTGCAAACGGTGCCTCTTGGATGAACTTTTAAACCACTGGATGACTGGGCTGCCCTCCAACCTGGCTGATGATCTGGCTGGGGAAAGTGAGGGAGTTTGAGTGGGTTGTTAGGAGGCAGTGCGTAGTCTGCGGAAGGTGAGGGAAGCCAGGGAGTTGGTCCCTGGCTTGCACATTCACATTCCCCACAGTGCCATCGCAGCACCTCAAAAGCACGTGCCAGCTTAGGCCTTTCCAAGCCACTCCATCTGCGGGGGGAGCTAGGCATTACAGTGGCGGCAGCGGAGGCACCCTGGTGCTGCCAGTGGTGAGACCTTCTGTGTGTGTGTAGTATGTACGTGTGTGAAGCAGATGTTAGTTATGGAGAGTGAGAGCCAAGCTGACAGGTGGGGGTGGGGGGGGAATAAGGAGCATTAGTTCCTCCCCCCGCTCCCCTGCCCAGGCTGATGGCAAGGAGACAGTGATGCTTAGCGGAGAAAAGGCTTGCTAGGCAGAACACTGCCTTTGAAACTGACATGGTGACATTGCAGCAGCACTGTTGCTTTGACAGTTTCAAAGGCTCCTTAGCTGCTGGAGGACGTGTGAACGTTCTCTCCATTGGCTAAAATGGGGACTTTAGCAGTTAATTACTCTACAATTACCCAACCAATTTTCAAATTTACCAAGTGTGGACATGGGACCTCACATTTGAATTTTTTAACACCTCGCCCCCACATGATGATCAAATCACCACAGTGAAACCCTGATCAACTTAAAAAGTTGCCAAAGGGGAGGGAAAAGCCATTTTTGCATCAAAGAGCAAACCCCTGTACCTGCCCTATTTCTCAACCAATCTGCATAAACATTGGTCAGATTAAACATCTTACATTAAGGACCATCTGTGCAAAGTTACAAAGTAATAGGAGTTATCACCTCAATTTTATAAGCAATAGTATTTTGAAGGGTTTTAATGCAGATTGCTGCTGGCCTTAATTATAGAGATGCTCCCATTCCTCTACATTTTTTTAAATGGTCATCAGTGAAGAGGAAAGGTGTTAAAGCAGAAATCCAGGACTGTCATCTGGCTGGCAAAGGTCATTGCCCCTGTAGCTGTTGCTAGGTGGCCCTAGGAGGCGTCTGGACTTTCATTGGAAGTCTTGATCTGGGGGTGGGGAGCGTAGGGGTATTCCCTCAATCGGCAGGGAGATGATGGGGTGAGTGACAAAGTCACTAGTTTGGTGTTATCCAGTTATCTGACAACAATGCTGCGGGGAGGTGGATTGCCCAGTCAAGGCTCCCAGTATTGAGCCCAGTCTGCTAGCCACAGATACACACTGGCTCCCCCTTCACTTCCAGTAGTTTTGCAATCAGGGATGGTGTTAGACCTCATGGCCCTATGCTTGATGCCATAATGAGGGAGGGGGGAGTAGAAACGCCCATACTGCTGCCTCCTGAAGCCCTGATTTCCCCAGGTTGCCCTGTGGGCTTCAGTTAATCAACTCCAGAGTAAGTGGTTGTTGGACTATGGTCTTTATCTCTGCTGCACCTTTAAAATGGGCCCTGTGCCCCTCAAAATTGTTTCACCCAGCACTAGCAGGGACTGAACCCTCTACTGCTGTAGGGAAAGCCAGTTGTATGGCTCAGCTTGGACCACATACGGTAACCTCATGGGTCACTGTTTGGGACAAGTTTGCCACCACTTCCATTAGGAAACCTGGAGAGGGCAGGACAAAAGGGCTGTCATGATTATTTCTGACATAACCCCACCTCTTACATAATATGACATCACAGCACTCCATAGGGAAAGAGTCATGTTGGAAAGGGGGCAGGGCAGTCGAACTCTCATACTCCTTTTCTGACATAACCCGACTTTTGCAGAGCATTGCGACATTATTGGCTCCACAGGTGTGTGGTCACATCACAAAGGGGTCAAGAAAGTCCCTATGGCCTGCCCGCTTTCTGATATAGTCCCAGCCCTGGAACCCGCAATTCTCTGGGTTTAGTTAGTAATCCAGGAAAATCAAAACTTGGAGTCTCTGAGTGAAACCCAGAGAGGTGCTTGACTGCCTTCACTCAGGGAGCTGTTTGAAGTTTTAATTCATTCATGCTCATAAAGTGCTCTGCACTCCTTTGTGTCAAGCATTATGATGTGAAGCAACCTGGCAGACTGTAATGGGCTGTCTGAGATCTTTAAGCAATAAACGCTCAGTATCCCTCATCTATCCACACACACAGCAGCAGGCCTCAAAGCAGAGGGCTGGCAAGAAAAGGCTGGAATGATATAGCTGGGGAATGTGGGTGCCAGGACATCTGTGCCACATCTGTAACATATTTATTGTTACCCAAGGGGGTTGCTGTGGAGCCTCCACAGCAACCCCCTTGGGTAACAAGCGCTGGGGGTGGGTGGGTATTGTCAGAAGTAGGGCTGGGTGAATTATTAACAGCAAATTACTGGAGGAATTTTCACTCTTGTATGTGTGGATTGTCTGCAAATAGCTCATGGCTTCCTCAAATGGATGACTGATTGGCTGAAAAATAGCTGTGACTAATCCTTAGCCTAGGAGGCATTTGCAAGAAGCCTGTGTCTAAGCAGTGTTTGCTGGTCGGGACTGGATGTGGAAAATCATATGGTATATTCCTTTTTCCTGGCTGGATGAGCTTTCTGCATTGGGTGTCCAAGGTAAATACTGGCTTTTACACATTCAAATTTCACTTTTTCTTCACCGTCAGGCTCCCTGCCTAATGCTAGAGCTGAAACGAATTTCTAACTTTATACAATGCAACCTTGTTATAACACAAATTCAGCTATAATGAGGTTGGTATGATGCAAGGTCCCCAACTTTTTTCATGCAAACACAGAGGGCACAATTCTCATTCATTCATTCATTCATTCATTCAGCAAACAGCTCTTTGATAGCAGGCAGACAAATGAGCAATTTGGGATAAGATCACTGATCTAAGAGATAATAACAGCCATTCTGCAGGCAGGGAAGGGCATCTGTTTCAAAACAAATTTCTCATTGCTGTTCAGGAATGGTGAGCATTTTCCCTGTCCACAAATCAGCTGAAGAGTCATTATTATCCCTTTGACAATGCAAGCTTGGCAAGTCTTTCCCCAGAGGAATATTTTATTACAAACTGCTAATCTGTTTGCCTGCTTATAACAAAGGGCTTTGTGATTCTAAACACTAAGGATTTAAGTATCCTTGTTATAATGTAGTTTTAGTGCTAATGTGGAAGGAAGCATGACTCCCAAATGTCATGTTCTAGTGAGCTAGCCTTTATTTACAGTTTGAATTCATCACTTTTGCAAAGATGTCTGAATACATAGAAACATAGGGATCTAAAAGATCATCTAGTCCAGCTCTCTGCACTTTTATACTCCCTTTTTATTCAATAGTTAGTAGTTAGCCAATCAACCACTTACAAATGATGACAATAAATGTGTAACAAACAAACAAACAAAAATAAACTTGTCAACTTTTGAAATCTGGGCACCAAATTTAATTAAAATCTAAAGTACAGCAGATTCATCACATTCAAAGTTCTCCTCAAATATTCACTCAAAGAACAGAACTAGAATAGGAGGGCGTGTTATTTGTCCTTCTACTCCCTGTACATGATGCACTCATCAGTAAAGAAAATTTTTCCTGCTGAGCTGTGTTTCAAAGTTTTCTACACTAAGGCCATTTTAAACAAGCACAGCTGGAGGGTGGGTCCATGTCCACTGAGTGGATCAGCCATGGAGTGCCAGTAGGAAGGGGGACACTAGTAATCAAACTGATCGTTATCAGTTTGACGGGTCACGTGGGGTCCTACATCAGCGGAAGTCCCACCTTCCTTGGGCCAGAAGTCCCACCTTGGGATGGAAGTGACGTGGGTAAGCAGAAGTGACGCAGAAGCGGGTAATGCTTCCGGGTCAGGGAGGCGGGAACCGAAGGTTCCTGCCTCCCTGAACCCACAAGGTTCTTTGAAGAGGGCCGTGTAATGCCTCTATGAACTCAGGAGAGTGAGCTGGACCAGTAGGTATGGGTTTTGTGAGGATTGGAGCAACATTATGGCGCGGGGTTCGGGGTAGGGTGAACTGCAGCGATTGGGTCATGTAACCCCTCTACAAGCTCAGCAGACTGAGGTGAACCATTCAGCATAGGTTTCATCATCCTAGCCCACTCCGTCTTGGAGAAAACTGGGTCCAATGGGGTGGGGTTTCCAGGGTAGGATGAATCGTAGAAAGAGGGTCTTGTGAGGGTTCAAACGACTCAGGAGTGTGAGCTGAACCAATTGGCAAAGGTTTCATTGTTCTAACCTGCCTCGTTGCAGAGATCTGACCAATCGGAAAGGTTTGTGGAGCTGTAGTCCCGCCCCCTAGGGGTATGAGAGAGGGGGCCGCCATTGTCTGATACAGAGAGCAGGGAGCTGATTGCTACCACTTACATGGAAAAACTGCAATGGCTTATCGTTGGGGTGCTACCCTCTTTGATCTTGTTAAAAGGCTCTATACGGGAAAGAAATCAGTTGAAACCTCAGAGCCAGACAATGAACCCATGGACACAGAACAGGCTGAAGACCCTGTGGTAAGTTGCACTGAATTGGTGGGGCTGAGGGAGAAGGGAAAGAGTATGTGGAAAAAGATACAGACACAGGAGGTGATTTGACTTTTTTTTTGTTTATCTTTTGTTTCAGGTCATTTCTGACTTTTTAAAGGCTTTTGAAAACCTGAAGTTGGGAGATCCAGTGGGAGTAAACGTATCTTGTATTTCCTGCTTTT
>QEPC01010142.1:1998673-2015478 GCA_003113815.1 Sphenodon punctatus
CGGATACCCCAAAAATTACAAACAGATCAGGGGAAAGAATTTTTAAATAAGACATTCCAAAAACTGTTTACACAACATGGGGTGCACCACTTTGTAACCAATAACCATGTCAAGGCAGGGGTGGTGGAGCCGCGGTTTAACAGAACTTTAAAATCAAAGATGTGGCGGTATTTCACAGCTCGCAACACCTTTCTCTATATTGATGTCCTGCCTCAGCTCATCAAGAGCTATAATCACAGTTACCACAGGTCCATACGCACCAGCCCTGTAGATGTGAAATGTGAAAAGTTGGATAAAATCATTAGGGGAATTTGTACTTTGGACCTCCTCTAGAACCCTCTGTATGCACTCACGCATAGCTAATTCAGCTTCTAAAGGTTTAGCGGCATGCTCAAGATTAACAAACTGGAACCTTTCACCATATAACGTAGCATTAAAATGCCCAATGGGGTAGTCCCATTGATCAACCCTTTGAAGAAATACTGGCGCTGTCTGCTGCACTGGTTGCTGATGTGAAATTTCAACCCGTTCCTCATTAGAGGCAATGGGGGTTGTAGGTTCAAAGGGGCCAACAGGGGGGATAGGATCAATGGCTTCATCCACAATAGAGGGCCCACAACTATCAGCAATAGACTCAAAATGGGGGTCTGCTGCTGAGGCGGTCTCCGAAAAAGCATCCATTCCTCAGCTGATCCTGCAGTAACCTCAGCTCTGTTTTCCAGCCTTTTTAAAAAAAAGTATTGCATGCCTTTTTAAATATTTTCTTCAAACACCAGTACGCCTCACCACCCCTTGATTGAGTGTCATGTCTGTTTTTTAGCCCCCCACCCTTCTGCTTGGTTGTAGTTTGACCCCGTACACTTCCAGTACCATTAAAATACTGCGTAGTTATCTTTAATTCCTCAGTTAAATCATCTACAGCTTTAACACAATTTAAAGAGTTGTTAGCTTCTATAACACTCTTAAAAACATGGTGCATGAGTTTTTTACATTTTTCTTTCTGCAGTTTAAGCAATGCACGTTCCTTTTTAGCCTTCTGCTCCAGTAAAATAACCTCCTGCTCCTTATTGCTTACATCCCTCTTTAACCTTCACACCCTTGCACAGAAATCAAAAGCATGCTCGACATTGCCAAAATTAACATTAGTTGATACACCCAGGGATCCTTCTTCACTTATTGTTGCAGGAGTGTCAATTAAGTGGTGTGTGTGTTTTTTTGTTTTTTTACCAGCTTTGTGTGGAACTAGAGGGGCGTCAGCACGACGGTTTGCACTGGATGCGTGGGTTGGCCTTGGTTGATCTGGAACTACAGTTGCTGCAGCGGGTATGCAGGGAGGCTCAGGCTGATGTGCTACTGCTGAGGGGCCTAGTAATAGCGAGGCTACTCTGCCCCATGCCATATCTGTGGATAAAACAGAGAGATGATTAATTGATCTTTTAATCACACACACACACACACACACGTTTTCATTTTATTTTTACTCACCAGCATACTGATCTGTTTCAGGAACATAGTCTTTGCCTTTATTTTTAAGAACAGCTGTCAATCTTTTAGGCGGTGAGGGTTTTGTACGATTTGCCGTGTCTGCAAAAACAGAAAGGTAGTCAATACCCCTGTCCCACATTGCATAGAAAAAAATTCTGCTTAACATGAGAAAAAAGAGGCCTACCATCACTGTCGCTATCTCCGAACACCTCTCTGAAGGTTAGGTTGATAGTTCCTCCAGAACGTAACTGTTGATCTGGAAAAAAAAGGGGGTCTCAGTAATTTTCCCTTTACTCCCCAGACGGCCCTCTCCCCCGAAAACCAGACTAGAACACTTACCCTCTTGCACTCATGGAGATGTCTGTTCAGCCATCTCTCTCTCCCTTGTTCTAGTTAGAAGTCTTGGTATTCGCTAACCATGCAGGTGGGGAGAAAAATGAGAAGGAGAAACAGGCCTTGAAAATAAGAACCAGCTAACTCGCACTCCTAGACCCTCTTACAGCAAATTTTACCACCCCTGCAAATTTTCTTATCAAGCGTATTAAATGCTCACTCAGAAGGCTCATTATTTTCTTTAAATCTCTTTTGCTATTGTGGTGATTATGTGACAATGTGGTTGTGTAGTGTTTGTGCAGACGGCATTTTGGAACTAATCTTCCTAGACCTTAGGGTGGGGCAGGGTAGTGGCATACACATTCATACATATTACTGTTCCCAGGGGTTGGTGCCCAGGAAAGACAGCACTGCGTAGCTGCTTCCTTTAGCCCGGGTTCTTAAACCCTTATGGTGAGCCGACTTAACAACACCCCAAGATCATAGCATATTTTGTTAATAGGATAGAGTACACAATACTTTCAATTGTGACCCTTTATAGGGTTTTTTGGTTTTTTTGGTAACACACACACACACACACACACACACACACCTGTTCCCAGGGATTGGTGCCCAAGAAAGACAGCACCGTGTAGCTGCTTCCTTTAGCCCGGGTTCTTGGACCCTTATGGTGAGCCAGTTTAACAACACCCCAAGATTATAGCATGCTTTATTAATAGGATAGTGTACTCAATACTTTCAATTGTGACCCTTTATAGGGTTTTTTTTGTAACACACACACATGGCAGAAGGGGGGCCCTTGAAATAGTACTAGTCCTTTGAATGAGTATTTTTAAACAAGCTGTACCCCTTACAGACCCCAATATACTCTTCCTGTCAGCAGAGATGGAACTACCCCAACAGTATAAAGCCTCTATGGGGGTTGAACTCATAAGAGGACAGCAAAACTAAATGGAAACCGCCCTGAGCAACAACTCATAAGGCCGCTGCCCCCAAATGGAACTACCCCCAACAGCATAAAGCCTCTATGGGGGTTGAACTCATAAGGGGACAACAAAACTAAATGGAAACCGCCCTGAGCGACAACTCATAAAGCTGCTGCCCCCAAATGGAACTAGCCCCATGGGGTGAACCATCTCAGACCCAGGCTACCATCCCCAAACCCACTGAGCTTAGTGCTAGCCCACCATCCCTTGAAGAGATCCGCAGAGTTTCTTACCTGTCCAGGGGGGGTTGGGGCAGAAGGCTGGGCCCTGATGCAGAGGTTTCCTTGAGTTCTCTGGGTAGAAGCTGAAGAGCTTTCCTTGAGATCGCTGGTGTAGTAGAAGGTTAGACCATGAACCTCACAGCACAATGCTAGTGAAATTCAGTTCTAATCTGAAGAGACGTTGGCTTCTGGCCTCCTTATATACTCTTCTTGTGAGGTGTGGGGTGTTTGGCCCTTCTCCGACTAACAATGGGTGTGAGGAAAGTTATCCATCTCTGGACAACGCCCTCCATCTCTGATGCAGATTTCATTCCAGTGGAAATTGACCCATACCTTCTCCAACTAACCAATGGGGGACGCATAGGTGGGTTCATTCTACCTAGCCCACTCCAGTTAACCAATGGGCAGTGAGCCCCCATTCACAATGCAAATTTCCAGCTACATCTAGTATTCAGATTTCAGCTCCCAAGGAAGATCCAATCAAGGGATTGCTTAGAAGTCCACACCCAACCTTGCATGGAATGAAACAAAGCCCATTCTCAATGTAAATTTCCAGCTACATCTAATATGCATGGAATGTAGCAATGCCCAGCTTTTTAAAAACTGTTTTAGGGTGGGGAAAGTATAGACAGTTGGGAGATGTCCCCGTGGAGTTCAATAGAACTGGTGGGACAGACCTATTGTCTACTTAATCAAAGCTAGTCTGAAAGACTCAGCCCTACAACCAGTTCCATTTCAAGGCATTTGTATTTTCTTTTTCAAATGACCTAAAAGCTCTCTCTTTTCACATAACTATACAAATCTAAAAGGGCTAACCAAACTATGTTTTGGGGTTTGCATCTAAAGCAGGTTTGACCATTTTTGTTACATTTTGTAGTATTTAATAGTTTCAGAAAAAATATAAAAGACAGTTTTAAATAACTTTATTTACAGATCTGTGTAATACACTACAACATCTCTAGGTATGCATCATTGCTCAATTTTCTTGTACACTCCTCTTTTTAAAAAAGGATTTAAAGTGTCTTTTTCTAACCATGATTTCTACAAAATCTAACACACGGGCATCAACAGGATTGATCATTCCTTCCAACATGCTTTCAGGATCAGGAGAGGAATCCACTTTACAGAACAGCATAAGTGTAAGATTAAAACTGTCCTGACTGATACATAAAAAATGTAATGTGTACCCCAACATCATCTGAACATGAAAGATGGTTTGCAAGCACAGGTTATCACAAATGACTTTAAGTTTTCTATTCCTCTCCTCAGAAGTCCATGTCAGACAATCGTTGGCCATTTGGGCAGGAGCATTAAAAACACAGCCTTCACAGTCTGCATACAGCTTCTCCCTCATACAATGTTTTAGAATTCCATAGACTGATGCTCTCACTATAGATCTCATGGTTGATTTATGTTTCGAAGGGGCAACATAATCAGATTCACAGATTTCCAACCCAAGCTGCTTTTGCAGAATAATATGAGGCTCCTGGTTTTCATCTTTCCTCTCAGGACAGAAAGACTCCGAACCTTCAGCTTGGGGTTTAGCCTCTTCAGGGGGGAGCGCTGTAGGGCCTTCAATCAATTCCTGGAACAAGATTTAAAAGCACTAATGAGCCAACAGTCTTTTTTACAAAGCAATGTTTTGTGACACACATCTCTAGATGGAGAGAAACCTTTTTAAACTGTCTAAAAATCTTTCTTACCTCAGAATTTTGAGCTGGGGGTATGCCTTCTTCTACCAACTCTAGGGCGTCCAGGGTCTCAGTGGAAGTCCCACACTGAGGGTTTCTTCATTATGAAGTGGGGTGCTAATAAAAACCTTAGCCAGAGGCCTGCTCTCACCATCATCCTCCAAACTGGAAATATAGCATTTTCTGTATAGCCGTCTCACTACCTCTGGAGGCTTAGTCAACTCGATAGGCCTCACAGGCGTAGTATCATCATGGAAAGCCATTGCAGTTTTTCCATGTAAGTGGTAGCGATCTGCTCCCTGCAATCTGTATCAGAAAATGGCGGCCCCCTCTCTCATACCCCATGGGGACGGGACTACAGCTCCACAAACCTTTCTGATTGGTCATATCTCTACAACGAGGCAGGTTAGAACAATGAAACCTTCGTTGATTGGTTCGGCTCACACTCCTGAGTTGTTTGAACCATCACATGACCCTCTTTCTGCGACTCATCCTACCCTGGAAACCCCACCCCATTGGACCCGGTTTTATCCAAGACGGAGTGGGCTAGATTGACGAAACCTATGCTGAATGGTTCAACTCTCTCTGCTGGGCTCGTAGAGTGGTTACATGACCCAATCGCTGCAGTTCACCCTACCCCAAACCCCGCGCCATAAAGTTGCTCTGATCCTCACAAAACCCATACCTACTGGTCCATCTCACTCTCCTGAGTTCATAGATGCATTACACGGTCCTCTTCAAAGGACTTTGTGGGTTCAGGGAGGCTGGAACCTTTGGTTCCAGCCACCCTGACCCACAAGTAGAACCCCCACCAAGTCAAGCGTAAGGACCTTCCGGGTTCAGGGGGCGGGAACTGAACCCAGAAGCATTACCCCCTTCTGCGTCACTTCTGCTTACCCACGTCACTTCCATCCCAAGGTGGGACTTCCAGCCCCAGGAAGGCTGGACTTCCGCTGACGTAGGACCCCACGTGACCTGTCAAACTGATAACGATCAGTTTGATGACTAGTGTCCCCCTTCCTACTAGTGCCCACGCATGTGGGGTGAGTGAGGAGGGATTTAAATGGGCGGCACCCAGGGAATCCATGGACCCCATCCACCAGGTCTCCATCCATCCACCCATCCCTCCACCCACTGGCCTCCACCACAGTTCAAAATGGACAGATGTTCCACTGTCCGATCCAAGAACCACCCAGCCCCCACATCAACACGCCCCCATCACATGATGTGAAAACATGGCGGTTCATGGGCAAGTGAAGCCACTGCAGGTGCTTCTGCCAGCCCTCAGCAGGAATCCTGGAGGGCGGGGAAGGAGGGAGATGGAAAGGCAGACCCGTGCAACTGCTGCAGCATGCAGGTATGGCTGCCAGAGATACAAGGGCACTGGGTGCCAACACATAAAATCCTGGGTCATGACACACAACCCACGGACAGCTCAGGGACACAATGGGGCATTAAATGCATCTGGGAGACCAAGAGGACAGCAGTCAAAAAAGCCAAGCAACAATCCACCCTCACTTCATGCCAGGCTGACAGTCCTGTTCCAAACACAAACCCCACACAGCATAGAGTCTGCGGCAA
The DNA here is from genome assembly GCA_003113815.1 of Sphenodon punctatus. Lineage (NCBI taxonomy): Eukaryota > Metazoa > Chordata > Lepidosauria > Sphenodontia > Sphenodontidae > Sphenodon > Sphenodon punctatus. The sequence continues at coordinate 2,004,971 of QEPC01010142.1, forward strand.
ACTGCAGCAGTTCGTGGGCCCCCATTCCAAGGGGGATCATGGCTGCTGGGGTGGGGGCCATGAACCCCCTGCCGCAAACAAGAGGACTCACACAGGTGACTCATACCACAATGTCTGGGGGTGGGAAGTCACAACAGAGTAACTCTGGTAACCATGGAGGTTCACTGCCAATGGGGAATACCGGCCATTCCTGCTTACCAAATTACCCCATTACCAAGCCAATCAGGATAGAGCAGGGGTGAGCAAAGGTCCCAAACCTGAGAGCCACAAGATGCTTTACCTTGATTGTCAGCTTCCCCCGACCCTCCTCACTCATGTCAAAGCTCCAGTTGCCATGTAATCCAGGCAGCAGCAATTGTGGCTCAGAACACACCATTCCTGTTCCATGGGCCCCCAGAAGGCTCTGGATCTGCTCTCCATCCGAGTTGTCTCTGCAGACCCAGCCTGCCACGCGCAACTAAGCCTTGTTGGCTTCGCCTCACCTCCTGACTAGGCCAGCCTGTCAGCAGCCCCTATGAAGGAGTGGCAGGAATTGGCTGCTGCAGGCTGGTCAATGTCTCCCTTGTTTGTTAGCAAGCCTCTGACCTGCCTGTATCTTGTTTGTCTTTGCTCTGCCTCCCAGGACCCAGCTTCTCTGTGTTCCTTGGTCCCCTCCTCTCCTCGAACCCTGCCAGTCACACTGGATCCTCGCCCCTGCCCCCAAGGTGCTCCTGTTGTCAAAACCACTCCAGCCTGCCTGCACACCTGTCCTCCTGCTCAGACCCCCAGTCCTCCTTTCTTCCTGGAATGACCCTCTGTTTGGACCCCTGTTTATATACTAATGCTGTATTTGGACTGCCCTTTAGCACTGCTGCTTTACGGACTGACTCCCAGCTTTGACCCACCGCCTTGTACCCGACTACATTCCTGAAACTTCCTCTCAACCCCTGATCCTGCCACAACTCATCTCCAGCCCTGATCCTGCTCTAACAGGTAGGCAAGATCACCAGTGCTTTGGTCTCTGACAGTAGCAGTGGTAGAAATAGCAACTTGACTTTGCTTGCTTCTGGGGAAGCCACGTGGACATGCCCCCTTGTAGCTACTGCTGGAAAGAGCCACAGTACCATGTGCCTGAGAGCAGAGGTGTGCACTTCATTTTTGTATTTTTAATTACTAAAGCCCCGTTCATTTTAGTAATTAAAATACAAAGAAGAATGAACAAGGAAATGACAACAGATGAAAATGGATTAAAAAGCATCCAAAAGATTAAAAAGTAAAAATAAACCCCTGCACGTGTGAAAATGGCTGCAAGGACCATTCTGTGCACGCGTACCTTCTCCCAAAAAGGTGTCGACAGCATCAGCAACATTTTGGCAACAGGAAGCTGGTCTGCACATGCGCAGAACTGTACTGCGCAATGCGCATGCACTGACCAGCTGCCCTTTTCCAGAATGGCACTAATGCCATTTTGGAATAGGGCTGCACATGCGTAGAATGGTCCGATGGTTGTTTTGCGCACGCACAGTGATTTAAAAATATATATTTTTCATAAAACCAAACAAAAAAAGACAAACAAAAAGTAACATTTTTGTTTACAACCCCCCCCAAAAAAGCAACAAAGGGTTTTTTGTTTAAAAATAATATGAAAATTAACAATGTGCCTGTTCTACATTCCTACTTGAGAGCCATTTGCAGCTCCCGAGCCACTAGTTGCCCACTTCTGGGATAGAGGAAGAAAGAAAAAGAAATGTTAAATGGTAATCTGGTTAACCAGTGGATGTAAAAATGAATACCATTCCGTATCCCCACTGATACTATGAATATCACGATACCCAGCTGAATACTGGATAGTAGCGGATACTTGTTTCAGCTATAGCTACTACCTGCTCTAGAAGTGTTGTGTGAAAGAGAGCAGACTCTCCCAGAAGACGTGTATCTCTGTGTGGTGAAGTGGAACTCCTGGCCCTTTAAGGGACCCCACTCCACCACTTAAACCATGCCCCAGGAAGTATAAGAGGGCAACAAGATACAGGAATCAGGCAGTGAGATTCAGGGCTCGCAGGAGCCTTCCACTGTCACACTCTGGAAACCACATGAGCTGTGAAGTAACTTCTCCTTACCCATTAAAACTTTTGCCATTTATGGATTCCTCATTGATCTTTCTTCAGCACAACCATAAAAACGAGAGCAGCATGCAGAAACAACCTCAGAATGCATGGGTCAATCTCAGTCTCTGTATTCATTAATTATAGTCCAGGGATGGCTTAGGACGTTAATTCTGGATGGGAGTTTCATTTATTCCCACATTAAGGTTCTATTTCAGAAGGGTTTTCTCAGTATCACTCCATCACTTACCTAGTTAATTCAACACTACAACCCCAGGGCAGGGGAAAAGGAGGTAGACTAGCCTGTGACGTCCCTGTTGGGGAGGCAATCTACTTTTGCTTAAAACTAGCTAGGTAGCCACACCATGTCACAGGCAAAAGGGTGTCTGGCGAGGCCTGAGATATTGAATCCACCTCCTGTAGTGGTTTCAGGCACGTTGACGCACACACTGGTCAGGCCACTGCTGCCTCCCAGGAACAATCCTCTCCTGCTCTATCCCCATAAGCCCTCTGGCTGACTGGTCTATACTCCATCAGGCTGCTTCTCTAGCCCTTGGGGAATGCCCCAGCCCTGCACCTTGACAGGGCCAGACTTTGGATTTTTGAGACTGCTGCCCCCAACAACAAAGCCATGCCCCCAGCCACACACCTCAAGCCATGCACATGTGAGGTTCAGGACGGACCTGGAAGGGGGGAAGGGGAGGCAGGAGGGGTAAAACCACACACACGTTCACTCGGCGATAAGGGTGCCTGTAAACAAACCCTCAGTATAGCATAGGGCTGCAGGATTAGTAATCCACAGCCTGTATCATCACAAGGTATTTGGGGATGAGCGCACACCTTGGAGTCGCCCCTTAATGCACATACAGGGTACGGGGTAGGGGCGGAGGTACAGAAAGTGAGGAGCGGGGAGGTGCCGGAGCCCCCAGGGAGGGGGGAACGGGATAGGGCTTTCACCACCAGGAGGTCCCCAGGGATAGTGCAACCTAAACAGTACAAGGGATGCAGACTTACCGGCTTGAGACTCTCGCACCTTACAAACACTCACTCACCCACACAGTCCAGTCACTCCAACACAGTCACGCACCCACACGATCCACAAGCAAGCAATATCACAGGTTATCCAGGTAAAGGCAGGGGCCGGTCTCACAGGTGTTGCAGCACTGATCACCAGCGCTGTGCATGAGGCGGGTACTGCTTATATCCCCACAGACGCTCTGCCTCTGAGTGTTGCGGCGCTGAGATTGAGGCTGGGGGGCGTGGCTTCTGCACGCTGCGGTTCCAGCGCTCTGCCTGTAGGGGTAGTCTGACGGCGTGGAGGTGTGGCTTGTACGTGCGTCCCTTGTTGGGGTGCCGGCAGCAACAGTGGGGTCTCCCTGGTAGGGGAAGCTTCAGTGCTGCCCGACGGGGGCGAGGGAGGTACTGGCACCCTGCGGGGAGCGTGCGCCCTGGGCTGGGTCCTGTCAGCACACCAGGCTACACCCCTCCCCAAGCCATGCCAGGCTCCCCCCTTGGGGAAAACATAAAGTAAATAACATTTATTTAAAGCCACGCCAGGCTTCCCCTTTGGGGAGAATATAAAGGAAAAAATATAAACTGAAATAAATTAAATAAATTAAAATAACTTTAATATTTACACCACACTGAGAGCTAGTGTGGTGTAATGGCTAACTGTGCAGCACTTGAATCGGGAGCGGGGAACCCTGGTTCTAGTCTTGCCTTAGTCAGAATCTCCTTGAGTGACCTGGGGCCAGTCACATTATTCTCTCAGTCTAACCAATCTCACAGGGTTGTTGTGAGGATTAAAAGTTGTGTTTGTTATATGTAAAGTGATTTACATAAAAATAAAGATTATTATTATTATAAATAGAAAAACATAAAACAATAATTTAAAAATCCCACTCGCCCAAATTGGTGGTGGGGGGGGGAGCAGAGGCATCCTCAGCTGCTGTCCAGAAACCCAGACTGGTACCCCTGGCTCCACCCTTAACCTTTTTAATCCCTCGCCCGTTTATTTATTTATTACTGTCCTTTTACCCTGTTTTATTGAGATGTTTTATATTTATATTTTAAATTGTTCTTAATTGTTTTTGATTGCTGTTAGCCGCCCCGAGCTGCGTTGCAGGATGGGGCGGGATATAAATTTACAAAATAAATAAAAAAATAAATAAAACCTCTGGCTGGCTGGAATGGGGGCTGGGATGGCTTGGGGAGGGGTGGGCTGGGAGCAGGCTGGAGAGAGAGCAAGTGAGCAGGTGGGGGTGGACAGGGGAAACAGGCTGGAGGGGGCGGATTGGGGGTAGTGGGGCGCGACCGGGTTGTGTGGCCCACAGTGTGGCAGTTGGCTTTCCTGTCCGGGCCTCAAGCATACGCACACTGGCCACTGTCTTATTTACTTTCTGTGCATATTCACTTTCATTTTACCAAACTGCATATGAAAGCAAGATTAATCTCTCCATTTCTCTTTGTGGTTCCGATTGTTTGATTCAGCTCCTTGCTTTGGATTTTTTGCCACTTTTTCATTTTGTCTTTTCAGTATTTGTCACTTACAGAGGCGTAGTTTTCCCCCAAACTTTGGGGGGGATGTTGGCGAATGAGAAGGAGGGATCACTGGTGCCTTACCAAGTCTAGTAGCAGCAGCACAAGAAGTAGGGCAGCTGAGGGAACCTCTCCAGACAGATCCAAAGCCAGGGTGCACACAGAGGCTGTTGTAGCTGCTTCTCCTCCATCCCTCCTCCCACCAGTGTGAGCATCTCCCCCTGCCTCCTGACCACACTGCAGGGCAGTGGGATCTGAAGCACTTGCCCACCACCAGAGCCACTCCCATGTGGGAGGAGTTCCTTGGAGTCGCGGCTGCCTCCAATCCACCACCTCCCTGCTCCCTGGGAGAGTGCATTTCCTGAAGGGATGCCCAACTGATTAAAATGTTGAATTTTGTATTGCTCTAGTTATTATGTTAAAATGTTTATTGACTTGGGGTTCCCTGTGTGGATTATAGCCCCAGATTGTAGATTGTATTGTGTTGTAAGCCGGCTCAAGTCCTTCGGGAGAGAGGCGAGGTATAAATTAAAATGGAAAAGAAAATGGAAAGTGGAAATTAACCCAGGGCTATTGCTGGCCCTCATAATTAGAGATGGGTGTTACACATTCGGATGAATCCATACCGAACTGCAACATGCCTGTTGTGGCTCAGTTAAAAATCTCTAAATAAATAAACCCAACTATGCATGCACAAATGGCCACCAGACCGTTCTGTGCATGTACAGCCATTCCCAGTCTGGTACATTGATAGAACTTGCAAGGGGGCACCCCTGGCTGACTCTAGGGAACACAACGCAAAATAAGGGAGGGGGAAGCCTTTTAAATATGCAGGGCTCAAGCCATTTAGAGCTTTATAGGACAAAACCAGCACCTCGAATTGAGCCCAGAATGCTATTAGCAGCCGGTGCAGACTTTGGAGCATTTGTGCAATATGCGCCTGGAGACGCACCCCCTGTCAGACAGGGCCGCCACGTTCCGCACCAGTGACAGCCCCTGAACAGATTTAAGGGCAGCATGCAGAGCGCTTTGCAGTAGTCTAGTCTCAAGTTTACGAAAGCATGGATGACGGAGGCCGATAGAAAGGTTTGCAGCCTTCTCACTTGATGGAGTTGGTGGAAAGTGTTCCTGGCCACTGCCGCAACCTGATGTTCCAGGCACAACGAAGGAACCAAGAGCATCCTAAGGCTGCGTACCCGAATGACCAGAGGAGGCTGGTAGTTGACCCTATCCCTCCCCAGGTTGCAGAGCCATCATCACTTCAGTCTTGTCTGGATTCAGCTTCAATTGGCTCACCCACATCCACCATTCCCCAATGGCAGCCAAGTACTGCATAAACACTGAAACTGCCAGACCTGACAAATACCAAAACAACAGAGCTGAAACAAGTACCCCTGCCCCCAAAATGAGCAATATAAAAGATACTCAGGTCATCAGATACATCCAAACCCAACCAAAAATTGTGGTTCAGGTAATATTTTGGTAGATTGGTTATGTTATTTTGGCTATATTCTCACTAATGCACATGCACAGTTTCAAAAAAATTGTGTAACCAAAATACCAAAATGACCAAAGAACCAAAATAACCAAAACAAGAACTGAAAAAAACCTACAAACACCAAATACCTGAATACTGAAGCAGTGAATTTTGCTACAGTGATGAAGATTAATTCAGATATTCATTTTTGAGAATGAATCTGCAAGCTACCTTTGTGAAAAGAAAAAAGTGTATTCCTTTCCTTTCCACTCTACCCTACCTTTTCTTGTATTTCCTTCCAGCCGACACCCTACTCTCCAAGACTGTGGATCAAAGGGCTAGAGCACTCCTGCCTTAATTTGGACTGTGTTTCCTCCACTGTCAGATACAAACAGATCCCTGGGGCACCGTAAACAGTTTCCCCTGCACCCAGCCTAAGATGGTGCAGAATTCACTCCCACAAAAGTCCAAACAGCACTTTTTCTCACCAATGTGCCTTTTATTGACATAGTACACCATCCTTATACCATATCCATATGTACCATACAGTTCATTCAGTAGTTTACCCTCCATGTACAATATTACTGTTTCACCTAATCCCCCTTTGGTTCCCCCTTAAGGGTTTGTTAATGTGGCCCTCCCCTGACACATTCTCTGCCAACCATTTTCCTTCTGGGCTTTTGAGAGGTTTGTGAGTATCTGTTATCACAGGGCCCCTGGCCTGGCAAATTCGCTACCAGTCAGTTTCCCTTCTTGCAGAAACCGCTGGTCTGGCTCCTTGCCAGCTAGCTCTCAAGATTAGAGTACGCTCCCTGCTCCCACTTCTGCTGAGCCCTCAAGGCATGTTTCCCTCCCAAAGCACTCCAACTTCTCACTTGCCTCTCCTTGCTCATCTCTCCATGAGCTTATTAGCTCAGCCTTATATTGCTGAGGCTCATCTAGCTTGAAGAGTCATGCCCAGGTCAGTAAATTTCTATTGAAGATATTGAAGACTGATGAAAGATCGAAAAAAACTACATACAACGAGACCTTCCATACCCTTGTATATTTATGTATAATATACTGCAAGGTATATCGATAGTCTATAGTAGCGTAGCCTGCCCTAAATCCAGCTTGTTCCTCATAAAGAACATATTTTCCATGTACCTAGTCCAATAAATGCTTCATCAAATAGCGCCCCAAAAGCTTGGCAGCTAACAAATAAATAAACAAATAAACAAATAAATATAAATATATTTATAAGGGAAACTGGTCTATAGGACACAGGATTATTACGTGCTCCTTTTTTATAAACAGGAATTATCAAATTTCCCTTCCATGAATCTGGTATACAACCAGTAGAAATAATACAATTAAAACATGTTGTCAGTATTGGGACCCACCAGTCAAGATCTGATTGAAAAACCTCTATGGGAAGCCCGTCCAAGCCAGACTATTTATTCCTTTTTTGCATCTTAATCAAACGTTCTACCTCATCTTCCATAGTTAAATACATGGGATCAACATAGGTTAACTGAGGGTATTTTCAGACATTACGGGCCGTTCGGCCTGCCACGTTGAACCCTGGACCAGACCGGCCGTCCTTTAGACGTGCTGGTCTGATTGCTAACGAGGATCAGGGAGGGGGCGGGGCTGCACTGGGAGGGGGCAGGGCTGTGCGGCGCAACGTGAGCCACACAGCCCTGCTCCCCCATGCTCCCTCAGCCGTCCGCCCTCGGGGAGACGTGTGGGCACAGCAGCCAATGCGGCCGCTGCACCCGATTCCGTACCATGGTCAGGGCCACGATCCGGGATGGGTCAAAGGTAACAGATGTTACTTTTGGCCCATCCCGGATTGTTGCCAATCTAACCACAGTTCTGAACCTGTGACCGGCCGCAGGTCCAGAACCGTGGTTAGCTGTGACCCCCACCAGCGATTCACTGTGGTGAACATCTGGCGGGAGACACACAGGTGTTCACCGGATCACTGCCACCACATGGGATCCACTGGGATTCAGTGTGGGGAACAGCGATTTCGTAACGTCTGAAATTACCCCGAGTCGCCACTAAAATATTTACAGGAGTAACCATAGTCCCTAGAGCTGTAAATTGTTTAGCAAAATGTTCCACCCATACATCTGACGGAATGTTAGAATCTATCCTGGAGCCATAACACAATGATCCCTTAGCTACCAGGTTCCAGAAGGTTCTGTTATTCCCAACCTTGTTGTACAGTGGTTGCCAGCGATGGGAGGACTCTTGGGGGCTGGGAGTGCTATGCGCTCACCCCGGCGGTGGTTATGGGAGCCCTGTCCTGCCAAAGCACAGACCATCACCCCCCTCCCTTGTTCCACCTGTGGGAGGGATTGAGTCAAGTCCTGCACTGCTGGAAGGGACTTTCCAGGGGCCTTTAAAGCCCAGTACCCGGTGGCCTTGCCACAGACCATGCGCCTATGGGGCATGAGCCAATGGGCACAGTCCTTATGTGAGCCCATGAGAAGTCTTATGCAAAAATATTTGCTGGAAATGTGTCTGGCTGGGACTTGAATACTTGTAGTGATGGCTTGCCCACTCTTTCCTTCTAGGGGGTAGGGGAAAGGACCTGTGTCATTTTACTTGGAAGTTTATGGGATGTTGAAGGTTTGACTATGCTCTTTGGAGGGATGGACATGGGTGTGTGTGTAAGGTGGGTAGTATGTAGAATGATTGTTTGATTAATAGCCTAGGTTCAGAAGGGTGAGTGTGTTGTTTTGTTTTTTTAGATTTAGGTCTCTGCCCCTGGTGACAGCAGGTGGGGGGGTGGGTCAGGAATTGGGAGGGTGGAGTTGTTGCAACCGTGGTGAGAGAAGGGGGGAATAACTCAAGGGATAATACCTCTGTGAGAGAGGGGTATGGATGGTGGGTTGGTATTGGGGGGTGGGAAATTGTGTTCTAGTTTTGTGGCTTTTTTGACATTATATATTGATGGGGGGTATTGAGGGGTGGGAAATTGTGTTTTATTCCTGTGGCTACTGATAATGTTTTCAGTATTGATGTTTTATTGTTGTATACTTTGTATTTTTGCTTTGTTGTAAACCGCTCCGAGGTGCGATCAGCAAGAGGGACTGTATAAAAGTCCAATGTAATAATAATAATAATAACAACAATTAATGGCCAGATGTAGATTGTTCCACTGAAACTCTACATATACTCTTTTCTTCTTTTGTATCAAAGCCTTGTAGGTTCCCCTATGTTCAATAATTACATTAGCTGAATGTAACCCATATTTTTTCAACTTATTTATTTCCTTATGTAAATCTCTTTTCCATTTAACACAGTCCTTATCAAACCATGAAGCACCTTTGACTGGGTTATGTTTAGGACTTTTCTTTACCTCCCTGTGGAAACTTGGGTTCAACGTATCTATTATAACCTGGGTACCATTCAAAACCTCTTCTGGGGCAGTTTATTTATTTATTTATTTATTTATTTTGGCAGTCTTATATCCGGCACCCTCCTGCTCACACAGCAGCTCGGGGTGGCTCACAGCCCCAAAATAAAAAAATACCATATCCAATACAATATATTATTTAACAACAATATCCAATATAATATAAATTCGACAACAATTTTTTCACAGTGCATTAAGTCTGTGGTTTACATGTATACAAATTGTATACAGTTCATAAAATAAAGGGTTAACAATCTGAGTATACATAACATACAGTTCATTCTACAGAATGCAGTTCTGTACAAACAGACTTAATGCACTCTGAAAAAATTCTTGTCGAATTATGTTAATAAATAAAAGTGTAATAATGTAAAAATGGGATAGTTTAGTTATTGATAAGAATGAATTAAAGTATGTATGGTAAGGAATTTTGTACATTTATTACATTTATGTTGATGAGGATAAAATATTTAATATTGTTCAAATTGTGAAATAATTTGCATGTTTTTTGGCATTTATGTTTTGTTGCAATGTATGGAGTGGGAGATTTTTTGAATTGTAATTGTACTAAATTTGAGGGGTTTTTTGTGGATGTTAAGAAAAGTTTTGTGCATTTAAGGTTTTTTTTAAACTGTTAGGTTTTTTGTTTGGGTTAATTTATTGGTTTGTGGAATATGATATATGAGGACAACTTTGGACAACTTCTAAGTGAGTTGTGGAATTATTTTTACAACTGAATAGGACTAGGGAAGATAGGAAGAGGAGGGAGGTGTGGGGTCATGGAGAGAAGGTAACAGGTAGGTGTAGGGGGTGGGAAATCAATTTGGGGCAGTGGGGGGATTAGAGGTAGGAGTGGGAGATGGGGTATGTGGGGGTCTGGAAATGTTGTGCTGTGGTGGGAGGAGAAGAGAGGGTTGGGGGTGTTAGTTTAGGGCAGGTAGGAAGTAGGAGTGGGGGTTGGTGGGTTATATGGGCGGGGCTTGTGGGGGCTGACGGGGGG
>QEPC01010142.1:2039106-2054106 GCA_003113815.1 Sphenodon punctatus
AATATGTTTTTGGACGATGGTGTACATCTTTCACAATCTGGCATGTCTATGTTTTATAGTAACATTAGGTCTGCAATATTACAAAATGTACTGTGATGTGTGTTTTTAGGAATGCATATTGATGTAAGACCATGTTTTAATTTACATTTATTTCTCAATATTTTGTACATTTAAAAGGCCTGGAAAGTTTTTTTTTAAAAACTCATTTTTTTCTCAATTTCTTTCTGTAGATTATCCAAAGAAAAGAAGAAATGGAACACGATTCTGCAAAGCGGAAATGTAATGATTCTTCTCTAAGCTGCGCAATAGAAGTCACTGTCTGAGCCCTACTTTGTCATTTCACAATGGGGAAAAAGGGTACAGGAGACAGAGAACCATCAGAAGCAGCACTCTGAGTCTCACCAACCACAATTACCACAATCTTTTGTGGATGCTCCAGCTGTTGCTTCATGCACCACACATTCACAGCCTCCTTTTGTGTTGTGACCAGAGGCCCCACAGCAGTCTGATGTTGTGGAATTGTCTCAGCTGCTGTTATCAATGCATATTTCGCCAGCAAAAATATAATTGCCACAGCCTGGCAGTTCTAAACGCCATTACTTTTGTTCTTCGCAGGAGGCACTGATGGAATATCTTGTGAAATGCACACTGTCCAATGTAGAACAATCATCATTAGAATCAGACAACGCTATAGAAAGCCAATTGTCACAGCACAATGATGATGAAATGCTTCTGCTCGAAATCAAATACAGAACTGATGAATCTCAAAAATGCATGCAGGAGGCAGTAATGCACCGACGTGACAACACCCAGTGCCTATTTTCTTCTTCAGTGAGAGATGAGGAAGAAATAGAAAATGCTGTGGAAAGTGAGGCGGTACTACTGGGTGTGTCTGACAACACCACTGTGAGTGCTGCTGACTCAGTGATGCTGACTCAGACAGTGATGTCACCACAGATGATGTTGACATTATTGATGACGCTGATGGCTATGACTATGAAGATCCAACATACACCTCAAGTTACGCACCATCAAAATTGGCAAGCCAACCATGCAAAAGGGCCAGGATTGATGACAACCCGAGAAATGTGGAACAGCGAGGTCAAGGAAATGATTTGACCTTGCAATCAATAAGGAAAAATATAGTGCCAATGTTCAACAGATGTTTGTCTAAAAGTCAATCAACCAGCTCCAACCGCACCACCACGACAACAGGAACCAACGCCAGCAGTCCATCACCACTGGCTCATAGCACAACCATTACTAGAAATTCTATGCCTGCGTGTTGCCGGCTCCCTCAACATCAACAAATGATGACAGTGTTTCATTGTTGTCACATCAAGGAACAATCACCCAAACCACCGATAGCCATGCAGATGCAAGAAAAGCACAATGGTCAGATGTCTGGAAACATTTCACTGCCTGTGACGAAAATAAATTTGTAGTCCAGTGCAAATACTGCTGCAGGAAAATAACATGAGCGAAAGAAGGAGGTAAGAGCCGCCCTGGTACTAGGGGCATGCATAGCCACATGAAGCACCATCACAAGTCTGTTCTCAATGCCTCTAGCAGAACACACTGCAGAACAACAAGCACCTCTGATCCATCTAGAAGCACGGCTAGTGCTACAACTGTGCAGACAACATTGCCAGAATCTGTGCAAAATCAAATGAAATGGCCAGCATCTCACCATACTGCACAGTACTACCTCGCACTGGTGTCCAAGATGCTTGAAGTTGACATATATAAATGTATCTTGTTTAAAACTCCTTTGAAGTATTTGCCCTTGTGGTGTATTTCATAATTTGGCCTCCGTTTGGAATGGTATATATTTATTCCTAGTGCACTTTACAACAGACATGTGGACCAGTGCGCAGCACATGGAGTACCTGTCCGTTACTGGCCACTGGTTTCATCATGACCCCAAGAATAGACTGGTGAGGCAGCAAGCCATACTTGCTTTGGAGCACTTTCCTGAGACACACATCGGGGAAAAATTGTTACAACTGACAGAGCAGTGGTTGCAGCCCCTTGGTCTCTCCGTTGGGTGTGTTGTTTCAGACAATGGGGCAAATATAGTGAAAGGCATTTAAGATGCCGGTTTCCAAAATGTATCCTGCATGGCGCATTTGCTGCATCTTGTGGCAAAGAAATTTCTTGAAGCGGATCCATACATTGATTAATGACACAGTAGAGTGTGCAAAGAAATTGGTGGCACACTTTTGTAGATCAGCAACATTGCGCTGCAAGCTATGGAGGATACAGCAGGAGAGAAATCTTCCACTTCATTTCTTCCCTGTCGATGCTTGCACACGTTGGAACTCCACATATCATATGCTGAAGAGACTGCATTCACAAAGACTTGCAATCGAGACTTCCTTTGCTGTGGCCGCAAAGTCTGTAAAAGAAGTCTCAAATATGCAGATAAATCTCAGACAGTGGAATGTAATAGAAAATCTCATTATTCTGCTGGAGCCCTTTCAGGCCATGAAGCGACAGTCAGCCAGAGCTTGGCCTCACTTGTATTATTAAGGAGCCAAGTCAAAGACACTGCTGCCTCCTTTGATTGTCAGCAGGCGGCTGGACAGAGGAGTAAACATCTTGCCATTATCTTGTGTCACATTATCCACCAGAGCAACCAATTTGAGAAGATTGGAGAAGATTCGGTGTATTGGATGGCAACAGCTCTGGACCCACGTTTCAAGAAAGTTAAGATGGTCTTGGGTAGGGCTGATGCGGCAGCAGCTTTTACTGCGCCGCGATTCCGTTCTGCCATTTTGGAACTGCCCGCGCCACACCGCGACTTTTCTGCGGATATTCCGCTAATTCCGCCGGAATTCTGAAAATCGCGGAATTGCAGAAAAATTGCGGAAACATTGCGGAAATCGCGGAAAACCGCTATTCCGCTATTTTTTGGTGCTGGCGGAATTGCAGAAATAGCGAAAACGTCATGTTTCCACGATTCCACTAAGTTGCAGAATTAAATAAGTGGAACCGCGGAACCGTGGAATGAAACCGCGGAATGAAAGCCTCTGCCATGCCGTTCCACTAATTGCGGAAACACTGTTTCCGCCGGAAATAGCTACCGCTGCGATATTCCGCTACAGCCCTAGTCTTGGGGGGGAGGGGGGGGAAGAATCCGCTTCCACTGCATGTGAAGAAATCGTCGCAAAGATGGTAGGAGAACATGGCAACAACACGGATGATGAATCTGAAGAGGATTAAGCAGAGAGCATTTCCGAAGATAACACTCAACAGCCTCAGGCTTCTTCGATGTGGTCAAATTTTGAAAAGTATGGCCTCCTTGCACAGAATTGCACTCAACGACCAAGAAGAGTTGATCTGCTTCACCGACCAATAACACTAGCTGCAGCCGAGGATATGTACGACCAGTATCTGTCATCTGCTGGTGTGGTTGGCATGAATAACGATTCACTCATTTACTGGGCAGAAAAAAAGAGACACTTGGCCAGCACTCTACACTTTGGCAATCACACTCCTTGGTTGTCCTGGCAGCAGTGTCCCATTGGAACGTTTATTCAGCTGTGTGGGCACAATTGTAGGTAATAAAAGAACTAGTCTTTCCAGTTTAAATCTAGAGTGCCTAGCATTAATTAAAATGAACAGTTCATTCCTACCTAAAATTACTAAGGATTTCCTGCAAGTCACAGATGAGGAAATAATGAGGTGCACCTCAGAGGGGATTGATCACCAGAAAAAAGGTTATGACCACCCAGATGAAATCTCGGAAGGTATACAAGAGCACTGAGTGAGGAAGTATGCTTGGCCAGTGTCTGCTTGTGAGCAGCAAAGGTTATGTTACTGTAATGAAATGTCAGTGATTCTGCTGTCTTTGATTGTGTAGTGATTGTGTAGTCAGTGATTAATTTGTGCTGTCTTTTTCTGTATCACACACACACTTTGCAGAACTCGCAGGAACAGATTGCAGAACTCTGGAACATGGATCTAATTTTCAGGATAGCAGTACCCACCAATGATCCCAAAAGTCATGGATGCTGTGCGATCATGGCCTCAACGGAATGACACATAGGGTATTTTCAGACGTTACAAGATCACACTTAACCATAGTGAACCACAGTCAATCCCGCGGTGGGGCCAAAGTGCCCTGAATGTCTATTCGGCGGCTGCCAGATGTTCACCAGGGTCAATACCCACATGAGGTCAAAATCAACCACACTTCGGGAGCTCCCTGCCAGACCATCTCCAAAAGCGTGGTCAAAGAGATTCCCAGCGGGAAACAACAAAAAGTAACATCTGGATGGCAATCACCAGCAGGAATAAAAGAAAATGATTCCCAGCCCGGGACAAAGCACACAGCATCGCTGCCAGGCAACCAGCAACAACACAGGCACCGGAGGGAGATTTAAAGGGCAATCCGCAGCAGAGAAACATGGTGGGATGGAGTGAGGAGGGAGGTGGAGGAGAGCGGTGGGAGAGAGAGCGAGGGAGGAGGAGGAGGAGGAGGAGGCAGTGGTGGTGGTGGAGGAAGCACAGGCGGAATAGGGGGAGGCGGTGGTCATGCTGCAGATGGAGGAGGCGGAGGGACAACAGCATCAGCAGCTGGGAGAGACTGCCCCGGGGACATCAGCCAGACCGGGGGAGGAGGCACCCCAGGAACGGGTAAGGGGAACCAAGGGGAAGGAAACAGGTGCCACAGGGGCACCAAGGGGGGGGAAGGGGGCCCAGCCGGGCTCCCAGAAAGGAGGGGGGAAAGGGGGTGGGCCACAGGAGGGGGAAGAACTGCACCCAACCATAACCCCCCACCCTGCATCCAGCAGACACGGAAACGGGCCCAGGTGGCCAAGCCCCCGGAGGACACCGTCCCAGCCCAGGTGGAGGAGGAGGCAGAGGAAGAGGCAGTGGAGGAGGAGGAGGGCCCAAAGGGGAGACGGGGGAGAAGACCCTACCACCGAGGGGGCCAGTAGGGTTGCAGGAGACCCTGGACTTCATCCGGATCTGGGGGACCCTGGAGTACCAGCTGGAGAGCACTCAATCAGTACAATGAGCATGTATATGAGGACATAGTGTGGGAAATGGAGGTGGCGGGGCACCACCAGACCGTGGCACAGTGCCGCTCAAAGGCCAAGGAGCTGAAGAAGGGGTACAAGGCCATACAGGACAACAATTGGTGGTCTGGACATGGAGCCTGGACTGCCCCCTTCTATGATGCCCTGGACCGCATTCTCCACATGAAGGGCTCGATTGTTGCCCCACATCTCGTGGGGAATGCCGTGGTCCAGGTCAGGGAATGGGCTGAGGTACCCACTCCACTCGCCGCCCCCCAGGAAGGCACACGCCCCAGGGCCCCAGACCCACAGGAGGAATGCCACGGGACCTCCAACACCAGCAGGCCACCCCCAGGACAGCAGCCCAGAGAGCCCCCACCCCCAGGCCGGACAGGCAAAGTCTGAGGCCAGCACCCTCATCACCCTCAGCCAGTGGTCCTAGGGTGAGCACACCAACACAAAGGGGCCGGCCTCGGAGGGATCGGAGACAGACATAGAGGGTAATTGAGTGACCAGGAGGGGAGAGGGACTTGGGGGAGGGGGGATTTATGGGTCGGGGCCAGCCCCAGTCCCCCCAGACAAGGCAGAAAGGGGGCCCGGGCCCTGCCCAGCCACCCCTACACCAAACACCCCCCCATTCACCCACAAGGACAGGACACCCCAGCACCAGACCCAGGTGGGCGAGGAGGGCAGTGCCGAGGAGATCAGGCAGCAGGCATAGAAACCAGGTGAGGCTGGGTGGGGGGCCCCCAGGGGGGCCGGGAGGGGAACCTGGGACATGCAGAGCCGGTGAGAGGGGCCCGGGAGATGGGGAGGGGGGAGAGAAAGGGCTGGGAGACACTCCCCAGGGGCCATGGAGCCACAGGCCCATCCCAGGGCCGGGGGCAGCCACCCGGGGCGACAGGCAACTCACCTTCATTTACCCTACAGGGCAACCTGAACAGTCACAGTCACCCATGCCCGTGCCTCCAGCACAGCGCATGAGGGAGTACCGGAGGGAGGACCAGGCGGAGGACATTGTCTGCACTTTGGCAGAACAGGGGAGCAGATGATAGTGGTCATGAACCAGATGGAGGCAGCCATAGAGCAATCCCTGGAGTGGGCGGAGGTGCGAGACATGAGGGTCCAGGATGAGGTGTGCCTGGAGCGGAGGCTGGAGCTCTGGGAGCACAGCAGGCAGGTGGAAGCGCTCGGGTGGCTGGAGCAGGCCATCACAGGGATGGTGCGGCCAACTCGGCAGCACTCGGCCAAAATGGATAGTTCCCTCAACATCAGGACCTCCCTGCTCCTGCACGCAGGCACCATGTACGCATATGTGATGGCAACCACCCCGCCGGGCACCCTGCCTGCCCAGGGACCCATGTTGGGCCCCTCGGCACCCCACCCCTCCCGAACCACCCCACCCCTCCTGAACTGCCACCTCCACGTCCACAGGGGCTGCGCATCCGCCTCCTAGTCCCCCCAGTCCTCCAGAGGGTGCAGCTGCTCAGGGGCCCCCCTGGGTACCAGACCCTCCATCCCCCCAACCGCCGGCTGCCCTGCCAGTCCACGAGGCATCCCAGGACACTGCTGGGGACACAGACAATGGGGGGGGAGGCAAACTTCCAGAGCTCCGTGTTGACCACTGGGCACTCGAGGGGGCATCCCCAGAAACGTGGGGCAAGGGCGGGATGGGGGAAGGGGGAGGGTGGTCTGTGGGGAGGGGGGAACTATGGGGGTGTGGGCCAGCAGGGGTAGAGGGGGTGGGGTTGGGTGCACCTGTACATAGGGGGTGAAATAAATGCTTTGCCTACAGTATTGCTTCCTGTGACTGTTTCTGGCCAATGGGGGTGGGGTGGGGTTGCTTCCCATGTAGGGGCTGCCCCTGGCATCCCCTGGGGGCACCACGGGGGTGGGCTGGGTGGTGATTGCCCTCATGCCTCGGCATCCCAGCTGATATGCCTTGCTAGGGTGGCACAGATGCACTTGGCGTAATGGTACTCCCTCGGGTTGTCCACGTTCACGTACAGTGGCACAGGGCCTGGGGGACGGATGGACTCGGGGTATTCCAGGAACACTGGAATCCCCCCTCAGTCTTGCACATGTTGTGCAGCACACAGCAGGCATCAATCACCAGGGCCGAGGTCTGCACAGTGTAGTCCAGCCGCCCAGCGAGGCTCCTCCAGCGCTGCTTGAGGTTCCCGAACGCCCGCTCCACCACGGTCCTGCTGGAACACAGGCGGGAATTTTACAGTGCCTCCACAGGGTTGCGGGCGACTGGGTACACCTTCATTAGCCACCGCGTGAGGGGATAGGCTGGGTCACCCAGGATAGGGGGGCATCAGTACACCCTCAATCCTGGTCATCCCCATGTCAGCAAAGTCCCCCCTGGAACATCCGGGCATAGAAGGGGGAGATGGTCAGGATTCAGGCATCATGACTGCGGCTGGAGTTGCCCATGAAGATGTCTATGAACAGCCCCTGGTGATCCACAACTGCCTGTAGCTGCAGTGAGTGATACCCGTGCCTGTTGACATACTCCGCGGCCTCCCCTGTGGAGGGGTGGAGGATCTCAATGTGGGTGCTGTCCATCGTGTGCATGCAGTTGGGGAAGCCTCCAGCCGCAAATCCAGTCATCACAGTCCCCTGGTCCACCAGCTGGATTGCTCTGTCCAGGAGCACACCATCCACAGCCTCGCCGACATCCTGGAGGATACAGGCAACGGTGCTCATGCCGACCCCGAAGTGCTGGGAGATGGACCAGCAGGAGTTGGGCGCTGCTAGGATCCAGACCCCAATGGCCACCCACTGGACCATGGGGATGAGGGTCCTCATGGGGGTGTGCTGGCTCTCCAGCCAGGGCGTGAGTTGCTCAGTGAACCACAGCAAGGTGAGCTTGTCCATCCTAAAGTGGGCCCTCCAGGCTGCCTAGTCCCACTGGGCCAGCACCCTGGCCCACATCCCTGTGTCCGCTCTGTGACCCATATCCGCCGGTCAATGGGCGGATATGGGGCAGATATGGGGCAGCCCGGCGCGAGGTCTCCCTCCCCCATTGGAGGCACCTGGCCACCTCGTGGATCGCCACTGCCCTGCTCCGGCCCCGACTCACGGCCTGCTAGTCAGCCCTGGACACCCTCTGAGCCTTGAATCAGTCCAGGGCACACCTGCGGCCATGGTGGGCCCTGCAGGACTGTGCAGTGTTCCAGGCAACAGAAAGCCGCAGGTGGGCGCCCAGGTGCACCTCTGTGGTAAGGATGTGCAGCTGATCAGTGTAGGCGTGATACCACTCGGCTGAGAGTGCGAGGTGCATCCAGTAGCAGCCCCAGGGGTTGGGGGTGGGATATGCTGGTCCGGTAAGGGCCTGGGTCAGCTGGTGCCCCGCCCCCAGCTGGCCGGGCCTCCCACTGCAGGGCAGGTGGCCCTGGGCATACTGTTGGGTGCACCTGCTGTCCTTACATGGGGCCTGGTGCACGGACGGGCGTGCGCGGTCATGCGCTCCTGTTGCAGCTGCATGCCTTCTGCCATCACCCCCCACCTCTCCCTGTTTGCAACACCGTGTCCTTGCCAGCCTGATTCATGTGTTGGCGGTCCTGTCTGGGCACTTGTTTCCTGCAGCTGTGCCTCACCTCACTCTGTTGCTATACAGTGTTGCGGCCTGTGGCCACCTAGCTTGTCCTTCGGACCCCTTGGAGCCCCCCCCAGCCCTGTGGGGAATGTGTGCCCCCCTGTCCATGGTGTTAGTCTCCCTGTCTAGGTGGACCATGGCTGGTTGTGCTTCCATCGCGCTCCCGCTTCCCAGCTCCCATGGGGCCCCCCATAGCTGGACAATAGAAGTGATCAATCCAAAGTTGAAGCTGAGTATTATTATTTTTTATAAAACTGATACATATGGCCTATGTACACGTACATAAGTACATGTATGTACGTATTTATTTTTTGTAAACGTGCTACCAAAGTTGTATTTATATAACACAAGTATGGTACTTATCTTTTATACATATGTAAATATTGATATAATATGTGAAAAGTGTTCCTTCAAATTCTCTATTAAAAATCCAAAATACAAACTGAACAACGATCAACGTGACTAATAAGTGTGTTTTTTTAATGCTTTTTTTCAGGAAAATGGATGAAATCATGACAGGAACACGCAACAACTACACACAGTTGATTTGTAGTCACTGCCAGTATTCTTCAGGGATTGAGTACTGATCCGATTGCCATTTTCAGATGGAGTCATGAAGGAAATTTCCAACCACAATCATTTTTTTCCTGCAAGCCAGTAGTGTTTTTTTTTATAAGATGTGAACAGTTGGTTTTGCCTTCATCTGGAGAATAAAACAAATTGGATTTGCAACCAAATTGATTGCCACAGCTACCAACCTGTAGTACAATATCAATACCTACATGTAATAAAAATGATTTGGTATTCATTCCTGTATGTGCTTTATCATCTTTCAATCACTGATCATACACTAGACACGTGGTATATATTCTACTTAATTAAAGAAATCAGAACACAGATGGGGGGTGGTGGTGGTGGTGTTACGTGAGCGTGACATGAGTCACTCATAATGTGGCATGGCAAAGGCCTATTGGTCTTTCAATGTTATCTCTTTTAGCGCATCATCGCATGATGATGTCAATTGTGTTCACTTCTGGTACTGTAGTTTATGCAGCTGCAGCTGTGTGGTTGGACACTGGTGACAGAAAGGAGCTGAGTCCGTAATGGATTGCTTCAAATGGAAAGGAATAGGGAATAGGGTATGATGACATGTACAACTGGCATCCTCATATTGTAATGTCAAGAAAAAAAATTTCTTTTAAAAATTCTCTCAAGCATTTCAACCATTTAAAAAGATTATAGCATTTCTCTAATAAAATTATAGAAAATATACCAAAATGCACACTGCTTTGTGACATTGCTGCACGTCTGTTGGTTGGTTGAGCAGTCCAAGAATGCATGCATAACTGTCCTGTCCTGTCCTGTCATCATAACTTGCTTCACCAAGCTTTGCATGGAGGGCAAGAAAGATTATACAATCCTGCTGCAGCTGTGATAACAGTGAATTCTGTAGCTCATAGTTTTTAGCTAAAAAAATTAGTCCTCTAGTGTTGGGATAAAGCATATAAATTAACTATTAAAAATCAATGCCACTGTGCTATTTTTGCATTGAGATACATTGTAAATTAAAACTAGCACAACAGCCCATTGTGCAGCGTGCAATAAACCCTTTATAGACAGTTGGTGGGAAATGGAAGGGGCATTTGATAACAAAAAAAATTTAGGGAGATGACTGCTAAGTTCACAGACATTCCCTACCTAGTAACATAACAAAGAGGTAGGTATGCTGGGTGTGTGTGTTTTGATGCATGAGTTGTTTTCTCAGCTGACCTGTGAGTGCCTCCACATTTGAAGAGATGCTCAATTGGTTTGGACTCATTACATTTGAGAAGAGAGTGAGGCACACATCTGAGAGGGGAGGGGGATATGATAGAACTTTTTACAATCATGAGTGTTGTGGACCAAAAAAATTAAGGGAACAGTTATTTACTCTCAAAAATGGTAATAGAAGTAGGGGACACCAAATTAAACTAATTGGTACGGGGTAGTACTTTTTTTTTTTTTTTTTAAAGGGGAGTCCCATTACACATTGCACAATTAAGTGGTGGTACAATTGGCTGACAGTGCCAGATGATGTGGTCAAGGAGGGAAGTCCATTTGTATAGCTGTGTTTAGGAAAGGGTTGGGAAATATTCTGGAAGATGGGTTTATGTATGTTTGGGGAATGTAACTTCTTACTGTTTGGGGGCTGGCAGTGGCAGCAGCAGCCAGCGTAAGGAAATGAATCACCCCAATGCTGTATGGATGGAATGATTGCAAAATGGCCCTGAGGTGCCTGGAGAATTATTTATGATCGGTTGGTAAATGTTCTATTTGCTCTCATTCCCTGGTGAACATACTAAACTTTAGTAGCTATCAGCTGCTGCAGATAGGGTTGTGTCACTTGTGTGTTTGGTCACTTCACTGTTGAGTGTGGTGAGTGACAGGACAGAGTATGTCAGGGAGTGCTTGGAAATGGGAACATTTGCAATTGAGCAGGATACTACATGTACACAAAGCTAAATAATGGTCAGACACAAAGCTAAATAATGAGCAAAAATGCACATAAGTGAAAAACTAACTTTAATAGAAAAAATATTTTAAAACAAACTTTGAAAAAAAATATAATTTTTGGATTATTTACACCATTTAACTTACAACTTTGGTTTTATAAACATACAAATTGGTACAAATCAGCTGTCAGCTCTCAGAAGTCCCTGCATTACGCGCACCTCCTGGAGGACATAATCGAGCAACACATGTAGGACTTGATGGTCCTCCCTCAAATTTTGCACCAATTCTGTCTGTGCCTGTAGTTGTTGTTCTGTAAAAATGGAATACAGTTAGTGTATGCATTCTTGAACAGCAGCAAAGTTATTTTTTTAGGGCAACACTATTCACAAGGGTACTAGTAACTATGGATCTTAGAGAAATCATTACCAATTTTCTCCTGTCTGGAAAATATGTTGTGCACTACATCTGCGGTGTCCCATACCATGGACCAAATTGCAGAAGCAATGTCCACCGGAATTTCCCCTGTAATGGGATTGAAAAATAAAACATATCAATGCACTATTAATGAGAAAAGCCCTACTAATGTAAAGGATGGAATACAGTGAGAGAGCACATTAAAAAAAATGTATTTAACTTACCAATTCTAATAAGGCCATCAAGCAATGAAGCAAAAGCAAACCCTTCCAAAGCCATTCTGTCAGTTTTGAATTGAGATAGATTTGACATGAAAACACGCACCACATGGCCAACGTGAAATAAAACCCACCTCCCTGTGTTAAATGCCTGTGGCTGTCAGCTGTCAGTCACAGGGAAGGACTGTGCTTATTGGTGTGCGTCCATTGCTAATTAAATGACCCGTGTGGGCGAGGTGGGGCTGGTCCATCCGGCTACAGCTTTAAACCATCTCTGTCTATCTGGTGGGAGCTTGGGAGAGGACGGTCTTGGGCAGCTCAGCATGCCTCAGTAAAAGCAGTAGAAACGCAGAGTGATCATTCTTGTTTTAAGTTAACTTAAAACAAGAAATAGTAATTGTAGACTGACTCAACATACAAAGCACTGTATGAACTTTATCATTCATGTCTTTGGCATTTAAAGTTAGAAATACAATTTTTAATTATTTAAGTATTTAATTTGAAGTAACATTCTGAGTGTGACCACATACACAGGTTTACTGCTATTAAAAAAAACAGTCATGGCACACTAAAGAAGGCAACCTTTCAATTTACACATGACAGCTTGTTATAGCTAATACTTAATCAGAAGAGTTGGAGATGGAAAGTTGGAACCACTCTTGGCTGGGGGAGGGGGGGGATGGAGAGTGGGGGTCCAGGACTTATAGTTTCCTAATTTTCCAAATCCTAACTCTTTGAGGGGGGGGGAGGCGTTCACGTTCACTCCCAACCCTAGATACTGCAGTTAGCTGTTTAGTGCTGTTAACTGTTAACATAACAAAGAGGTAGGCATGGTGGCGGGTGTGTGAGTGAAAAAAGAAAGTGTCACGCAGGAGCAGACAGTCAGCAAGACAGGGCACCACACACCCCTCTCCCTGTCTGTTGCTGGTTGCCGCCCACCAGCATGTCTGCTCACAATCAAACAGAGGAGACTCAGAGTCAGCAGCAGGTCATGCAGCAGGACTCAGGGGATTGACTGAGGAGTGCTGCTGGTGGGCTGTGTACTGTTTTTGAGTAAAATATTAAAAGTTAGCTACTGCAGAGAGGTCTGATAAATTAAACTATAAATGAAACTTGTAGCAGAGAGAAAATAGGATGCACACAGCCTCGCCTCGGGTCTGTCTTGGCTAATGTAATAAGCATATTTGTTTTAATTACAAAGTATGTTACATGCGCAACACAACAGCAATGATTTTAAGATTAATAGATAATTAATAGACAATGACTGTGTAATATAAAAGTCTGAACAAATTTATAAACATAAAACGCAACACAGCAGATTAGAACCGATGGAACGAAAACTACAGAATGCAAGCGGGGAACGTTTGTGGCCATCACAAACTTTCCAGGTTGGGTGCGGGACTTATAGTTTCCTAACTCTTTGGGGGGGGGGGGAGTTCACGTTCACTTCCAACCCTAGTTACTGCAGTTAGCTGTTTAGTGCTGTCAACTATTAACATAACAAAGGGTAATTTTAGACATTACGGGCGCCCGATTCACCACAGTAAATTCCCAGCAGTGGCGAGCTGGCTAACCACCCCCCATGTACAAGAAAGGCCCCAAACAGATGTGATGGGAGCAGGATCATGGCAGGGAATCGGACCGGCAGGCCACAGCCCGGGGCAGCGCAACAGAAGTTACGCCGATGCCGGGCCATGGTCAAAACACCCAGAAGGAACTGGGGCGGCCCATCCCAGTTGCTGGTGCTGGTGTTGCTGCTGTCCGCCCACCGCCTCCATGTTCAGCACAACCACCGCCTCCTCCGCCTGTGCCTCCACCACCTCCTCCTCCTCCCTTGCTCGCTCACCCTCCGGTCTCCTCTCCCTTCTACCTTGCTCCATCCCACCACATCACCCTGCTGCCAGGTGCCCTTTAAATCTCCCTCCCCGGCCCGTGTTGTTACTCGTTGCCTGGCAGAGACGCTGTATGCTTTGTCCCTGGCTGGGAATCGTTCTGCTTGATTCTGGCCGGTGGTTGCCGTTCAGACGTTACTTTTTTTTGTTTCCCGGTGGGAATCGCTTTGACCATGCTTTCGGAGACGGTCCAGGCCTGACCTCCAGAATGTGGTTAATTTTCACCCCTGCTGGGGATTGACTGTGGTGAACATCTGGTGACCGTGAAACAGAAGGTATTTTCAGATGTGATGGGGCCAATTGGCCCCGGCACAGAAACAACCCTTTGATTCCCCACCAGGGCCACCGCGTCATGGGCTAACAGACGCGGTGGTCGATCCCAGCAGGGAAGCCAGGGAGGGGGTGGGGCTGTGTGGTGCAACGTGCGGCCGCACAGCCCTGCCCCCCATGCTGCTCTGGCTGCCCGCCCTCCAGGAGACGGGTGGGCACGGCAGCCAATGTGGCCGTGGCACCCGTCCCCCCCCGAGCATTGACCATGGTCTGGAATCTCACCATGGATTCCGGGCCATGGTCAGGGGACAGACGTTACTGTCCCCTTCATCACGAGGGGGAATCTCATTCACCACGTGATCGGGGATGGTCCGGGCAGGACTTCCGATCACGTGGTGAATCTGATTCCCCTCCCCCATGATTCACGGGGTGAACATCTGGGGGGGAACTTCCGTTCCCCCCATCAGACGTTACGGAATCACTTTCACCCTGTGCAGATTCACTGTGGTTGACTGTGATCTCATAAAGTCTGAAAATACCCAGACGTTCAGGGTGCTTTGGCCCCACCACAGGATTGACCGTGGTTCACTGTGGTTGACTGTGATCTCGTAACATCTGAAAATACCCAAAGAGGTAGGCGTGGCGGCGAATGTGTGATGCAGATGAATGTCATTCTCTCAGCTCATCTCTCAGCTGTGTCTGTGACTCCGAGTGCTTAGAGGGGGAAGGAGGGGACAAATAGTTTATTGAGTTTGCTGAACCAAAATAAAAAGAGTTTTCCATTAAAGAGAGTGTTTTTTGTGATATTGTTTGGGACACTTAATGAAGTTGTGCAGTAACCTTTATTGTACATAATATGTATTTACACAGATGTGTCTGTGGGTGCCTTTCTTAAAAAAGTCTGGTAAACTGTTCCCCAGATAAGTGAATTGGTTTGGAAGATGAAAGAGCATGTATCCATACGCATGTGCATGTGTATGCATATATGTATGTACATTAACATATGCATCTATATACATATGTATATATTTATATGTATAGAGGTAAAACATATATATGAAAGCTAATACATGAATGTTTTT
>QEPC01010142.1:2096104-2129187 GCA_003113815.1 Sphenodon punctatus
TGCTCCATGCTCGCCGGCGGCTTTGAGGCTCCTTCCGCGGTTATACCGGCGGAAGGCATTCAACACACAGAGCAGGGAGGGATGCTACACACGAGGCGAGGGAGTGAGTGCTGTGTAGTGTACTGTACTACCTGACCCAACACAACTGGCAGCCAACTCAGAGGGGTGGAGACTGGAGAGGTGATTGTGCGCCGCCCTGCACAGGCGGGGGTACAAGGATGACAGTGGTGCTGTCAGTGCTGAGCCCGCTGCCTCCTCCTTGTTCTCTCATATCTCCCCTTATATCCCTCCTGCCTGGCTCCATCATGACACGTCACGGACCCCGGTGCACACAGTGCACAGCACACCCAGTTTAAATCTCCCTCCCTGGCTTGCATTGTTGCTAGTTGCTTAGCAGCAACGTAGCCTGCTTAAAGTTTCTCCACGGATATGTGAATTTATTTCTATAGGTTAATGTAATAAGAAAGCTGGTTTTTGGGCATAGAAAGTATGTCGTGAGCAACACAGCACAGCAGTAATTGTATTATTAAAAAACAAGAACAATAATATGATTATAAAAAAATAAGATACACAGAACAACAGGGATTTGAACCCACGTAATACCAGCTAAATTTTTTACAGCAAGCAGTGACCTTAACCTCTATGCCAACAGAGTTCTGGTGATCAGAGCTGCTTTTATGTTGGTGTGAGATTTACCAACAACTGGCAAAGGCTTCTGCGACATACTACAGAGAACTCTAGTGTCCGGGCCGGGGGACGGAAGGTGGTCTGGTCACGTAAGGACGGTGGGGGCTGGGGCAGGCGCAGGGCAGTCATTGCATCTGCTAGGGTGTTCTGCTACTGCAAGTGAGCGTAACGCTGGCTGCCGTAGGGGGCGGGGCATAATAGCAATGATCACGCCGCCTGGCTCGGCTGTGCTAATCTGGGGTTAATGTTATAAGTAAGCATTTATTGGTTATTTATATTAAAAGTATAGCAAACACAGCTATATTTATAATAATAACACAACAAACAATAAAAGTAATATAAAAGTAATAATGAAAAAAATTGATAAATGTAACAGTGGGGATTTGAACCAGCTGAATTACAGCTACAAGCTATATAGCAAGCAGGGACATTAACAACTATGCCAACTGAGTCCTGTTGCTTAGCTCCCTTCTTCTAGACTGAGGAACTTAGGAATGAGGATTTTAAGAACTCATGGACTTCGTTCACACAGCACATGAGCAGTGAGCACACTTCATTAATTCAAATTCAAAATGACTCGGTCAGCCAATACACAGGTCATTTTAAACTCAAACCAGGAGTTTTGTTCAAAAACGGTAATTTTAAGCTGTAACCAGGAGTTTTGTTCAAAAAACTTTACTTTGGAGATCAATTTACGTTTCCATACAATATCAATTTGCCATATAATAAAAACACCATGCATGTATTTAGAAGAAGCAGGAGCAGTTACTGCGGTACAGAGCAGTACACACACACACACAGCACCAGCAGTCAGTGTCAGCGTGACCGTTCACAGTCACACAGACACACACAGCACAGCGCAGTGGTGCAGCGGCAGCCTAGTCATATTATTAGCTATAGCTAAGCCAACTCCACTCCCTTCACGGAACTGCGATAGACGCTCATCATGCCTGTCTCTCATATATGAAATTGGTGGAACGCGGTAAAAGACCGCTGATTAGCAATCAGCAAATCAGTCAAACACATACATGCCGCAGATGCGGATTCTTGTGGCGGAACGATCGCAGAATCACGGGGTACTGCGCGGAATTCTGCGAAGCACAACGTGGGATGCCGAGGTTGAGGAATGGAATTGTGGTGCGGTAACAGTTGTTGCCGCAACAGCCCTAGTCCAGAGGCTGCAGCTGGTGCAGAATGCAGTGGCCCACCTCCTTACGGGGACAGGTCGTCACGAGCACATTACACCAGTGCTCCGTTCTCTGCACTGGCTGCCTATTGTCTTCCAGGACCGATTCAAGGTGTTGGTGTTGACCTATAAAGCCCTAAATGGCCTGGGCCCTGCTTACCTGCAGGACTGCCTCACACCCCGGGCCATGGGGTGTTCTCGGCGGCCGCTCCTAGGCTGTGGAATTTCCTCCTAAAGGAGGCCTGCCTGGCCCCAGACCTTCCCTCTTTCCGGAGACAGTGTAAAACCTGTCTGTTCCACCAGTCTTTTGGGGAGGGAGACGGGTAGGGTGGGATGGGGATGGGGAAGGGGTTGGGAGGTGGGGGTTTGGTTCTGTTTTTTTAATTATTTTTAATATCAATTTTATTCATTTGATTTTAATGATTGAATTGTTTATATTTTTGAATCTTGTTGTGAGCCGCCCTGAGCTGCTGCTGTGAGCAGGAGGGAGTGTGCTAGAAATGGCTTTAAATAAATAAATAAATATAAAATGTGCAAGCTTTTGGACCTCATAGGATCCTTCCTCAGTCAGGTAGGAGTCAGACCTTTGTAGTGATAATATAAGCAGGGTTGGCACTACCATGGAAGCAGCACAGCAGTGATGGCTCGTGGACTTTAGGGACAGATGGAAGGGCCTCCAGGGGAGGGCAGGAGGGCTCCCAAAATGTCACATGTTACTATGGAATTCACAATTAATAGAAAAGGCACAGTAAGTACAGATGTAAAGGCTACATGATGTTGGTGGCATGCAATAGTGAGCAAGATGCAAATCTCAGTGAGCAAATAAAAAAGGGGAAACCATCAATTGCTCCTGTAGACCATGGGCTAGAAAAGAAAAATGGGAAGGTCAAGGCCAGGGTTTAAGTCTATTTTAAAAATAAGAATCCACACACAAGAGAAACATGCAAGGAGTGCAATGGAAAGCTTCAGGGAAAGCTGAGGTACTCAAACACCAGAGAACCCACACAGGAGAGAAACTTTACATGTTCCCTTGCTGGGAAATGCTACAGGATGAACTCTGCCCCTCAGCACACACCAGAGAATCCACCCTACAGGGGACAGGCCCTATAAATGTCTAACTGTGGGGAAAGATTCAGTGTGAACCTCAGACTTAGTATGCATGAAAGAACCCAAACTGTTCCCTCATTCCCAACCCCTTACCTCAGCTGCAGTGGGGAGAGTGGAGGGTATGAGGGGAGGAGGCATGGGGCAGAATACTTAGGAAACAGCATGGAAGACTTAAAGTTTAGCTACTCAACTACACTGACTGTACTGCATTTCTAATCCCTCACTCCAGCCCAGCACCTCCTATCCCTGCTCTCCTTCCCTTATACCTATTTCCTCTATGAACACTAGGAATGGAAGATCGTATTGAAAATAATGTTCAGTTCAAAATGGGACTGACCCGATGTTCAATCCAATTTTAGATCATATTAATCGGTATCAGGATTGAATTCCGATCAATACGGCCTAAATCCAATGTCTGCCCCAAGCTCTGCCTCCTCCAGAACCCTGCCAGGCCTGAGTATGGGCAGGGCTCCAGTGGAGGCAGACCTTGGGGTAGAGGGGTCATGCAGGGGTGGAGAGGGAGGTAGTTAATTATCTTACCTTTTCCCCCTCGGGCTCCGGAGTCCAGCAGCACCCCGTGCAGTGCCTGGCGTGGCCTTCTCAGGGCCGCACCAGGCAGAAATACTAAAGAAAACTGCGCATGCACAAAACAGCTACCATGACTGTTCTGTACATGCATGGCCATTTTCTAAAATCGTGTTAAATGGCAGCCAGTCTGCGCATGCTGTTGATGCTGCTGAGGCAGCCAGTCTGTCTGTGCATGCTGTTGATGCTGCTGAGGCAGCCAGTCTGTCTGTGCATGCTGTTGATGTTGCTGAGGCAGCTAGTCTGCGCATGCTGTTGATGCTGCTGGCACTGTTTTGGAAAATGGCCACACACGTGCAGAATGGCCATGATTGCCATTTCGCACATGCGCAGTTTCCCTTAGTATTTCTGCCTGGTGCAGCCCTGAGAAGGACTCCGGAGCCTAAGGGGGAAAAGGTAACTTAATTAACTACCCCCCTCTCCCTCCCCACCCCTGCACGGTCCCTCTACCCCAGCTCTGCTTCCTCTGGACCCCATCCTAGTGCCCAAGCTGGACAGTGGTCTGGGGGAGGCAGAGCTGGAGCTCCCTGAAAGCTCCTTGGAGCAGCACCACTGCTGGGGGAACCAATCCTTTTGGATCATATACCTCTGTAGAATCGGATTCTTCAGACCAATACAATTGATCAAACGATTGGGCCAATTGTATTGATCTGATCCCAATATTCCCACCCCTAATGAACACAGACCATTCCCTCACTTCTCCCTCTCTTGACATACCCTGTTCCAAAGTCCACCTCAAGGTTTAAACCAGACGCTGCTTGCTTGCAGGCAGGGCTGATTGGCAACTCTGCAGCAGGCAGAATAAAAGGCCCTGGATGCCCCAGCAATACAAGGGCCAGTCCCTAAAGCTAGCAGAGCTCCAAACAGAGGTGGAATATCTTAGGTAAGGTACAATTTAAGCAGAAATTTTCATATCTAAAAACTACAAGCAATTAGAGGCTAAAATGAATATCAAATGCCCATTGAAAACAGAGGGAGGAACATAAATGCCAATTGACCAGTAACTAAGACATGAGTAATAATACGCTTTAATGGGCTGTAAAACAATGCAATGGAACTGCATCTCAGATAGGGAAATGGAATAACGTAGGGGAGAGGGTTGGAATGACAAAAAAGAAGCCAAGGGAGGGAGTGGAACAACAGGGAGGTGGTTACATGGAGCGTATGAAGTAACAAGCTGGGTGGCATGATAAGAAAGAGATTACAGGAGTGGGTGGAATGACAGGGAGGTAGCTATGGGGATATGGTGCAATAGCAAGGGTTTGGGTGGAATGATAGGAGGAATGCCATGACAAGCAGGTAGAATGACACGGTTCTGTGATACGTGATAAGTGAAATGGGGGAGTGATAAGGAGACTGTAGGGTGCTCTCCTGTTATTCCACCCATTTTCTTGTCATTTCAGTCAGGCCCTTTTTACATGAGATGCTCCCCTGCATGGACACCCATCGTCCACGTGCGGGAGCATCCCGTGTAAATGGGAGGGTGCGTGGGTGTGTGCTCCCGCAACCCACACATGGAGGAACTGGGGACAATGCAGGTTGCTCCATGCATGGGGGATGCAGGGGGATGGGGGGGGATTGGTGTGCAACTGTGTGTGCCCCCCCCTCTGCTCCCACAGTGGCGTGCCCATGGACAGCCCCCTCTGCTGTGGTCTGTTTAAAAAGGGTTTCACTCTCCCTGGTGCCTTCCTCATAATTCCACACCCCCTTACTCCCAAAGATGCAGCTCTATTGTATTGCTGTGCAGCCATTTGAAGCGTATTGTCATTCACTGACCCCATTATTATTGCCTCCATTGCTTCCAGTGGGTATTATGTCATTTGTTTCAGTGTGTCCAGAATCATTATTATTATCAAGCATTTATATTGCACTCTCAGGGTCCTTCCTGCAAACTCTAAGACCAATGAACAAGAAAAAAATGTAAATTCTTAAGATCCCAAAATTCCCATTAACATCAGATCAACAGGGACAACACAAACACAAAAGAACAACATCATTTCCTCCTTTCAGAAACATCTATACAAGGCTGTGGTAAAAACAAGTATTTTAAAGTTTTTATACTGCATCAAAAAGATTGAACAAACTGGCAAATAAACCCTTTGGAAAAACTTCAGTTCTGCCTGCACTTTTTCCCTACTGCATTCAATGATCCCAGAAAACATCCCAATCAATTTAAACATTCAAAGTTCAGCAAAATATTTTCCAAGCAT
This sequence comes from Sphenodon punctatus, assembly GCA_003113815.1. NCBI lineage: Eukaryota > Metazoa > Chordata > Lepidosauria > Sphenodontia > Sphenodontidae > Sphenodon > Sphenodon punctatus. Next base: position 2,101,880 of record QEPC01010142.1, read on the forward strand.
AAGATCACTTGGAGAGGAATAGGGCTATCACAACATAAGGAGAAGCAGTTCCCCCTTTCAGAAACTATAGAGAAGCACTTAAAGCTGCCTGTAAAGTATCTATTTTTTAGTTTTCACACTGCAGCAGAAAGGTTGAATATAACAAGTCAGCAAATAAATTATTTAGAAAAATGTCAGTTCTGCCTGCATTTTTCCCCACCTCATTCAGTGAGTCCAGAAGATATACCTATCGACAATTTAATCAACATTCACAGTTTAACAAAAAGGTTTTCAACTGTCAGATAACTTGGAAGGACGAAAATAAAAAAGTCTTCAGACACTTTTTAAAGGTGAGGGGGGAGGAAGTGAGATGAACATCTTCTGGAAGGAGTGAGTTCCACATTGAGGGACCTGCAGGGCCAGCACCAGGCATGTGCCACATGTGCGGCCGCACATGGCCCCGCGGCCAGCTGGGGCCACGCGCTTGCCTGGCTGGGTGGCAGACTGCAGCCAGCTTCTCCCCCAATACGTTCTTCTGCCTCCCCTCCCTGGCTCCGGTTCCCATCCCTCACCTGCCTCTGGCTCTCTCCTAGTAGTGGTGCAGCAGCAGCAGGGACACCGATCAGACTGGGAGTTAAAGCTGTTTGTTTACAAGCAACTCCTCCCCATGCGAGCGATCAGAAGGTTGTTACCTTGGGGATGGGAATTTTGGTTTCAGATAAAACCGAAAGTACCTGAAAATGGCCATTTCTGATTAATCTGAAATTTTGGTTCTTTTTCGATTTCGGTACTATTGGATCTTTTGCATTGATTTTTGTACCGGATTTTTAACATTGCAGTTTGTCCCCCATTGAAAAACTGCAATGTTAAAAATCCGGGACAAAAATCAGTGCAAAAGATCTGATACTACCGAAACCGAAAAAGAACCAAAATTCATGAGAATTGAAACCAAAATTGGCCAAAACTGAAATTTTGCCTAGAGTCCCATCCCTATTACTTTGTAAAGAAGGTTCTTCGAGATGGCTCCTAACATTCTCACAACGGGGTTCTGCATGCTCACTCTATTAAAATATTAGACCATGTGATGGTCTCGAGCTCCTCCAGTATAAAAAGCACTCTCCCCCTCAGAATGACAGTTCCTTCCAACCCTTTCTAGGAATATATGAAAATTCCATGCAGGACTGGAAGGGTGGGTGTTGTGAGAATGTTTACAGCCATCTCGAAGAACCCTGTTTACAAGGCAGCAACCTTCTGTTCTTGTTCGAGTGGCTCCTCACAGGCTATTTTTACATGGCCCTGCCAGGTGGGGAGTCCATGTATGCTGGTGCGTGGGCGGGGTGTGCACACGGCTGCACATGCATCCCCACTCACCTGCCACTCATCTGCACCCACGGAGTAACTGCCGTTTTCCCTGATTGCTCTGTGCATGGGGATGAGTAGGGGATGATTGGGGATGTGTGTTAGGCAGGCACGTGCATGTACCCCCTTTCACCGTGGGTGCGTGCGTTGTGTTGTTCACACGGGGCTCCCCCACCCATGAATATGCAGAAATCTGCATGTTCATGGCTGGGAGAGGCCTGTGTAAAAAGGGTCACATTCTCACAACTATCTTACTTACACTATCTTAGGTAGGAATTTAGGATTTAAAGCAATATCTATTCTAGCTTGGAAAATCTGAAAATATGGTTCTGAGATTATTATGGCTGCTATTTCACTAACTCTTCAATAGCAATGAAGTTATTGCTAACAGGAATACTGTCTTTAAACCCCCACCCCATAACCAGTTCATTTGTGCCCCCGTATAATCAATTCACACTGCCCCAGTGGTGCAAATGAACTGGTTATGGACTGGGGGCTGCGTGAATTGATTATGGGGGCACAACTGAACTAGTTATATATAGGTCTCTTCATGGCATAATGTGCTTAATAGGCTGGCTGCATTTTGGGTATCTTGTGTGTTGGATAGCAGCACCTCTGGATCAGTTGCCTGTGTGCATGCACAAGGCACAGGCAGCACTGACAGCAAGACGCAACAGGCCCTGGAGACCAGGCTGGCTAAGCTCACCCCCCTCCCTCAGTAAGGCAGCAGACGCAGTCAGTCTCTCTGTGCCTGCCTCACTGCCCACCCAGCTGCCCCTGCAGTGGAATCACTCCTGGGGAGTGGTGGTAGACACTCGGCTGGGAAGTGTGGGGGGGAAGCATTGGGGGGGTCATGCTTGTCTATGGCCACTAGGCTGAGTACCAGGTAAGGCAGCCAAGTGGTGCCAAACCAGGGGGGCGGGGAGAAGCATGGGGAGGCCATGCTTTTCCATGGCTGCTCGGAGGGGTGGAGAATGGGAATCCTTCCTGTCCAGAGGAAGTACATTTTATGTAAATTTATACATTTGCATAATTAGGTGTGGTCTAATTATGCAAATTAGGCCCCGCACCAAGACTTCACACATGGCCTAACAAACCCTGGGGCTGGCTCTTGGGACCTGGCACAGCAAAGGCCCAATTGCTCACCAACTTAAGGCACAATGGCTTAATTCCCAAACAGCAAGTGGTTACTGAGTCATCTGGATGAGGCTTCAGAAACAGGGTCTTCAATACAAATCTTGAGAAGATCTAAGGAATTGTATGAGGTGATTTAAACTCCTGAAGTCTCTTTGCACGGGTATATTTCCCAACCAAGTTGCCAGGATGGCCTTTATAGTTAGTTATCACCCTAGGAAAGGGGTGGGGAATGTTTTCCTTCCGGGGATCCTCTTTGAAAATTAGTACAAGCTCTGAGGTCCACATAAAAGTTAGGGGTGGGGTGCTTAAGGGGTGTGTACTGTTGTAGAAGTGTCTAGATCATGGATTATTGATCAATCATGGATCTGTCTCCTATCCTTGTGTACATGCCATCTTCCCTGCTCCCTTGAGCTGAGCTAAGTCTGACTCTTTCAGTGTTTGGGGTAGGTAGGAACTAGATTCATGGGCCAGATCCAGAAAATGGAAAGGGACCAAAATAAAGACTAGCTATGGGTCGCACTGAAAGAATGAATTCAGAATGAGGGAGCAGTGATGGGGGCATGCGCACAAGAACAGGGAACAGATCCGTAGCACAGATTCATGATCTGGACCTTCCCTTTCCTGAGTGCACCCCTTAAGCACCCCCATTGCTATGAGAAGCAAACCTGGAGGAGGGAGGGGAGGGGGAGCAAACATGAGAAGCCTAAAGAGGTGGGGGGATTAGAAGGGAAAGGGGAGGCCATACAGAGGGGGGAATGGTAGAAGGGAAGTCCAAATGGAGTGGAGGTTAGAAGGGGGGAGCCCAAACGGGGGAAGGGAGTTGGAGGAGAGACAGAAAGGGAAAGGGGAGCCCAGAAGGGTGGAGGTGGGGTTACCAACATTTTGGGTAAGGCTGCTACACAGTGTCCTTGGCTTTTTGCCGAGGACGCAGAGCATAGCAGCCAGCTGCCCGCCCCATAGCGGGGGGAATTTCTGCCGGCTGCCAGGCACACGATGCACTGCATCACATGTAAGGCTGCTGTGTAGAGTGGGATAATGCTGCCCACAATGCTGTAAGTGCATCGTGTGGCTGCACCCAATGTTTCCACCCTGACCATTGCTCCTCTTCTCTTCTACCCCTACCCTCACCCACCCCAACATGGGCTGCACTGAGATAGTACCTTTTCAGAGCACTGTGTGGGATTGGGGCTCCTCATTTCTTGTCTTTGGGTCCCAGGCACATGCCTAGTTTGTTATACACTCATCTGTCCCTGGCTGCATGTCTAAGGCCATTTTTACACGGACACCCCCCCCCCCCACACCACTTGGTGTTTGGGCGGGTGTGCGGTTGGGGGCGGCAGTCCATGTAGACAGCCGCCGGTAGGTTGGGGGATAGGTGTGCACCCGTGTAAACGCCACAGGTGGAGGGTGTTTGTGCGTATGTGCTCCTGCCGCACACCCACCAACACCCGCCACACACCGACCCACACCCACCTCCACCCACGGAGCCCTCTGACAGAATGGAGGATGCTCCATGGGTGGAGGCAGGTGTGGGTCGATGGAGGTGGGTAGGTGTCCATGTAAATGGGCCCACACCCACCCACACCCGCTGCGCTGACATCCCCCCACCCCCTGGTCCATGTAAAAATGGCCTAAGTGAGCTGTAAAGCAGGTCCTTCAGAAGTAGCATGCCTTCTCTACCAGCTTCCGTGGAGATGATGGATCCCATATAAAAACATTGTCCACACCATTCTTTGTCTGAAAGCAGTTAATGCTGAATAAATCACATGACGTCGTGTCATCCATCTTCAATACGTTTTACATCAAATCCACCTGATGAAAAGCTATGAAATGGCAAAGGCTGAGGTATAAATAGAAATGTTTTGGAGCAGCATCTTTCATTTACTCTACACTGGAGATCAATACACGTTTGTTTTTTAAAGAAGAAAATCTCACGCCTTTAGATTTAGCTCACGATCTATGGGCGAATCCCATTTCAAGTAGGAGACGTCAATAATCTCTTTGCTAGAAAGAGCTGGGAAATGAGGTCAGATATGCCACGCTGAAACAGCATTTGGAATGATCATAATTCAAACTCATGTGCAGATTTCCTTGCAGATTCTTATTGATTTTCTTCTGGACTCAAAGAGGAAAGGCTCCTCATTCACACATTATTTTAGAGTGGGAGAGTAGAACCTCAACCAACCCACATTCTGGGTGTTGTGTGAAATCCTTAATCAGTGTTGCAGAACCCTTGGGGATGTGGGTTCAAGACTGAGTCCTAAAAGGTGGGATCTAGTTCTCTGCCATCTGACGCAAAGAATGGGGCTGTTGAAATCCAGATGAATCAGCAGCTGTGTGAATGCATGGAGCAAGGCAAATGCAGATTAAGGAACAAGTGGTAACTTTGCATGAGGGAAGAATGTTGTGTGAATAAGCCCATTATTCACACACAGTAAAGATTTATTTATTTATTTAAAACTTACTATCCCGCCCATCCTGTCATAGTCAGCTCTGGGAGGCTTACAGTAAAACAAAATAAACCAACATTATCAAAACTAAAACCACACATAAAAGGGAGGATAAAAATATCCCTTATCCCCCACCACCCTAACCCACTCCCTCCCCACCCACCCTCCCCACCAAAGGCCAGGTGGAACAGCCAAGTTTTACAACTGCTTCAAAAACAGGAGAGATCCAGGGCCAAATGGGCCTCCAATGGCAGGGAGCTCCACAGCTGTGGAGCAGCCACTGAGAAAGCCCTCCCCATCGTAGCCCTCCCGAAAAACTCAGCGAACCTCAAGGAGAGCACCACCCAATGACTGCAGGGGCCAATCCAGGACCCGAGGGGTGAGGCAATCCCGCAGATAGGTTGGGCCAAGGCCATTTAGGGCTTTATAGGCAAGCACCAACACCTTGAATTTATTTATTTTATTCCATTTATATGCCGCCCCCTATGCCTACGGCATCTCGGGGCGGCTTCCAACATAAAATAAACAATTTATCACAATATAAAAAATATAAAAAACCTACCCAAATATTATTAAAACAATGTTAAAATCCCCATACAGAAATTTAGTCCACCCTCCCCTCCCTGCCTCCGAAGGCCTGGGAGAACAGCCATGTCTTACAGGCCCGACGGAAGGACAGCAGACTTGGGGTCAGTTGTGCTTCCTCTAGGAGGGAGTTCCACAACTGGGGCCCAGCCACCAAGAACGCCCTCTCCATTGTAGCCCCCCACTTTACGCGGGGGACCTCCAAGAAGAGAGTCCGTCCTGAGTCACAGAGGGTGAGATGGTCCCTAAGGTATCCAGGACCAAGACCTTACAGGACCTTATAAATCAAGTCAACACCTTGAACCTGGCTCGGCACGTTACAGGCAGCCAGTGCAGTGCACGGAGCACCGGTGTTATGTGCTCTCGTCAGCCCATCCCTGTTAGGAGATGGGCCGCCGCATTCTGCACTAGCTGCAACTTCCAGGCCAGCATCCAGGGAAGCCCTACGTAGAGCGCGTTACAGTAGTCCAGCCTCGAGGTGATGAAGGCATGGATCAAAGTGGTCAGGTCGGATCTGGAGATATACAAGTGCAGCCTCCACATCAGGTACAGCTGGCGGAAAACCTCCTTTGCCACCCCATCCAACTGCTGATCTAGATGGAAACCCGCATCCAATAATACCCCCAGACTCCAAACCTGCTGAGCCATGGAGGGGCGCACCCCCTCCACAAGAGGGGGCACCACCTCCCCTGCTTGGGCCCGGAAGACTATAGACAGCCCGTGCAGTGACCAAAGAATCAGTGTAATATGTTCCCGGCGGCCCAGTCCCACCAGAAGACAGGCTGCCGCATTCTGTACCAGCTACAGTCTCTGAACCGTCACCATGGGTAGCCCCACATAAAGCACGTTACAGTATTTAATCCCTCTCTGATGGGCAAATGGGGAAACAACCATAATAATCATAATGGGGGGGGGGACAGACTCTGACCCTTGCCCTTGACTTCCACAAACACATGCTCCTGTCTCTCCCCACTTCCAGGTGCTCTTTACATCCCAGAGGGGGTGAAGTGCACAAGGAGGAGGAAGGGGGAGGGATAAGGAGCCATTCTCTGGGACCTCACCATGAGTGGGGGCTGCATGTCCAGAGGGTGATGGCCATATGGCAGGTGGGGGCAAATACCTAGTAAATGAGTGGGCAGACACCCACCTGATGTGAGCTATCATCTTCTTTGTTAACACCCATAGCACTGGTTGTTAACAAACAAGACAGTAGGCCATATCAGATGGGTGGCCACCTGCCCATCTATTAGGAGGCCACCAGCTGTTCGCCTTCAACCTGCCAACCCCCCCTTCCCTGCAGCCCTCACTCACGACATCGCCCCAGTAAATGTGGAGCCTGCTATGCAGGCAAATGCTGGCTAAGGTAGGTGCATGCGCACCCATGTGTCTGTCTCCCATCTATTAGGGTCTGTGCAGCCTCCACACTTGTCCAGGTCTGCCAAGACCATAGAGTTCCATGTGGAGTGCCTAGAGTAGTCTGGGGAGCAAGCTCTCCCTCCACTCTTGCCCTCACTGTTGCTGTGCTTGTTTACCTTTGCTTTTTGGAGTGGTCCAAAAATAAAAAATAAACAGGAACACGGACAAAGACCACAGCAAGGACAGCTTCCTGTACCCAGAAGTTGTTGTGGCTGTGCGTCAGGAGAGAGGCAGGTGGGAGGTGGAGCATGGCACCTGCCCATCTCTGCTGTTCATTATGCAAAACTTGAGAATGGCGGCTATGCACAGGCTCCATGAAGCTAAACTCTAATCTATTAACACCTGCTGTCCACACCTCACACTTCCTGCCCCTTGGGTATTTTTAGACATGACGGGTGAAAAGCCCACCATGCTTAAACCCACCCCGAGGTGAGAGCCCTCTCCCCAAGGTGAGGTAAGCCCCGCCGCCAAACAAACATTCAGGTGGTCGGGACTGGGGAGGGAAAGGGCAGGGGACGGGTGGACAGGGGGACGTCCCTCGATTTTTTGGCCTCCAGCCAAAGGGCAGGGGACGTCCCAAATTTTATGAGACACAAAATCCGCACAAAAATTGACATTGAAATCAGAAATACAAAATTTTCCGCCCCCCACTTCCCCCTGAACATCTATGGTCACAAGCAGCCAAAAGGTTGAGTAAATGAACAAAACAGACAAAAATAACATTAAAAGTTGAAAAGTGGGTAATCAAGCAAAGAGTGGCTGGATTCCATTTGGTGCCTATTTCATTCAGCTCAGTTTGAATCATTCGGATTTGATGGGGTTTGCCCATTTTGGAAGGTACTTGTTTCAGCTCTCCCCAACACCTGTGCCTTCCACTGAGATTTTTAGTAATGAAAACTAAAACGAAAACGAAAATTATCGGGATGCCTTCTTTTTTTCCAAGAACCTTTTTTGTTCTGCTGCAGCCATGCTAGAGAGCTAAGGAAACAAACAAGTATGCACCACCCATTCTCCAATCTCTTATCCCTAGTGCTGAAACTTGGTCCTCGGTTTTCCCCAGAAAACCCCGAGGATCAAGGTCTCAACTCGGTTTTCTGAGTTCCAAAGTTTGAAGGAATGCCCCCCTGTAACTTCAGTACTTGGAAAATCCTCGACCAAGTAGAGGGGATGGGGACGAAGGCCGGTGCTAGGCCCCTGCTCCCCCTTCCCTGACCCCTGCTGGCCAGGGTGAGAATAGGCCATCGGGGACCAGGAAAGGGGGTGGGGGCCTAGTGGAAGCTCATGGGTGGGGTACTAAGAAGGGTGGGGGCCTAGTGGGGGCTGAGGGGTAAAGTACTCACCCTCCAGAGGGATTCTGGTGATGTGTGGCTTCCTCCAGACTAGGTAAGTTTAAAAAAAAAAAAAAGCTGGGCATGCTCAGAAGGAGCTTTCCAAGGCGATGCTGGCAGCATCAGCACCAGAAATAAATCTCATTGCAGAGATCTGACTGGGTTTCTTGATAGTGCCAGCTGGATACTTGGCCCAGCATCAGGCTAGGATTGGAGCGGTATGTGTGAGTGTGCGTAGGGGCAGTGGTCTGTAAAGAAAATCTGGTCTATCGAAGATATTCAGTGTCTGACTTGTCCAACACAGTGTGTGTCCACCTAATGTTTTAGATTGGGGATTCTGCTGGTGTACCAACCACCCCACTGCACAAGTGTCTCCCTGACTGCTGTAGTCAAACAGGTCTCAGAGGTGGTGTTGAGATCTCCCAGACTTATTGTTCTTGATGATTTCAACATACACGTTTAGACTAGCCTTTTTTGGGGTGGAGCAGGAGTTCATAGTCACCATGACAACAATGGGCCTATCCGAGATAATATCTGGCCTGACACAAGAGGCTGGACATGGGTTGGACCTTATTTTCTGCACTGGCCTGGAAACAGGGGGGCCGATTATTGGAGGTGTTGCTATGACACCATTGTCATGGTCTGACCATTACCTTCTGAGGACCCAGATCTCTGCCCTCGTTTGCCTCCGTTGGGGTGGTGGACTGATTAAGATGGTCCGCCCCCATAGATGAATGTCGATGGCCTGGTTAATTTATGGTATGACATTCTGACCTGGGCTATTGACACGGTGGCACCTTGGTATCTGCTCCCTGCACAGTGGCAGCACAGGTCTCCATGGCATATGGAGAACCTGAGGCTGCTAAAGTGAGAGGTTAGGTTAGGCAGTTAGAGCACAGGTGGCACTCGGCTCATACTAAAGCTGACCGACTGCAGCACAGACTGTTTTTGAAAGACTATGTTGTGGCTGTGGTAGTGGCGAAGGAAGCTTTCTTTGCTGCTGCCGTAGCATCTGCAAAGTGTCATGCAGCTGAGCTTTTCTGGGTGATGAATAGCTTATTAAATCCTGGCTGTCTACACCCGGAGTTAGAGTCATTTGAATGCAGAGTCAGAGTTTAGGGTTGAGGAGGCCTGGTCTTGTCTGTTTTACTTGGATCCGCTTCAATTAATCTCACCCACCAATGCAGAGGATGTACTTGGAGAGGTGCAGGCGACCAGTTGTGAACTATATCTATGCCTATCCTGGCTAGTGAAAGCCAGCCGGGAGACACGGAGGGTGTGTAGCAGGTCCCCAATTTACTGTGGGGTAAGTATTGTCATGATTAGGCCCAAGGAAAAGTATCACCCTGTGTCCAGCTCTATAACAGTTTATTTATAGCACAATCTATAGGCCAGGCACCAGCCTCTGGCCCATCTCATCCAAACATATAGTCCATCATATCAAAGGTATTCTAGCCACACATAGTCCACAGGCTAGTTACTGAGACGGCGTTGGTGGCCTTGGTGGATGATCTCCGCCAGGAGATGGAGGCAGGATGTTCGACCTTTTTGATCCTGCTAGATCTCTCGGCCACTTTTGATACCGTGGACCAGGGGCTGCTGTTGAGATGGCTGCGAGACTTGGGGGGTCTGGACGGGACTGTCCTTGGATGGTTCCGCTCATTCCTCTCAGGTAGAAGCCAGTGGGTGCTGCTGGGGGCTGAAACATCTAGCCCCCGGGCCTTGACCTGCGGCGTTCCGCAGGGTTCCATTCTGTCTCCATTGTTGTTTAATGTGTATATGCAGCCCCTGGGGGAGATTGTGAGAGGGTTTGGGGTGCGATATCACCAATATGCTGATGATACTCAGCTGTACCTCTCATTTTCAACTGACCCAGGTCCTGCTGTCTCATTACTTTCCCAATGTTTGGAGGCCGTGGTGGATTGGATGTGGCAGAACAGACTGAAGCTCAATCCCGATAAGATGGAGGTGATGGTGGTGGGAAGGGCAGGGGAGGTGCTGGCCCCCCTGATAGGGGGGGTTCACCTGCCTGTTGTTCTTCAGGTTCGGAGTCTGGGGGTGGTTTTGGATTCGGGCCTCCGTCTGGATCGGCAGGTGGAGGCGGTGGCTAAGGCCACCTTTTGCCGGCTGTATCTGGTATGGAGGCTTCGACCTTACCTCTCTGGGTCCGATCTGGCCACTCTCATCCATGTCTTCATCACCTCGAGGCTAGACTACTGCAACGCGCTCTATGTGGGGCTTCCCTTGTTTCTGGTTCAGAGGCTGCAGCTAGTGCAGAATGCGGCAGCCCATCTCCTGACGGGGATGGGGCAGCGGGAGCACATAACACCGGTGCTCCGCACTCTGCACTGGCTGCCTATAGTGTACCAAGCAAGATTCAAGGTGTTAGTACTGATTTACAAAGCCTGCACGGTCTGAGCCCCTCATATCTTGGGGACCGCCTCGCCCTCTACGCCTCAAGCCGATCCCTTTGGTCCACTGGGGGCACCTTTCTGGAGGTCCCCCATGTAAGATGGGGGGCCACAATGGAGAGGGCATTCTCGGTGGCCGGGCCGCGGTTATGGAATTCCCTCCCGGAGGAGGCTCGCCTGGCCCCAGGCCTGTTGGCCTTTCGATGTGTCTGTAAGACTTGGCTGTTCGCCTAGGCCTTCAGAGGGGAGGGTGGGGGTGGGGATTGGAGGGGAGGGTGGGAGGGGAGGGGAGGGAGGGGAACATTGGGGGGGTAGTTATATTGTTGTTTTATGTATTTTATTGTTGTTTTTAACTGTTGTGAGCTGCCCTGAGATGCCATAGGCATGAGGGGGTGGCCAATAAATATAAAGAAATAAAAATAAATAAATAAATAAATAAATAAATAGTTACCATCAACTCACTCCCAGGCTCTTCTCAAGGCACCTTCCTTCAGGTCCTCCAGGTTGCCTCCTCTCTGGTCAGCAGCAGATTGCAGAGGTGTTCTCCCTATTGCAGTCTAGAGCAAAAAGCAGACTGCCTTCTCTTTCAGGCTGGCCTCTCTTTTATCCTTCAGGCCACGCCCATCCACCTCCTCTTCCTGTCTCGTGGCCATCCTAGGTGGCCCACATGGCAGGCGCCATCTTGTGGCACAGCCCTGCCACAGGGTCCTGCTGGGGTGGGGTTGTCAATGCCTCCCTTAGGGAAAGCCTGATGGCTGTGACTGTCTCCCCTTGCTCAAGAAACCATCTCTTGATGTTGACTCCCTTGTCAGCTATTGCTCCCCTTTTTAGGGTAGGTTATTGAGCAGGTGTTCGCCTTGCAGCTCTGAGTGCATCTCAATACTATCAGTTTCCTGGACCTATGTCTGTCAAGTTTTCATCCTGGGCATGGCACTGAGACTGTTATTGTAGTTTTGGTTGATGATCTCCGCTTGGAGATTGACAGGGGAAATTGTACCCTGCTGATTTTGTTAGATCTTTGATACCAGCTGCGGGGCCTGACTGGGGTGCATGGGACTGCTCTTGAGTAGTTCTGCTCATTCCTGGCTGAGAAAACCCAGAGGGTGGTGATGGGTGGTGGCTTATCGGCCCCTCGGGAACTCTCTTGTAGGGTCCTGCAGGGTTCCATCTTGTCCCCACTCCTGTTCAATCTGTATCTGAGGCCCCTGGGTGAGATCATTTGAAGATTTGGAGTGAGATGCCATCAATATACAGATGACACCTGGCTCTGGCTCTCCTTTTCATCTGACCCAGGTCCTGCAGCCTCAGTGCTTATCCAGTGTCTGGCTGCTGTTTGGGACTGGATGTAGGTGAGCTGATTGAAACTGAATCCAGACAAGATCGAGGTGAGGATGGTTGGCTGATCTTGTGACCTGGGTAACCTGGGGTTGACCTGGAACAACCTTGGGGTGCTCTTGGATCCACTGCTACACCTGAATTATCAGGTTGCGGAGGTGACCAGGAGTGCTTTTTACCAACTTCATCTGTTGAGAAGACTGCGACATTTTTTAATCAGATTCAGATTTGGCCACCGTCATCCATGACTTCGTAACCTTGAGGCTAGACTACTGCAATGCGCTCTCTGTGGAGCTACCCTTGAAGACTGTTTGGAAGTAGCAGCTGGTGCAGTATGTGGCGGCCTGCCTTCTGTTGGTGATGGATTGCCGGGAGCACATTACACTGGGGCTCTAGAGTCTGCAGTGGCTGCCAATAGCTTTCCAGGCACAATTCAAGGTGCTGGTTTTAACCTATAAAGCCCTAAACACCCTGGGCCCCAGGTATCTGAAAAAATGCCTCTTCCCCATGTCCAGTTGCAACTTCTAAGGTCGACTGTGGGCGCCCTCTTGTGAGTGCCAACTGCCCGTGAAGGTGCTACAATGAGGGCGCACAAGGGGGCGTTCTCAGTTGCTGCCCCACAATTATGGAACTCCCGCCCCTTGGACGTCCGCCTAAGCCCGTGTCTCTTCGTTTTCCATAGGAGATGTAAGACCTTTTTGTTTGGCCAGGCATTTGTATTGTTTGTTTGGCCAGGCAGGAATTGGGTTCAATGGGATTTGGTAGGCCCTTTTCACACAGACACTCTAACACTGATAAAATGGGTGTTACATTTTATTATACATGTTGCAGGGCACCCATAGAGCACACCTGCAGCCCTGCAACATGTATAATAAAATGTAACACCCATTTTATCAGTGTTAGAATGTCTGTGTGAAAAGGACCATAGAGGAGCTTGGGAAGTAGGATTGGTGGGTTGTGGGGGGTGGGGTGGGGAAGATGAGGTTTTAAGGGATTTTAATGCATTATTGTATTTTATATTGTAATTTTCCAATTTTGATATGAACTGCCCTGAGTCTTCGGAGAAGGACAGGGTGTAAATAAATAAATAAATAAATAAATCTGAGGCAGGGAGCAAGGCCATGTCGGAGAAAAATCTATTACTCACACCAATGGTTGAAATCTGATAGAGGTCCTTTATTGTTTACCTTTCAGCTGAGAGGGAGAGAACCATGCATCACCATCCAGGGTTCAGGAGAGAGTCTCTAACCCCTCCCATTACACCAAGATGGTTATAGGGTTTTAATGTAAACAAAGGTGTCACTCAAGTGACATGGTACAACAATGGAAAATTACAGAAAACTCAGTAGTTAGCAAGGTTTTTACATACTTAAAGAGTACACGTTCCCAAAACAATACAACCAAACATGAGTCAACCATGTTTACATTTAAGAGTGTCTGAGAACTATTCATCCTGTTCTAACTAGAAGGTTGCACCTGCTTTATCACTACAAGGCTATAACTATGTTATTTATGTGAGAGAAGGAAGAAAGACGTCCTAATGTCTCAGGGCCTATATTCTAAGGATAAGATTAGGATGAGAGAACTAAAACAAGAAGCTAACATTTCTGTCTCTGGAACAGAGGTCTGGTATGATTTTACCCAGCATACATTTCTGTAAGTCATGTTAAAGTGGCTCTCTACTCTGGCTAAGGCAATGTAGCTATTCAAAATGGAGTTAGTCTATAGGGTTCAAATTATTCCCCGACAGCCACATTGGAAAAGGGGTAGGGTGAAAAGGCTGTCTTGCCCCTTTTCCAATTTTGCCATGCCTCCTGTGGAATATTGTGACATCACAATGCTCTACGGTGTGTGTGTGTGTGTGTGTGTGCTAATGTCTGAAAGGGGCAGGAAAGTCCATTTGCCTTGCGCCCTTTCTGACATGGCCCTGCCCCCTTCAGAGTATCATGACCCTCCAAAGGGGTGTGGTCCATTGTTGTTGCAATTTATTTAATAGACAGCTCGCATAAACTTTCCCCGTTACAGCCAAAAGGCTGCGAGGGCGATAATTTGCAGGGTCAGCATGGGAGCCTTTTTCATAAATAGGAATGACTATACTTCTAGACCATCCTTTTGGAAGCCTATCTGTTTAATTAATTACAGTAAAGAATGGGGCAAGCATGATACTCCACCAGTCCAGATCTAATTTCAAAAGTTCAGGAGGTACAAAATCCACACTAGGTGCCTTACCTGGCTTAAGTCTAGCTAATAGAGGATGGACCTCCGCAGGAAGAACAGGAGGCCAACTATCACATGACTGAAAGGTTGGCAAAGGCAGTTCAGCTATTGAAGAACTGTTAATATTAAAAATCTGAAAAAAATAATCCTTCCAGACATGAGAGGGAATGCAATCCATCGGAGTGGAAGATGTTGATCCGTATTCTTAACCAGGTTCCAAAAGGATGCCAGATTCTTATTACGAATTGCCTTCTCTAACTCGGACCACTGGTGGCTGTAGTAATTCATTTTCTTTCCCTTTAACAGAAGCTTAAAGGTATGACTCTGAGACAAGCTGGTGAGTTATCCTTTTTTAGGGCTTTAGCCACTGCTTTCAATTGTAATTTTGCTCAAAGACAATCAGCATCAAACCAACCCCTAAAATGGGGGTTAGTACCAGACCAAAAAACCTGCTCCAAGGATAAATATCGATGGAAAGAGTCATGAACTCATCAAATTAATCAATTATGGAATTATCAGTGGCCAACAAAATCTTCCTTCTAAGATTCAAAAAAGGCTCAGAGTTTACAGCAGATTTAATTTCTTCTTCCACTTTCGGGTCCTACCTAATTCACTTTAAAATTGCTTCGGGAGGTATGATAAGATTATCTACCGGGAGGTATGATAAGGTATGATATGATTATACATATAGTCTACCATACTTGCCCCTATAGCTGAAAAATAAATAAATTCCCCCAAGTGTCACCTGAGGTGTTACCGTTCAATACTATAAATGACAGGTAATTCAACAATTCATACATAAGCTTCCCCTGTCTATTGGTAACCAAATCTTTTGAACATCAATTAGATCGCCACATTACTGTTGGGAAATCATCTCTCCCTATGAATAGCTGATTACCACCAATGTTTCCCATACGAGCATTAAAATCTACTAACAAAATGTGGGGAACTAATGAGTCATCGACCAAGTGGGAAAGAAATTCTTGCAATTCTCCCCACATCTGGAGTCTATAGTAAGGTGATTGAACTGGGAGGATATAGACATTCACACAAATCAAAGAAAATAATCCCTGTGGAAAAAGAATAGGCCAACCTGTCAAAACATTTGGACAATGATCCAAAACCTCAACCAAAGTGAGCACAACTAAGAGGGCTAAGTCACCATTTGGTTTGCCCCTAACTGCGGATTGCTGCATGGGAAGCGTGGAAACTTAAACCCATTGTGTCTAATTTCCCGTACTACCCATGTCTCTTGAAGGAAAATAATATCATGTTTGAGAAGGAATTTATCAACCTCAGGGTCCTTAATTCTTTGGGCCCATTCTGCTAATATTCCAAGAGACAATCTGAAGCACATCCTGATGGGGGTCAACCAAGGTCTCATCTCGTCAATTCCTAAGATTTGGTCTAGTTCTCTTTGGTGCTATCCTCAAAGCACCACCACCATGCTCTACCTCATTTGATATTAAATTAACTCTAGCCTGGTGCACACGGGTACAGAGGGACTTAAACTCCACCTCCCTATGAGGAATTAGAACTTGGTTAGCAACTGCGGTAGAGAAATTCCACGCTCTTTTGGGGGATGGCCTTCTCCTAGAATAAAGAGGTATAGGATAAAGAGGATTCCGCTAAATGCAGAATTCTCTGCCTCAGTGATGCATTTCTAAATCCTGCTCTCACTGGGGGGAACTTCAAAGAAGCTTGATGCATGCATGCACAAGCTCTTAACATAAACTAGCTCATTTAAAAGATAAATATAAGATAACTTAATTTTTTTTGCCAGAAAGGTACAAACTTTCTTTTTCAAAGAATCCAAGGACTGATTTCTATCACCTGGAAGTTCATACAAAATCACATTTTGATTACGCAGTCGATGCTCTTTATCAGAGGGTGTTTTCAGACGTTATGGGGCCGCTTGGCCCCATACCGAAAACAACCCTTTCATTCCCCGCCGGGGTCAACCCATCACGCCATATCAGATGTGCCGGGGGGATCCCGGCGGGGAATATGGGAGGGGGCAGGGCCGCACGGCGCAACGTGCGGTCGCACGGCCCCACCCCCTCCACACACCCCGCCGCCCGCCCTCCAGGGAGATGGGCGGGCGGCGGGGCCACTGCGGCCGCCGTGTCGGGCCAGATGTGCCGGGGCCCGGGATCCCACCGGGGATCCTGGGCCATGGCAACCGGCCAGACGTTACTTTTTTTTGGTCCCCGCTGGGGATCTTTTTGACCACGCTTCCCGGGACATTCCCCCGGCTAGCCCGGGAAGCATGGTTCAAATTGACCCCATGCGGGTATTGACCGTGGCGAACATCTGGCGGCCGCCAAACAGACGTTCAAGCCACAGTGACCACAGGTGGGTATTCACCGTGGTTCACTGTGATCTCGTAACGTCTGAAAATACCCATCGATATGGGACAGACTCTGAGGCCCATCTGATGCTCTATAGCTAGCTATCAATTGTAATGAATTTGGTGTTGGGCATTGAAATCTCCTCAAGAGAAGTCATTTTTGAGGACGCCCCCCCCCCCCCCATCGGTCTGCTTCATAATGTTATTTAAGTTTGATTTCTCAAAAAGAGCTCTAATTTATGCCAGTTCTCAATGCAAATATACCTTAATTTCCTCAAGGGTGGAGGCTAAACTATTAAGTTGATTCTTCAATTGGTCACAACTGCACTGATTTCCTGGGCTACCCTCTTGGGCCTTTGCAGCATCATTCAAGCCCATCTTATAGAACCCAAATGCTGGAATATCTAGTTGATAATTATCAAGAAACATAAAAAAAAAATTATCCCCCAGGTTGGACTGCAAAGTATTTGATTGAGCCGGACTAACAGACCTAAGATCAATATTTCTTCCTAAATTGTTAGATTTAAAAGTTCCTAGTTGGGTCAGGACCTCACCTCCATGCCTTATATCTAGGCTAAAACCAAGAGGAGACTTATTACCTTCTTCAAACTGTTGGAAAAATTGAGAGTATCCTTTCTCCTTATATGGAGCAACAGAGGTAACCTGACCCGCAACAGAGTACTCCTCTGGACAATAAAATTAGTAATCTTTGTTTGCGTTGCTGATGTCCTAGCAACATTATACTGCCCTGGGGCTGTTAGAACATTTTCAAGCATTCCCATGTCCTGAACTAACAAACAATGGTAAATAATAGAAAAGTCAACTGTAACCAGTACAGACAGTCCAAACTGAGAGAAACAAATACAGCATCAGCAGAATAAAGCCAACACTAACAAAAAATCAAATAGGTAGATCAGCCAGCAACCACTGGCAAAGCATTCCCCAAGGGACTAGCCCTAGTCAGTCTGATGAACTTCCTGAAGACTCACTAGAGTGGGGATTTTTTCAATCAGCCAACATCACAAGAGTCTCTGGTCTTGGCCACTTTGGCCCATGAATGGGCCAAATGGCCAGCACCCTTTGGGTGTTGCCCTTCAGGCTAGAGCCCCCTGGGGCCAGCCCTTGCCAAAATACCTATAGAGAAGAGCAGGGGGCCAGCTGTTAGTAATTCTTCTTCTCCCAACAGGGGCTGATTCCCTCAGTGCAGCATCCAACACAGCAGCAAACCCGGGCCACCGCGTGTGGTCGCACTGGAAATAGTCAGGAAAGATGGCAACTCTACCCATAATTATGCCAGGCCCCTCACAGAACCACACTATTCACCTATTCCTATGGAGGCAAGATCCCATGCCAGCAGTGCCACTAGATATATACTGGGTTAGGATGTGATTTCTTGGACCTGGATAATGGAGACGTAGAGCAGAAAACTGCCCAGAACTGGCCCTATCTTCAGAGGTCACTTTCTGAGTTAGTGGGGCCAAGTGGATATTAAAGAGAGGCTGCCCCCAAACACACGAGGAAGGGTCCCTGCCACCCCCAGCCTGTGGAAAAATCCTGGCTCTCCTGACACCTGTGAAAGCTTTTCCATTAACTTTGTGACTACCAGGATTTTGACTATCAGCCTGTTTAAAGAATGCAGTTCCTGACTCTTTAGCTCACAGTTGCATCTGTTGTTTGATTTTCTGCTTATCCTGGGATTATTTTATGTTTATTGTCTCCTCCTGCTCTGTTTATAGCTGGGTAATCCTAGTCCCTTGGGTAGGGATGATTAATCTGCTTCTCATTTCATTCTAATCAACAAAACAAGTTGAGAGGGGTTGTGGGGACCTGAGATGGGTTGCTGGCCTAGTCAGGCAGCAGCAGGGGCAAGCTGAAGCTAACAAATCCTGTTCCCAGCAGAGGGGACGCAAGGAGGTGACTGCTGCCCCCCTGGGAAAGCCTCACAACACTGACACTGCTTCAGTGGCCTCAGGAAATCCCAGCAGAAGCAGACCTAGAGAATCCCCTCCTTGTGGATATCCTCCAGTCACTGCTGAAAATCTAGGAGAGTGAGTGCCTTCTCTGCCCCCACTATCTCCCATGTATGATTTGGGGAAGTTTAGGATGTAAGACTGCTGTCTTTCTGCACACAATGACCCAGGGTGATTTCAGACGTTATGGGCCTCCCTTTTACCACAGTCAATCCCCTGCGGTGGAGGAGGGCCCATTAGCATCTGAAGGGGTTCCCGCCAGATGTTCACCCCAGTGAACCTCCGGTGGGAATCCGAATGATGGTTAGCTGGACCATGGTCCGGAAATGGCGGAGAGTAACGTCTGTTACCACCACCGCGTCCAAAGCGTGGTCCCACTCCCAGCCACGATCCGGGGTCGGGCGCAGCAGCTGGATTGGCCGCTGCGCCCACCCGTCTCCAGGAGGGTGGGCGGCCAGGAGAGTGTGGGGGGGTGGGGCTGTGCGGCCGCATGTCGCGCCGCACAGCCCTGCCCCCTCCCTGATTCCCAAGAGGAATCAGGGCAGCACGTCTAAAGGACGGACGGTCTGATTCCTGTCTGGGATCCGAAACGGATCCTGGACCATGGCAATGAGGGAGGCTGGCATGTCTGAAATCACCCCCACTAAATGTCCCTCCTGCCCTTTTCTGATGTGGCCACACCACCTTTAGAGCATCATGATGTCACAACACTACAAAAAGTGTGGGATCACATTAGAAAGGAGGTGGAGCTGAGACTTTCCCACTCCATGATGATATGGCTATGCTCCCTTTGAAGCACCATGATGTGATGACACTATAAAGGAGAGGCCACATCAGAAATGGGGGTGGGGCAAAGAGACTTCCTCACCCCTTCCAATGTGGTCATGCCCCCTTTGGAGAGTTGTGATGTCACAATACTCCATGAGGGCATGGCCATGTCAGAAAAGAGGAAGAACCTCTTTACCGCAACCCTTTTCCAACAGGGCCCTGCCCTGGCAATCCAGATACCCATGGGAAATAGATGGTCTAGATCTGGTTGGCATGCCCGGAGACTGTAGGTCAAAACTAGGAGTCTCTGCATTAAGCCAAAGAGAGGGTGGCAACCCTATGAGATGGCATGTCAACTAGATGGATCCTAGCAATAAACAGCTTCCTCGTGAGTGAACCTGACACCTCATGTGATCAGTTAGGCCAGGAAAAACTGGTTACCAAACCCCACCTCCCACATTATAGAGCTACCAGCCTTTACTCCTGTAGATTTATTTATTTATTTAACTCAACAGTCTTATATCCTGCCCCTCCGGCACTGCAGCTCGGGGCTGCTTACAAATTCAAGTTCAAAACCAAATAAGAAATCAATTAAAATACAATAAACTCATCATGGAGGCATCACAAAACAATACAAAAGAACAATAAAACCATCCCACCCAGTCCCTCACCCCACCCCCTACCCATCTCCCTCACTGAAAGCCTGACGGAACAGCCAGGTCTTGCAGAGTCATTGAAAAGGGGAGAGGCCCAGGGCTACCTGGGCCTCCAACAGGAGGGAGTTCCACAGCCTATGTGTGGCCACCAAGAATGCCCTCTCCATAGTAGCCCCCTGGGAAACATGGGGAACCTTGAGATAGGTGCCCCCGGTTGACCGCAGGGGCCGATCCAGAGTCTGGGGAATGAGGTGGTTCCGCAGGTAGGTGGGGCCCAGACCATTTAGGGCTTTAAAGGTAAGCATCAACACCTTGAATTGGGTCACCGCATTCTGCATCAGAAGCAGCCTCCAGACCATCACCATGGGTAGCCCCACATAGAGCGCATTACAATAGTCCTGTCTTGAAGTGATGAAGGCATGGACGATAGTGGCCAGGCCAGAGTCTGAGACATACGGCTGAAGCTGCCTCACCAGGTGTAATTGGCAGAATGCGCTCCTCGCCACAGCCCCCACTCGGACATTCAGGTGGAGCTGGGAATCGAGGAGCACTCCCAGACTGCAAAACTTGGGGTACCAGTGAAGGGTGAACCGCATCAATGATAGATACCTCTGGCTAACATGACTATGTGGTTAACTCAAGAAGTCATCCACCCGACCAGCTCAAGTGCGTCCCCAGGGCAGTGACCAAGAGCCTCTACTCATAACAGCTGTCATGCAGAGGAATCTGGAACAAGGACAGCTCTGTTGGAGGGCTTGTTGCAAAGCCGGAGGCAGAGAGAGACCCATAACTCAGTGGCACAGCAGTCGGGAAAGAGTTATGGCCTCTTTTTGAAAGGCAGCATGTGGGAAATGGATAGCCCAACACCACTGGATATGAAATTAATTTCCCACTCATCACAAAGAGCACACAGCAGCTTCCATTTACAGAAGTGTTTAGAAACCGAGATGCAGCCAGTGCTTAATTTGTTAAAAATAAAAAGAGGGTCTCACAATGGGTAGAATTAGAGAGACACATATTTAATATATCTAAATTCAAGGACATATTTCAGGAAGAAATGGGAGACCAAATTAAATTGAAACACCGGGACTTACACCCCTTTGCTGACCCAATAATGAAAGTCTGGAAAATCTGCCAGCAGAAATTGGAAATTAGACAAGGTATAACTCCACTTACTACACTAAATTGTAAAAAAATATCATTTAACAAAAAAGAAAAAAAAATGCTTCAGCACTGGTAGAGTGGGCTTAGGTCAAGCTAGAAATATATTTGTGGGAGACGATATTATGACACTAGATACCATCCAGACTCGGACAAAGCATAAAGTGGACCAATGGTTATATTGTAAAATACATAGCTATTTCTATCACCCACATAATAGGAAAGAATTCCAGAGAGCACTACATCCATTAGAAGCGATCTTGTTTTTAGGTGGTTCAAATAAAGGTATAATATCCAGAATTTACCAGACAGTGAAAACTATCTTCAGTCCTCCTGATGCTGGATACTTAGATGCTTGGGGAGATAATCTACATTTTCTGATAACTAAGGACAAAATGACACAAATCTGGACACATATGAACAAATGTGTCAAATCTTTGTTGATCAGAGAACCATAGGTCAAACATACGCTCAGATTTTATCTAACACCCGAGCAAATTGCGCAAATGAATAAAACATATAGCCCATTATGCTGGAGGGGATGTGGGGTGAATAGTAATTATCTGCACTGCTGGTGGGGATGTGTAAAGGTGTAGCCTTTTTGGAGACAAATTTGGAAAACAATTGAAAAAGCCATTGAACTCTCATTATCATTTGATCCAAAGATTGCCCTGCTGGGCATATGGCCAGTGGAGCTAAGGAAGAACTTAAAGGTACCTACCTGTAAGGCGACGATTCTTGCAGCTATGCACGTCATCTTCCACACTTGAAAATCCATGAAAGAACCTGCAATGGAAGACTGGCTACAAAGGTTATGGTTTGTGCTTTCTATGGATAGAATTGCTGCAGGTATCCATGACTCATTGGAGGAGATCTACAGAACTTGGTCACCCTGCTGGACTATAATTACAGAACATATTGACTAGGGATGGGACTATCGGTATCGGATTAATCCAATAATGCCAATAATTGGCGATATCAGATTAATCCGATAATACCGATAATATCGGTATCGGCATATCGTTTTTTTAATATTGCCGATTTTTTTGATCTTTAACATTGCAGCCATTTAAA
The DNA here is from genome assembly GCA_003113815.1 of Sphenodon punctatus. Taxonomy (NCBI): domain Eukaryota; kingdom Metazoa; phylum Chordata; class Lepidosauria; order Sphenodontia; family Sphenodontidae; genus Sphenodon; species Sphenodon punctatus. The sequence goes on from QEPC01010142.1 coordinate 2,124,076, forward strand.
AAATGGCTGCAATGTTAAAGATCAAAAAAATCAGCAATGTTAAAAAACCGATATGCCAATACTGATAAATCCGATATCAGATTAATTTGATACTGATAAAACTGGTAACCGATAATTCGCCGATAGTCCCATCCCTAATATTGACACTGACTCACAACCACTTTCAATTAAGCTTCAATCGATTTGAAGGATTAGATGGACCTGGAAACAACTAATGACATATTTGCTGGCTCTATAAGAACAGATAGAAATGTATATAGAGAGGTCTAGGCTTATGCTCGGACACACCTGCATCCTACCTTTTTCTTTGGAGTTATTATTGGTTCTTCTTGAAATTTAATGCTTTTTTTTAGGTTACGTTTTGCCACTTGTGACACATGTATACTTTTGTATGTTCATTTCAAATGTGATACTTTTGTATAAAACTATTTCTGTTATAAAATTTATGTTAAAAATAAAAATATATAAAATAAAAAGAGGGTCTGAGGTTCTTAAAAAGAATCCCACCGCTTGGCACCAGAAGCACAGGGGGAGGAGGGTATTTCAGAGGGACCAGTAGAGCTGCCTGGCAGGCTCCACAAGTCCTCCAACCCCTATTTCCACCTCTTTTTTGCTTGCCCTTGCTAAAAACTGGATTGAGTTTGATGGGGGCTAGAGCTGCTGCTGTCACCACTGCTGTTCAGCTGTCTGGTGGCCTAACATTCCTGCTGGTAAACATGGTTGGCAACAGCAGCCCCAGCTCCTATTGGAGAAGAGGCTGGGGCTGGAGCTTCTGCATCAAGCTGCAAATGGAGTCTTGCAGAGTAGCAACCGTGACAGAGTCAGGAAGAGGAGTCAGGGATGAGCTGTGGGCTGTAGCCAACATTAAACATGGACCTTTCCCCCTGATTGGACAGGCATTCCTGTGTATGCTCTTGGGAAAAAAAGAGACATTGGGGTACTGAGGTGAGCACTACTTAGATCTGGACTAAAAGTCAGTTGGATTTGTATCCAAAAAAGTAGGTAGAGCCTTCCTGAGATGACTGAGATTCCACCATCAGTCATTGTTTTTAGTCTGTGCCTATCACCTTGGTATCTGAAGGGATCAGGGAGGGGAGGTGTACAGCAATATGGCTACACTAGTGGCCTGCACCAGTAGTTTCCAACCAGAGTCAGCTGCACCGGTGTGGACCAGCCCTTTCCAGTAGTGCATCATATATGTATGCGAGAGCAGAGGTGCATCATGGCCCCAAGTGACTCTTTAGCCAATTAGTCTATCAGCTGCTCAGCCAGGGAAAAACTGCAGTTCCAAACATCCACAAGATGGTAGCGCTAACACTAACATCTGCCCAGTGTCTGTCTCTGGATTGTGAGCAGGTGGCTATGGCTCTTTGATCTGTACTGACTGCCCCTGTGGCTTCTGAGCCAGTCAAGGTACACAGGGGCATAGCTATAGGTGGGGCAAGTGGGGCTACTGCCTCAGGGCCTGGGCTTTCAGGGAGGCCCAGTAGGTCCAGCCCCATTGAGACATCAACCCAGCTTTAACTCTGCCGGAGTTCCCTGTGCCTTCCATAGTGAGCCAGAAGCTAGTGCCATGGGTGGTGGTGTGTGTTAACAAATGTGCAGCCGGTGTATATGTATCTTGGAGGGGGAGCCGGGTCAGGTTGGAGAACAGAATAAATGTTTCAACTCTTGTAATCTCCTCTGCAGGACCTTGGAGAGCAGTCTCTTCAGGGGATCCTTCCCTCAGCTTCTCCCAGCAGGACTAATCAGCACTGGTCAGCTCTCTGGGCTGGAGGCCCCAGGAGATGTTGCCCATTCAACTCCCAGGCAGAGACTGAACTGCTCTGTTTCTTGCAGCCTCTTATATAGCAGGAGTGGGCCTGGCCAGCTCTCCAGGCTGTCTGCCCTTAAAGGGCTAGTGTCTTGCCCCACTCCCCTTTACTCTTTAGTCTGTTTTCAGCTCAGGCTTTTACCTCCCCTTAGGGCTGGCTTTGCCACGCCCCATGACAGAATCACCCACCTGGTGCCTAGCCCTTAGGAGTCACAGCCTTAAAAGACTGTACTCTGTCACAGCGCTTGCCTGGTATTGCCTACTATAGCCTGCCTGGGCGACCCTTGGGCCCAGACTGTGGGCCCAGTTCCTTCTGGGCCCATGATTCCTGGCCAGCCACCTACCCAGTCAGGGGCTGTAGTAGACCCCCCATCTGGAGGTGCACTAACAGACTCATGGGTAAGGTTCTGGCCCAGGCAGGCCATAGTTGGCCATACCAGGCAGCATCACGTATATTAACATCCATTGTCAGCAGCTGCTCCCAGTCTCTGTGTAGAGGAGGAGTTGCCTATAGAGGATCCAGTTCTAGGTACTCACTTCCCACATCACTCCAGTGCCCCCATACATCCACCTCCCCAAGTCCAGGCACATGCATGCATGCACACGCGCATGCATGCCCCCCTCCCTCCCCCACACACACTGTGTCTTGCCTCCCACCTCCATGCCTCATTTTGGTTGGTATGGGGCCCAGTAATTTGACTCTCTTCAGGACCCCATTAAATGTACTACAACATCACTTGTGATACAATCAGACCAGTGTCATTTTGCAATGCTGACTGCATCTGTCACTCTGTCTGCATGGCACAAGACAAGGTGGCTTTAGTCCTCATGGTCATTATGGCCATCCAGTAGTTTATTTGGGGTAGGGAAGATGTCTTGGAGCTTAAACCTGTCTCAGAAGTCCCACTTCTAGACCCCTGATGCATGAGGGAATTCAGAGGAGTCCAAAGAGCTGTCCTTTCAAGCCTCACTGCTCTACCTACCAAAACATTCCCTGCCAGACAGCTGATGAGCAACAGCCTCCCTGTCCATCCACAGCAGTCTCAAGAGAGAGTCTGATAGCTGGTGCTTCACCAGGTCTGTGGGGAGGGGGCTGCGGTTGCCACCCATCCAGTGTTCAGCACTGGGGATGCTTTGCCACCAAACAGCCGATGGGTGACCTCAGCACAACCAGTCCCCAGTTCCGGTTCTCATCTTTCCTTGTCCTGCTACAGGTGGTGTCTTGCAGTGTAGTAGCAGTGACAGGATCTGGATGGAGATGCCAGGACTGAGTGCTGGCAGAGATTAAGCCCTGGGGCCATCTCTAGGGGAAGGGGAGCCAGGGAAGCTAACCCATGTGCAATGCAGTCATCTCAGCTCTTCCTCACCCCCAGATGTGGCTGCAGTACCAGCAAACCCATTTTGTGTAGCCTCAGCTGGTTCTGTCAAACAGCTGCAAACCACAACTTGGGAATAGGGCCCTCTTCATATCCATGGATGGTGTGGGCAATCCCCTGCTCTATGGATCTTGCACACAGCCACCCGCATGCAGCCACACAGGAACCACGCCCCCCCCACCCCCATTATCGGCACATTGTGCTGCACGGAGACTGCACTCATGCATGCACACAGAATTCACAGGGATTGGTCCCATTATCTACATTTTTGTAATGGTATGTTGAAATCCAACCCATTTCCATTTCATGGCAGATCTCTGTATATCTGCAAACACCCCAGGTCTAGAGCTGTTTTAGTACCCTCAAAAACAGGTAAATGCATCAAATTTTCAGTTCCTGATCCACCACCTTCATGTACTACTTGGTACCCAATTAGTGCCTTGTGGATTGCTTGATGTTCTGATTTTCTGACTTCCGGTCACAAAATACTGAATTTCCGCAGAAGATTTTTGAATTTCCATCCTGATTTCTCAAGCTTCCATCTAATTTTTCTCTCTTTTCCTGAACTAATTTATCAGTTTGCTGATGGGTAATCAGACAATTGGTAAAGCCGTACCAATCATTACAGGTGTTTTTTTTTCAGGTAATCGGGTACCTGATCAGCATTCAGGTAGCTTGCTGGGTACTTGACATAGTGCCCAAAATTGCGGGTATTACCCAGGGGTAATAATCAGGTACCTGTTTCAGCTCCACCCATGCCCCTTCCTTGCCTGCAACTGGCTTTGCTGGAGTTTTCTTTGTGTAGCAGTGGAACGAACAGGTCTCCACAGCACAAGCAAACAAGCCAGTTTCACAAAGCTTCCCTTCATTCAGTGCTTGCTTTCTCTCTGCACCCACCTGTGAGTAACAAGAGAGGTACAGACAGGGAACCCCATCTGCATGGGGACAGGGAATGTCGTGAATGGGCCTCCCTGCTCTTCTCTTGTCAATGGTCAATGAAGAAGCAGGGATCCTGGCCCCATCATGCACTAAATCACTGGGTGAAACTGACCATGCTCTTTCCCCTGGCCAGTTACACGCTAAGCCAGAAACACCAGCCCTGGGTGAAACTGACCAGGGTAAAGGAAACCTGCTCAATTTCACCCAGCTATTCAGTAGGGACAGGGCTCTGCCTCCTTCCTCCCCTCCCTCCCCCACAACTGACAAGATGGGCAGCCTAGTCCACTCTGAATGGAGTCTTAGGCCTTTTTTACATGGATTTCACCCACCCACGGACACCCATAAACACCCATCGGATGAGTGTGAGAGTGCCCGTGTAAACGTCCACGAGTGGGTAGGTGCACTTGCACGACCCACCCACCAACACCCATGGAGTGGCTGGGAAGGAGCCGGCATGCTTTGTGGGTGGAAGTGGGTGGAGATGGGTATTCAACACCCAACTGTCCATGTAAAAACCAAAACGCCCACACTCACAGGGATGGGTCCGCTGAGACCACAGAGAGAGGGCTAGAGAGGCCACACAGATGCCCCCAAGCAGGCACGCCTGGCCAGAAGCCCTTAAAGGAGAACCAAAACATGACATGGGTGTGCCGGCTCCCAAAATGTCAGGAAGGAAAGCCTCTGACAAAATGAAGGGAGCCAGCGACACAACATGCATGGGTTGGGCCAGGGTAAGTGTCACAGCCCAGCCTTGAACCCATGGCGTGCTGGAGAGCCTGTCTAGCTCCCTGCGCCACCTGGTGGGCTTGTGAGGGTGTTGGATTGTCCTCCTTCTGTTTCCTTTGTGTGCTTGCTCCCTGTGTGTCATGCCCCCTCCCAGCTGTAGCCAGTTACCTTAGTCCTGCCTCCCAGCTTCCTGATTGGCCACAGGAAGTATTTAAGCCTTGGTGTGGCCACAGGAAGCTGGTGGAGCAACGTCTCTTA
>QEPC01010142.1:2133000-2148278 GCA_003113815.1 Sphenodon punctatus
TGCCTCGGCCTCTGGCTCCCCCTGTGTTGATCCCTTGATCCCTGTCTTCAAGTTCCCGGCCCTGTGTGTTTCTTCCCTGTCCCTCAACCTCGATGATGAGTCGTATGCCTTCCTAGACCAGCTTGGCTGGTACTTATGCGGAGTGCGTTATCTCCTGGATATCAGAGAGCAGCTGAGAGGTTCCCTTGCTAATCCTGTGGCTCCCCTTTTGCCTTCCCTCATCCTCCCCTCCGTCCTTTCCCTAGGCTCCGACCCTGGAGCCTGACAGTAAGCAGAGGGACCCCAGGATGCCATGGGGAGGGGGGCCAGCCCAACAGGCCAGGGGTGGAAGGAGGGAAGGATGGCTACTTACAGCACACCTGTTTTGTCACAGGGCCAAGACCATACCTCTGTGCCTGCTCTGCCCGCATCCCCCCACTCCACCACAGGCATGGGGAAGGGAGCGAAACTGACAGTGAGGTAAGAGTGAGGGTACCCCAACAACCCAGGGAGGGGGGCCCTGCACACCATTACCAGAAACCATCCCAAGGGAACACAGGGCGGGCAGCTAACAGTTCCCACCCCCACCCCCCAGGAGAGCACCCAGACACAGAAGCAATGCACCACTGGGAAGATGGCCGAGGAGGGCCTCCTTGACAGTCAGGTAACCCAGCCGTGCCTCCCCAGGGTGAGTGGGGAAGGATCCCCCAAAGGGAGCATAAGGGAGCTGTGGTGCAGATGCTAACCCCCATGCAATACCCCCAACAGGAGACAACCAGCTCCACTGTCACCACAGCTACCGGGCAGGCCCCAAGCCACGAAGCTGGACAGCCCCCCCCCCATGCGGCACCCAAAAGGGGGAGCTCTGGTCGAGGCAGGAGACCTGGGACTTCATACACATGGGGGAGGGGGGGCTGAAAAGGTCTAGCACGACCTGGTGCGCAACTATAAGACCAGACAGGTCTATGAAGCCATCACCCAGGAGATGCAGTGGCAGGGGTACAATAGGGATGTCACCCAGTGCATGCAGCTGGCAAAGGACTTGAGGTCCAGATATAAGTATATCAAGGACACCAATCCCAAGTCCGGCCATGCCATGCGTACAATGGAGTTCCAAGATGAGCTGGACCGGTTCCTCTGCATGGATGGGCATATAGCTGCCTCCTGCTTATATGGCACTGCCTTCACCAGGGGCAGATGGAGGGCGCTGACAGCACCCCCTCTGCCCGACCCCTTGGAACAGGGGGAGACCGCTGCCCCTGGCAAGGCCATCCAGGATGCAGGAGGGGACAGCCCTGTCACACACAGGGAAGAGGCATCCCAGGAAACCACTCACAATAACATCACCCTCCGTGTGCGCCCACAAAACCCACAGGGCGATAGGCCATGGGGACGGGGGTGTGTGCACGGGGAGCAGCAGGAGACCCAAGATGCCTCCCAGGATGCGCAGGAAGATGATCCAGGTAGGAACACAACCAGGGCCGCGGGGAGGGCGGGGGAGGAGAGGACCTGGCCACGGTGTCCGGAGCCAAAACTGGGCAGCAGGGATCAACTGATGGATCCCCATTCCCATTACAGCTCAAGGCAACCTGGAGGTTCACGAGGAGGAGGTCACGCAGGAGGAGGTGGTCAAGGAGGAACCAGAGGCACCCGAGACCCGGTCACCAGGACAATGATGGTAGGCCAAAATGCAAAATGGATGGGTCATGGCCAGTGCCGGGGCGATGGGGTAGCAGGCTGGCCACAGGGGCAGCCCCTACAGCACACCAGCCTCCATGCATGACAGGGAAGGGCCGGTGCCATCACAGTTGGGTAACCTAGCCACACGGGTTAACATCGCTGGAAAGGAATGCAGATGGGGGGTCACAAGGGAGGAGGGACCATGTGCCATGCCCACAAGGAGTTGCTGGGACAACATGGCCCTGGGTGAAGGTACTTCAATATGGGGCAAGCACAGTGGTCCAACAGAGGGGACGGGAATACGGGGACCCCACCCAATCGGTCACAATCACCATAGGGATGGACAGGGGAGGTGGGCAGGCATCCCCTGTGGTGAAACGGATGCACCGCTAGGGGTACAGGGTATGGACAAGACAATCAACACACCCCAACGGGGTCACAGATGAGCGCCCCAGTGCTGCAAGGATAGCTGCCACCGGCAGCGCTGAGAGGAATCGGGAGATGCAGGCCAGGAACCAGAGGACGAGAGAGGACTTGGGGAGGGAACTGCTGGAGGAAACCAGAAGGTTAGCCGAAGTGCACTCTGAGGAGCTCGCCTTCACCAAGGAGGTGCAAGGAGAGGAGTGGGATAGGGACCAGGAAATATTGGCAGCCATGCTCAACTGGTCCCGCACTGAACACCTGTGGGACAGGCGCCAGACTGCCACCCTGAGCACCCTCCACCACAAAATGCATCTCAAGAGGGCAAGGGGCTGTGTCACGCTGGAGGGGACCTCTGCATGGGCTCTTGACCTCATAGGAGAGACTGTGGGGCTCCTGTGGAGAGAACCCCAGCATGACATGAGCCCTCCAGGCCCGGATGGAAGGGTGGCATCCAATTATAATGAATTGGAAAGGGGTTCAACCGCTTTAGGGTGGAGCCTATCTCTGTTGAGAGAATCCACTGCCCCTGTCCCGGAGGGTACAGCTCCTTTCTCGCACCCTGCCTTAGGTGAGGCCTCTATCTGCTCCAGAGAGATATGCTACTGTCCCTTTTCCGATAGGGTACAGCTCCCTTCCTCTACCCTGTCTTAGGGTGAGGCCTCTATCTGCTCCTGGAGAGATATGCTACTGTCCCTGTCTGATAGGGTACAGCTCCCTTCCTGCACCTTAGGCCAGCAGCTCCCTTTCAATTCTTCGGGATCTAGTGGAAATACTTCAGTTTTTGAGAGGGGGAGAATTACTCGTTTCTGCTTCAGTAATGAGTCTTTTATTCAATCAAACAGGCATTTATTCAATAATATCAGAACAATTTAGCATACCAATACCCAAGAGACACTTGCATTCACATTTGCACCCATCTACCCTTGTTTACCCAAAAATACATACAAAAGCACATATTCTTACGTGTTCAGAGGCTGATGGCCTGGTTCAGGAGGAAAGCAGTCAGGGGGCCCAAGAAGCCGTTGTAGAACCCCCTAGAGAGAGGAGTTCCAAAGAGGGCAATCACCAAGCTCGTTGGCTCCCCCGAGGGGGATGGCAATCGAGGACCGTGAAGGCAAGGAACTAATCCAGAGCCAAGCCTTATATGCTGTGGCTGTCTTATGATTATTCAGAGTGCGGGGTTGTCAGTACTAGGCTTGTGGAGCACTCTCATTGGCTGCCCCAAATCTGGGGTGCTTAGTCATGATGTGAGGTTTGTTCTGACCAGTAAAATCATGCCCCCTCCTCCTCCCTCCGGAGATGGGGGGTCACGCTTCCTGGTCTTCACTTAATTCGCACATCCTTCTGAGAGTCATATATTTGTCTGACACACTCTTGTTTGTTTAGCTTAACTTCTGTTATCAGTTCCTGTGAATTACCAACGTAGTTTGTTTGGGGAACAAGAGGTCCTTCTCACTTGTTCTACCTCTGACCAATTTCTGACTATCTTCTTCTGATACTTTCTGTTCTTCAAATCAAATGCATCACACATGTGCGTAATAGTATCTTGCCTAATTTCTAACATTCTACATAATTCTAAATGGCAGTCCCAATGGCGCATAAAAGTTACATTCCAAATATTATAGCTCCAGTGTGTGTTCTTGGTTACATTTTAACACAATGATGGGTGCAATTGCATCCAGTGTATATTGCTGTTACATTTGTGTCAAGGAAGCACCTTTTTGGTTCAATAACACAGAGTTATTTACAACAATCCCCATGTATGCTCTAGCAATTTGTCAGGAAGGCATGTTTGGTTTGGTTACAATTTAACACAGAGTGGTTCATTGGAATCAAACAGAAGCATCTCTTGATTCAGCACATTAGAGCAGGGAAATTAGTATCTTAATTTGGCCCAAAATCATGTCAATTCCTTACACAATTACCACCAGCACACCCTCCCATGGTAATCGGAACCACGCCCTCCCCTGAACATCCCAGAACCCCCAGGTGACCAACCGCCCATGCCGGCCGCCCCACCAGCTCCAGTAAGCTGGACCACAAATCTGTCTGCGGGGTGTGGGGGGTGGACACATTGCTACCTGCAGAGGGATGGGTGGAGGGGATGCAGCATGGGGCTCCATGGCAACACCAGCATATGGGGACATGAAATGAGCAATACAGGCACAGGAACTAAACAGCTCTGCCCTGTCAGGAGGTGGGGGGAGGAGGGGGAGACAACAGACCACCTATGCCCAGGTACAGGTCTGCACATGGATAGCGCTATAACACTGCCCATGCCAACCACCACCTGGAGACGGCCTGGAGCATGACAAATGCCATGACTACAAGCCAGTAGGTGACTCCATGGCACGGGACACAAGTCACACAGGACTGTGGAACCCCTAGTACCCAAACAATAACACACATGGGGAGTAGAACATGCATAGCCATATTTATTGGGACTGTTTACCAGGGGTGGGACTTCACACAAAGAACTGGATACCGGTTTTACAAAAAAAAAACCAGTTTACCCGATTAGAACCGGTATACCGGTACCAGTATTTTTCCATAGATTTCAATGGGGAACTGTCCCCATTGAAATCAATGGAACAAAAACAAAAAACACTTTCCCTCCCCCATCCAGGCTGCGTGGGTGGAAGGAGGGACACGCCCACCCACCATGCCCAGCCTGGATTTAAAAAAAATTTTTTTTAGCTGAAGTCCCTGCTAGTGCAGGCTCTGGGCCGCTGTCGTGATGGCGGTGGCCACCTAAAGCCTGCACCAGCAGGTACTAGGGTGATCCCTGGGGTGGGGGGTAGTTTAACACCCCCCACCCCAGGGATCACCCTACCCCCTCACCCAGAGATCGCCTACCTTTTGTGCTCTGGGCGGCGGCAGCAGCACGGTGGTCTGGTGGCTTCAGTGCTGACTGGCTTCAGCCCTTTACTAGGCTTTCAGGGGAAATCCGCCGGCACTAGCAGGGACTTCGGCTAAAAAAAATTCTTTAAAAATCCAGGGTGGGTGGGGGGTGTCCCCCCTTCCACCCACGCAGCCTGGATGAGGGAGGGAAAGTTTTTTCTTTCTTTCTTTCTTTTACATTGTGGCCATTCATTGCAATGGCCGCAATGTAAACAAATCCAGCATGGGGAACCAGCACCGGTACCCCCAATTACCGGATTAATCAGATACTGCCGGTACAGCAAAACACCGGCAGTATTGGATACCGGGGGAACTGAAATTCCCACCCCTACCGTTTACACTCAGGGGCATGGGACCCACTCGCTGCACCGATGGGGGTTGTCAAGGGCAGCTCCGCCAGTCTCACAAATATTGTGCAGAATGCAGACCGCCAGGACAAGGATGGGGGTATGTTCGAGATCAAACTGGCTCCTGTTCATCAGTAGGTGCCTGTTGCAGAGCAATAACTGATTCACAATCAGTAAGGACAAATGCAGCTGAAGGTTTAAAAACAGAACTTTACTTAAGACTTTCCAGGCACAGATATTTAGTTACATCTAACTAGTAAGAAGACAAAATGGAGACTAAGACAAAGAGAGAGAAGGGAAGAAGGAGTGGTTACACAAAGGAATTCAACTGCAAAACCCCATCTCCCTTCCATGTACACATAAACTTTGCAGCACCATCTGGTGGCTCTATAATCAATTACTGTTCTTAATACAGCAGGCATTTAACTTATGGAACACCCCTTCTCAACAGACAGAAGTTAACCTACTATGCCCATTTTACTTAGTAGCTTTCAGTGGCACTCTCCTGCTAAAGGTTTTGTCAGGGCATCTGCTACCATGTCTTCTGTAGCTGCCTTTGTCCATTTGTTGTGTTCCCCTTCTGACATTTGTAAGACATCTTCCCATGTTGATGGCTCAGACAGTCTGTCGGTACTTGCTTTGTAGGACAGGCGGGTGGGTGGTTTGCCTTTATTTTCCCTGGTGGATCTTCTGATTTCAACATCTGCAGGTGATTGGGTTTATTCCTGCATCTCAGTTGAGCTTGTACTGATTTCAACTATTTGTTCAGGATGCTCTTCTCCTCCTGATTCAGGACATGCTTCTTCTCCTGATTCTTGTAAGGACATTACACTGTTGCTTGGGTTTTCTTCGAAAGTCACGCTGTTGCTGATAGTTACTTTGTCTGTGTGTGGGTTGAGGATTCTGTATCCTTTGGAGTGTTCGCTGTATCCAACAAGAATCCCTTCCACAGCTCGGTTTTGTAGTTTGGTGCGTTTCTCTTCCAGAATGTACACGTATGCCTTGCATCCAAACACTTTGATGTGTCCCACACTAGGCTTCTCTCCATACCAGAGTTCATATGGAGTTTTACTCACTGTTCTTGAGTAGAGTCGGTTCTGTAGATATGTCGCCGTAACTACTGCCTCGCCCCAATATTTTTCTGGCAGTCCAGAGTCAGTCAACATGCACCTGATCATTTCTGTTAAGGTTCTGTTCTTTCTTTCAGCTACCCCATTTTGCTCGGGCGTGTATGGTACCGTCTTCTGGTGCTCTATCCCGTGGGCTCTCAGGAAGTCTTCAACTCTCTTTCCTGTGTATTCGCCTCCATTGTCGGTTCGAAGTACGAGCGGCTTGCGTTGGAATCTGTTGCTTGTCATGGTTATGTAGTCCCTTAATTTTTCCAGTACTTCATCCTTATGCTTCATGAGGTATGTGACTGTGTATCTTGAGTAGTCGTCTATGAATGTCATTATGTATCTGTTCCCTCCAGGTGTGGGTACTTTCATGGGGCCGCACACATCGCTGTGTATGAGGTCAAGTGGCTTGGAGGTTCTTGTCTGGCTTGCCTTGGGGAGCGTTGCTCTGGTGGCTTTAGCTTTGATACAGCATTCACATCTCATGGTCAAGGGACATGCTGTTACTATCAGGTCTTTTGTCAGCTGCTGTCTTTGCAGTTCCTTTATACTTTCCGGGTGCCTGTGACCCAGGCGTCGATGCCACAGATGAATGCAGTCCTTGTGTTGCTCATGTGCAGTGAGTTTTGCTTGTTCCTTGGTTGCACTCAAGCGATACAGGTGCTCATCTGCATAGGCTCTGGCTAGGACCCTTGTCCCCTTCTGGATTGTGCATTCATTACCCCGGAACTTGACGGTGAGCCCTTTCTCTGTTAGGCGTTTAACGGATAGGAGTCCTCCCTCTAAGCCAGGTACATACAGCACATCCTTTACCGGTATTGCTAGTGTGCCTCCGTGTGGCTTGTTGCAACTTAGAATTCCTTCGCCAATACCTTCTGCAGTGATGCTGCTTCCATCAGCGAGGTATATCTCTTCTTTGTTGCTTGGGTCCAGTACCGTGAAAAAGCTCTTGTCGCTGGTCATGTGACTCGTGGCTCCAGAGTCGACACACCAGTCCTGTGATGAGTTGGTCTGTGTTGCTCTAAAACATCCTCTCCACTGTTCTGTGGTTGTGTCACTGGTTGTAGCCTTGGCCCTTTGCTTAGACACTTGTGGAGATCGCTTTTGTTGTTCTGCCTTCCATATGGAGCAGTCTTTCTTTAGGTGTCCTTCTTTCTTGCACCGAAAACATGCCCTTGTTTCCTTCTTGTGCAATCTGTTGTCTGCAATTCTCAGGGCAGTTTCCTTATCCTGTTCCTGATTGTCTTGCATGATTTCTTTCCTGCGCTGGAATTCATCCATGAGTCTCCCTTTTACAAATTCCAGTGTTAGTTCTGCCTCAGGCCTTGTCTCTAGGGCGTTTATGAGGGCGCTGTATGATTCAGGCAGGCTGCAGAGAAGTAAGGCCGCCACGTGGTTGTCTTTTATCTCTTCACCGATGCCTCGCAGTTGTGCTACCACTTCCAGCATTGAATTTATGTGATCCTGCATCTCCTTCCCTTTACCAAGTCTCATCTGGTACAGTTTCCTTAGGAGAAACAGCTTACTGTTCAAGCTGGTCCTTTCATGCAGCTTCTGCAGTGCATTCCACATGCCCTTTGCTGTGGCCTCCTCCCTTATGTGGATTAACTGGTCATCTTCTACTAGCAGGCTTATGGTTGCCTTTGCCTGTCTGTTCTTTCTGTCCCACACCTCAGGGTTTGCTGCAGGTCTGTCTGTGGTGATCACCTCCCACTGGTCATCTTTGGATAGGAGCATTTCTACTTTGAATTTCCACAACTGGTAGTTTGTGTTATTCAGCTTGCAGACTGAAAGCTTTAATTCAGAGCTGCTGGCCATGCTTGCTTCCCTCCCCTCAGATTGGGATTCTGGTTCTTCTGCTCACTTACAGTTAGTAGGCCTCCTCTGGGAGTTTCCTTTGGGCCTCTTTTCCTTTCAGCTCACTTCCAGTCTTTAGAGTTGTTCTGGGCTGTTCTGAAGAGGTCTGGGCCCATAACCTGTTGCAGAGTAATAACTGATTCACAATCAGTAAGGACAAATGCAGCTGAAGGTTTAAAAACAGAACTTTACTTAAGCTTTCTCAGGCACAGATCCTTAGTTACATCTAACTAGTAGTAAGACAAAATGGAGACTGAGACAATGAGAGAGAAGGGAAGAAGGAGTGGTTACACAAAGGAATTCAACTGCAAAACCCCATCTCCCTTCCATGTACACATAAACTTAGCAGCGCCATCTGGTGGCTCTATAGTCAATTACTGTTCTTAATACAGCAGGCATTAACTTATGGATGTTGCATATACCAACACCCCTTCTCAACAGACAGAAGTTAACCTACTATGCCCATTCTACTTAGTAGCTTTCGGTGGTGCTCTCCTGCTAAAGGTTTTGTCAGGGCATCTGCTACCATGTCTTCTGTAGCTGCCTTTGTCCATTTGTTGTGTTCCCCTTCTGACGTTTGTAAGACGTCTTCCCATGTTGATGGCTCAGACAGTCTGTCGGTACTTGCTTTGTAGGACAGGCGGGTGGGTGGTTTGCCTTTATTTTCCCTGGTGGATCTTCTGATTTCAACATCTGCAGGTGATTGGGTTTATTCCTGCATCTCAGTTGAGCTTGTACTGATTTCAACTATTTGTTCAGGATGCTCTTCTCCTCCTGATTCAGGACGCGCTTCTTCTCGTGATTCTTGTAAGGACATTACACTGTTGCTTGGGTTTTCTTCGAAAGTCACGCTGTTGCTGATAGTTACTTTGTGTCAGGGCGAGAGCCCGCTTACGGCATCTCCAGGTGCTTCGTCAGGGGATTTCGAGCCGCCGTTCAGTGGCTGCGGCCAGTAGAGGCAGGGCCAGGAAGGACGTGGCCACGTCGTCAGCAGAGCAAGCAGGTGCTGAGGCCACGCCCCCCGTGCCAACGGAAGAGAGAATGCCGATGTTGCGCCACTTGGCGCAATTGCAGGCAAAGCAGGGCAGGGCCCACACTATTTAGGGAGGCGGCCAACACTCACGCTGCCGGAGATCAGCAGCGCTGTGAGACCAGCCTCCCTTTGTAGCGTGAAGCTTGTCCTATTGATTATTTCTGGAAGACTGAGAGAGAGAGAACGCAGGGTGCCTGTGAGAGTGAAAGGTGAGTGTGTGGATGTAGGAATAGTGAAAGTGTGGCAGAGATTGAGGGTGTGTGTGCCTAGGTGTGAGTGCATGTGTGGAGTCACTTCCTTCCCCAGTGTGGTCTCCCCGTCCCTGTCCTATGCCCTGGTCCTTTCCCTCTCCTTCCTATAATCTTATTCCCTTCCCCTGTACCTGGGCTCTGCTCCCCTGTGTTCCCCCACGAATACCTCACAACTTCCTGTCTGTACCCCTACACTGTGTAGTGGTGGGGATTGGTGCTAGTGGGTGTGGGGAAGCGGGGCCCCCCTCACAGTTGCGATGCATCTCCACCCCTGTGATGATAAGGCCCCATCCTGAATGGGACACACAGGGCCAACTAACTACCTGAAGGGTCGTTTTCCAGGAACTCACTGGAGGTTCATGGGTGTGTATGGTTCCCCTGGGTCCCTGGGTCTGAGGTGTACCCTGCTGTGTCTGTGGGCTTCCTTGCTGGTCCCCTTCCCAGAGAGGAGAGGTTCTTGAGCAGAGTCGGTTCTGTCGATACGTCGCCATAACTACTGCCTCGCCCCAATATTTTTCTGGCAGTCTGGAGTCAGTCAACATGCACCTGATCATTTCTGTTAAGGTTCTGTTCTTTCTTTCAGCTACCCCATTTTGCTCGGGCGTGTATGGTACCGTCTTCTGGTGCTCTATCCCGTGGGCTCTCAACTCTCTTTCCTGTGTATTCGCTTCCATTGTCAGTTTGGAGTGCGAGCGGCTTGCGTTGGAATCTGTTGCTTGTCATGGTTACGTAGTCCTTTAATTTTTCCAGTACTTTATCCTTATGCTTCATGAGGTATGTGACTGAGTATCTTGAATGGTTGTCTATGAATGTCACTATGTATCTGTTCCCTCCAGGTGTGGGTACTTTCATGGGGCTGCACACATCGCTGTGTACGAGGTCAAGTGGCTTGGAGATTCTTGTCTGGCTTACCTTGGGGAGTGTTGCTCCGGTGGCTTTAACCTTGATACAGCATTCATATCTCATGGTCAAGGGACATGCTGATACTATGAGGTCTTTTGTCAGTGGCTGTCTTTGCAGTTCCTTTATACTTTCTGGGTGCCTGTGACCCAGGCATTGATGCCATTGATGAATACAGTCCTTGTGTTGCTCATGTGCAGTGAGTTTTGCTTGTTCCTTGGTTGCACTCAAGCAATACAGGTGCTCATCTGCATAGGCTCTGGCTAGGACCCTTGTCCCCTTCTGGATTATGCATTCATTACCCCGGAACTTGACGGTGAGCCCTTTCTCTGTTAGGCGTTTAATGGATAGGAGTCCTCCCTCTAAGCCAAGTACATATAGCACATCCTTTACCGGTATTGCTAGTGTGCTTCCGTGTGGCTTGTTGCAACTTAGAATTCCTTCACCAATACCTTCTGCAGTGATGCTGCTTCCGTCAGCGAGGTATATCTCTTCTTTGTTGCTTGGCTCCAGTACCATGAAAAAGCTCTTGTTGCTGGTCATGTGACTTGTGACTCCAGAGTCGAACACCAGTCCTGTGATGAGTTGGTCTATGTTGTTCTAAAACATCCTCTCCACTGTTCTGTGGTTGTGTCACTAGTTGTAGCCTTGGCCCTTTGATTAGACACTTGTGGAGATTGCTTTTGTTGTTCTGCCTTCCATATGGAGCAGTCTTTCTTTAGGTGTCCTTCTTTCTTGCACCTAAAACATGCCCTTGTTTCCTTCTTGTGCAATCTGTTATCTGCAATTCTCAAGGCAGTTTCCTTATCCTGGTCCTGATTGTCTCTCATGATTTCTTTCCTGCGCTGGAATGCATCCATGAGTCTCCCTTTTACAAATTCCAGTGTTAATTCTGCCTCAGGCCTTTCTCTAGGGCGTTTATGAGGGCGCTGTTGGATTCAGGCAGACTGCAGAGAAATAAGGTCGCCATGTGGTTGTCTTTTATCTCTTCACCGATGCCTCGCAGTTGTGCTACCACTTCCAGCAATGAATTTATGTGATCCTGCATCTCCTTCCCTGTACCAAATCTCATCTGGTACAGTTTCCTTAGGAGAAACAGCTTACTGTTCAAGCTGGTCCTTTCATGCAGCTTCTGCAGTGCATTCCACATACCCTTTGTTGTGTCCACCTCCCTTATATGGATTAACTGGTCATCTTCTACTAGCAGACTTATGGTTGCCTTTGCCTGTCTGTTCTTTCAGTCCCACACCTCAGGGTTTGCTGCAGGTCTGTCTGTGGTGATCACCTCCCACTGGTCATCTTTGGATAGGAGCATTTCTATTGTGAATTTCCACAACTGTTAGTTTGTGCTATTCAGCTTGCAGACTGAAAGCTTTAATTCAGAGCTGCTGGTCAGGCTTGCTTCCCTCCCCTCAGATTGGGATTCTGGTTCTTCTGCTCACTTACAGTTAGTAGCCCTTCTCTGAGAGTTTCCTTTGGGCCTCTTTTCCTTTCAGCTCACTTCCAGTCTTTAGGGTTATTCTGGGCTGTTCTGAAGAGGTCTGGGCCCATAACCTGTTGCAGGGTAATATCTGATTCACAATCAGTAAGGACAAATGCAGCTGAAGGTTTAAAAACAGAACTTTACTTAAGACTTCCCAGGCACACATCCTTAGTTACGTCTAACTAGTAAAAAGACAAAATGGAGACTGAGACTAAGAGAGAGAAGGGAAGAAGGAGTTCAACTGTAAAACCCCATCTCCCTTCCATGTACACATAAACTTAGCAGCGTCATCTGGTGGCTCTATAGTCCATTACTGTTCTTAATACAGCAGGCATTTAACTTATAAATGTTGCATATACCAACAGCCAACGCATCTTGAGCTGGCCAAATGTCTGCTCCACCAGGCTCCGAGCAGACGATAGGTGTTCGTTGAAGAGCCTGCGCTCTGGTGTGCGGACCACGGGATAGGTCCTTATGAGCCACGGGCTCAGTGGGGTCCCCAGTCACCACTGGAGCCATGGAGACCCCCTCAATCACCCGGTACAGGTTGGGGGAAATCTCCCCATTGAACATGCGTGCATAGAAGGGGGACGCCCGCAGAATACGTGCATCATGACTCTTCCCTGACTGGCCAGTTTGTTTCCCAATGCCACCCTGCATCATGAGGTCAGTCAGATAAGGCGACCAAGGCCGTCTAGTATGAGAGAGAAAGAGAGGATGGGCAGAGAGAGAGGCAGGGCGGGTGCCAGGCATTGGGAGGGAGGGACAGCACCTCAGCAGCACAGGAACAGTAGCCCTAGCCCAGATTGAGGAGGAGGAGCCCCGTCCAAAGACTGCCCCTGGTATGGGATGGCGTGTGCCACAGCACCATCACTCCTTGTCCAGGGGCATCTCGGGGAATCCCAACAGTGGAAGGTTCACCTTCAGGAACAGCAACTGCTCCACCAACTTGGCCCCCAGTCTCAGGCGGTGTGGGGAGAAAATNGTTTGCCCACCAGGCCAGCCACAACCCAGTTGCCTGTGCCCGCGTGGGTCCCCGAGTGATCAGAAAACCTTCACTGCAATCAGGGAGCTTTCAGAGGTCCGCACCCCTAGCCAAGCCTCCCTTTGATCTCCCAGCCCAGCCGTAACACAGAGAACGTTCTCTGGTCACCTGTGGCTTGGAAGACTTTGCAGTGGGGTTGTCTTATATGAAAAAGGTTCGTCTAGGCTCACACCTAGATAGGAGTACCCCCTATTGAATTCTCCAATGCCAAATAAAGACACAAGCACGCTAGGCTTGATTATAAAACATATATTGAATACATACAAGTATAAGACTGTTGATCAGATAGTGCAAGTCAATAAATCAAACATAAAGTCCACGCATTCTAAATCCACTGATAATCCCTGAGTGCCTCTTACCCTAAAGGCGCAATACAGGTCCATCAGTTGTTGTCTCGGCTTTGATGTTGAAGACCAGGCATAATTCCTTTAGAGAATATGAAAGTTCTTAGTTCATGTTGGGAGCAACTCTCCCGCTGAGCTATTAACTTGGTGAAGTTCAAAATGGAAGAGAGTCAATTCTTGAAGAAGAAGTTCCTTCTTCTTCCTCGCTGGAGGCCTTAGGTCACTTCCTCTTTCTCCTGGCCATTGTCATTGTTATCAAGTTGGGAAGGTTACTGGCCGTTGCTTGGCAACAAACTACCCACTTGCCATGACAAAGGGAATCTCATCCCCCACTGTGGCAACTGGTTTCAGCATTCTGCCCCCAACTGAACTCTACAATCTGTTTAACCCTTCACATCACACTGTACATATCCCCAAAATGTGAGTAATCTCCCTCAAATGGGTGTGTTGCCCCCATGTCCCCATGACACGTCCCCCCCTTCAAGAACATGTGAGAAGGGTTGGGTCAATCCCAATTCTGGAACATGTCAGTCTGTGTACTGTTACAGTAAACGTGAAGTGGGTTAACAAACAATACACGTACCCCATCATATATACAATAGACGTGCACTGAAATGCAGTGTGATAGAGAAACACTCCTCCCGGTTTCTCCTTATCTTGGGGCCCAATCTCCTCAGCTGGAGAGGGATCCCCTATCCCCGTGTCTAAAGGATTCCCATAGCGTTCCAGTGGCTGTGCGAGGGAATTCCCACTTTTGTCACCTTGCAGGCCTTCCATTACGCTGTCCAGGGAATGATTTTTCCCTTTGTCATTCCGTCGGCCCTGCAATAAACTTTCCAGGGAATAATTTTGAGTTTTGTCACTCCTGAGGCCTGCCCTCCCATTTTCAAGGGAATACTTTTGGGTTTTGTCATTCCTGAGGCATACCCTCCAATTTTCAAAGGAATAATTTTGGGCTTTGTCACTCCCCAGGAGATAGGGTGTGGCTGGCACATGTTTAACCCCACAGTCGTCCCACAGGCATGCCATTACCTCTGCTAAGAATTCCTTCCATTGTGGTAGGGAATTTCCTCCTTTATTATTCCATATTACTTGTGGTAGGAAATTCTTGTCCTTCCTTAGACAGTCTACTACCTCTGCTAGGATATTTCCTCCACTGTCATCCCATATTTCTGATGGAAAACCCATCTGCAAAAAAATCTTTATCAGACCCTTAGCAACCACAGTAGCCCCTGTAGAAGCTAGAGTCGTGGCCTCCAGGTATCTAGTTACTGCCTCTACCAGGGTCAGACCAGGGTGCTTTCCCCTTGTCTTCTGCTTCAGGGGTCCCCCTGTATCTGTATCCACTCTCTCAAAAGGCTGTCCTATGATTGGGAGTGGCTGTAGAACTGCTTTTTCCACACCCCTGATTACTTGTTCTCCAGAGTCAGGAGTGAATTCCACCTCCTGTTCCTGATCTGTCTGCCTGAGCTGCTCCCAGATGGGGTCTCCTATATCCTCTGGCTCCAATTCCTCTGAGCTTGCTAGGCTGGGGTATGCCAAAACCTCCAGCTTAACCTTCTCTACTCCACCCAGGGGTACCCCATCCCTTTGTGGGATCTCTACCTCCATTCACCCCTTGGGCTCTCCATCTTCCATTGTAGGGTTGCCCTCCTGGCCTGCCCCTAGGGTCGCTATTCCCTCTGACGCACCCTCTCTGGGCCCTACAACTTCTATTTTGGGGCTGCCATCTAGGCCTGTCCCACAGTTCACTATTTCCCCTGCAAGCCCCTGCTTGGGCTCTACAGCCTCAATTGCAGGGTTGCCCTCCTGGGCCACTAATTCCCTCGCAGCCCTTTCTCTGGGCTCCCCAATCTCAGCTCTGGGGCTACCCTCTAGGCCCGCCCCTAGGATTACTGTATCCTTTGCTGCCTTCTCTTT
>QEPC01010142.1:2150523-2185706 GCA_003113815.1 Sphenodon punctatus
AAAAAATTAACTCAAAATCCTAGATTTAACAACTGTGCTAACTCCATCACATTCATTTTTCATAACATGTGAAGGGTTTAATCCTGCTGGCACTCTGCATCACAGAACAGTGCAGAGCCGCACAGCATTATGGGATACCTAGCAGCAGCCATGGCAATAGTGGCTAACTTTTAAAGTAGCAGAGAGAAAGTGGGAGCATTTAAAAAGCGATATTACAATCTCATGTAAGAACCAGAAGAGGCAGGGGAAAAGGCTTGTGTGAATGTAGCTTCTGAAAAACTTGAGTGCCTAACTCCGTGTTTGTTTGTTTTTAAAAACCTGGCAAAATTCACTTAAGAGTGTCACAGGTATAAAGACACAGAGTGTTCCAACATAACAACAGAGTGGCAAATGCCCTGACAGCAGTGTGTCTAAAGAAGACTAAAATTATTATTATTATTAGCAAGCATTTATATAGTGCAAGCAATGTACCTGGTGCTTTACAAAGTAATGGAATAGACATGGTCCCTGCCCTAGGGCTTACAATCTGATAGATGGGGGCGGGCGGGGGGAGACAAAGGAAGGGGAACAGGGAGAGACAAGGGGTGAAATATTCACGAGGATGCGAGGTCTCAGGTGCACATCAAGAATGATGCATCAAGAATGATGTCTGGTTGGTCCATGTGGTGAGGCTATGAGTACACAGACCTAAGGTAACAGATTGTACTGGATGGAGGGTATCAGCAGAAATTAGGTGAGGGGAGCAAGGAGTTGGGGAGGACAAAGCGGAAGACGTGGGTCTTGAGGAGGGATTTGAAGGTACAAAGGGAAGGGGAGAGGCAGATGTAGGCAGGGAGGGAGTTCCAGGTGTGGGGGACAGCTAGGGAGAAGGGATGAAGGGAGTTAGGGGAGGCGTGTGAGGGTGAGAGAGGGGACAGAGGAGGAGCGGAATTCATGGACTGGAGTATGGAGGGAAACTAGCGCAGAGAGGTAGAGGGGGAGCAAGGTTGTGAAGAGCTTGATAGGTGAAGACTAGAAGCTTGTGCAGGATATGCTCAGGAAGGGGGAGCCAGTGGAGGGAGAAGAGGAGAGGCTTCACGTGGTCAAAGGGACGGGTTAGGTGGATGACCCTGGGAGCAGAGTTTTGAACAGAGATGAGGGAGGGAAGGTGGGAGCAAGGAAGACCATCAAGGAGGAGGTTACAATAGTCAAGGCATGAGATGACTAGCGTGTGGATGAGAGTTTTGGCAGAGGAGACAGACAGGAAAGTGTGGACATTTAGGTTTTCTGGGCCTTTTGCTTTGACCAAAGTCTTGCTCTTTACAGGTCTGCAAGAGGCGGATCGTTGGAGCTGGGTATGGGGCCAGCGTCCCTATTGAGGACAGGGAACTGCCCCACTGACCCGCTCTCTGTGCTGCCTCCCCACCTCCCTTGTACCTAATCCGTGTCCAACTCTGTTCCCCCTAGTTATTAAAGTTGCTTTGCCCCCTTCTCCGGTTGTATGTCCTGGTTTTCCCTTTGGTCTGGTCTCTTGTGTGGGTGTCTCTTGGTGGTTGTGGCATGGTTGCCTGGCAGGGACTGGTTATCTCGTGCACCACCACCACCACCACTCTCCCGGTGCTTGTGCTGCAGCTCCGTCATATCCTTTGGTGGTAACCCTGTTTTCCCTGACCTGGGGTTTTTGTGGTCACTCAGATGCCTGTCTTGGCTTCCTTCTGTCCCCATCTCGATGCCCCCCTTTCCCTCTGGCCCTCTGGGCTGGGGGTCCACCCCCTTGACTGTTGTCCTGGTGCCTTGCCCCCTCCCTGTCTTTGTGATGGTCCTCCCTTCACCCACATGCATCTGTTGTTGGTGTTTGGAAAGCTGCAGTGGGTTTGCTGGCGGTTGGTGTGGTCTGGGGTCCCCTCCCCCCCGCTGTTCCCTGCCAGCCTGACTGTGCTGTAGGCTTCCGTCCCTGCCGCTATGACTGCCTCTGTCCCATTCCCGACTCATTTTCTGGGGGCCTTGGGATTGTGTGTGCGGGGCCTCTGCCAGGGGGGTTGGGTGTTTGTGTTGGGGTCCCCTGATGCTTTGGGCCTCTGCCTTCCTCCCCTGTGCCCCTTACCACCTCACCTCACCCCACTGGGGTCCCCCCACCTCCTTGCCCATGCAGCCCTTCCCTGTGTGTTTGTGTTCACGGTTGTGTGTGTGTGTGTTCTGGTTTGTGGGGGGTCCGTGGTGCCCGGCCATCTTGCGTCTGTTATGAGGCTGGCTGGGGGCCGGTGCTGTGTGTCTCCTGTCATCCCTGCTGCCTCCTACCCCACCCACACAGGGTCTGGTGGTTCAAGGGCAGAGCTGCGTGACACGGCTTCATTTGTCCTCTGTCATCCATGTTGTCCTGTCGCTGTGCTGGGCAGGGCTTCCCTGCTGTTCGCTGTCTCGGCTGTCTGTGTAAATGTCATGGGTGTTTGCTCAGTGTTTACCAAGGTGGATATTTGGCTGGCCCCTCCCCTTCCATCCCACGACCCCCGCAGCACCCTCCGTGTAAACATCTCCCGGTTCGGTGCTGCCAGGTGCTTGCTGGGTGTGCTCACCCACCCATCTCCACCCACCGGGCCGGCGGCAGTGTCCATGTAAAAAAGGCCTTAGTGAAACTGAGCAGGCTCCTCTTGCCCTGGTTTATTTCATTAAGCCATGGCAGCCTTGGGCTGGACTCAACAAGGGTGGGCAAATGACTGCCACCCTGGCCCCCTCTGCAGCACTGCGCCCTGGGGCCAGGGCCAGCCTTAGAATTGGTGGGGCCCAGGGAAAACATAAAATGTGGGGGACCCTGGTGGCCCCCTCCCCTGTGGCTCCACCCCTCAATGGCACTCTCTGTGGGGTCCTAGAGGTGGTTGTATTTTGGGCCCCACTGGGAGGGCGTGGGGGACCCACACCCTGTCATGATGAAAACAGAGGCCGCTGCAGGGCTCCCCGAAATAGAGAGAAAATAGCAGGACCTGCGGTGGTCACTCCAGGTCACCCTGTGGTAAAGGCCAGTCCTGCCTCGGGCAAGGACTCAGGCTGTTTTTAGACAAGCCTGAAGCAGCCTCATTTCTTGCAGTTTTCAGAGTCTGCAAGAAAAGGAGACTAGCACAAGGGTGTTTAGATGCTCCCCCGCTCCTACTGGAAGTTGGACGGTCACCATTTGAAACAGCGGCTGCCGGTAAACTACTGCTACTTGGAAATGCTGCCTTGTAAATGTCACATAATCAAGGTTTTACAAGGCAGCATCTCCAAGAAGTATTAGTTTGCTGGCGGCGGCTATTTCAAATGGCAGCCGCCCAACTTCCAGCAGCGGCAGGGGAGTGTCTAAACTCCCCTGTGTTAGTTTCTTTTCTTGCAGACTCTGAAAACCGCAAGAACCGCCTGGTTCAGGCTCGTCTAGAAACAGCCTCTGTACTGCAAATGGGAGAAAACTCTTTCCAAAACCAAACTTTGACAAAACAGGAACCTGATGGCATTTGATCTCCATTTCATTGGACCTGGATCAGATCAGGAGAATCTGTCACAGACAGAATTCACCTGGAAAGTCCTTTGCAGCTCCACTTGGGAACCACTGATGAAAGGAATTATTCCAGGATGACAGAATATTATCATTGCAAGTCTGGTTTTTAGGACTACATTCACCTGCTGCAGCCTTTGGCCTATTCCTTCCTGATTCTCCCAGTGATGCTTTGGAGACGTGCCCACGCTTTGATGAACTGTTCCCGCTGCACTTTGCCTCCTGCTTTGTTTATGGGGCATGCAGGAGATTTGTGGGACTGGCAACGAATTATAGGGAGGAATACGAGCATTTTTTACTGTGATGGGTGATGAGTGCTTAAGACTTGTGGGCATCTGGAGGAATTATTTACTGAAAATTAACATTGTTTGTCATGTGCATGATGAACTCCCAGGGCTGAAATGAATTGTAAGAAGAGGCTGGTGGGGGGGCGTTCATTATTCCTGAGAGAATGGAGACCCTTGGCTCCATTGGAAGGTGGCTGTGATGCATGTGATGGAGGATGGAAATTCCCCATGCACTGTAGATCCAAAAGAACCTACAGTCAGCTCAGTGTCAGCATCTGCCATGTACCACTGAGGCATTAATTCTGGTTGACTGTTTGCTACATTATTGGATACATTTGCACCAATATTTTATCATCACTGGCTGAGAAATTTAATTTTTTTTCTTCACCTTTAAATATACAACAGGGCTAGGGAACCTTTTCCTGTCCACAGGGTACTTTGAAAATTAGTACAGGCTAGAAAGGAGTTGGGGGTAGGGTTCCTAGGGAGTGTGCTCAGGATGGGGGAAGAGATGGGAGGGTCCAGTTCATGGATCTATGCCATTGCCGTGCACCACCTTATATTCTTGAGTTCATGCCCTTGTCTTCGCTCCTGTCCCCTGAGCTCATGTTAAAAATGCTTGAGGGTGACATGTGGATCCATGGAGCCACATCCATGAATTGAAAAAGGGAGGGCAAGATTTAACATGTGTTTATGTGGTTGTAGCATTGGCCTTTAATTACCTGTTGTTTCCACTGTTTGTTAAAGGTTTGTAGCATGATGTGTCCATTCCCCATAAGTTGCTGCTGGATCCAGCCCCTGATCACTCACATTAGGCAGGGGTTTCTCACTGAATAATAGTTCTTTATTCAGATTCCTTTGCAGATTCCATGTCTCACTGTCCCACCAGGGTCGGCACCCTTGCAAACTCCCAGTTACTGGAGAAGAGCGCCTTGCCTTGCCTTGCCTTGATAGAAAATGTTGCTGTTCTTAATATAGTCCCAGAAGGGGTGTAGCCAATGAAAGCAGCAAGTTCCCTTAAAGGGTCATAGGCCTGCCTCTCCATGAAAAGGGGGGTGGGGGGTTGCTCCTTGCAGGTACTTAACCTCCCCAAAGCCTAATTGTGCAAGAACTCTCTCATGACCCTGTCATGAGGTTTTTCAAATTTTATAAGCTGCTTTAGCTCACTGGAGGGAATGCATTGGGGTGGGAAGACCCTACCAGCAAACCAATAGAAACAATAGACCAAGGCCACAGTAAGTGGTTTGTAGATCATGGCCTAAGACAGGAATTGCCAGACTTTTGGACCAAGAAACCACTGTTACCTACAAAGGTGAGTGTGGCGAGTCCAGGCAGATGTTTGATCACTGCTTGGTACTTAACCTCTACTAATATTCTGTGCCCCTGAGGAATCATGTGAGAAAAGTGACACCAGGAGCCTATGGGGGCCATTGTGGAGCAACAAGCTATATATAATACACACCCAAATAGAGCCCTGTAGCAGGAGTGGGACTTAGGGACCTGATCATGGGAGTAGGAAATGTTTCCCCTCCTTTGGGCAGGACTGGGTAGACCCTTCTGATCTCACAATAATCTGTGGGAGTGGACATCTATCTAGTCTGGGGGAGCAGGACAGCCTTTCCCACTCACAGCATATCTGGGTGAGCAGAGCTGGTCTGCTCTTCACTCACTGATTGTTCAGCAGGGAACAGACCACCACATCTGCTCTGAATGAATGCAGACAGGGCTGGCCTGCACCCCATCAAATCACTGATCAGAAAGAAGCCAGCCAGCCAGTCCCACCAAATGGCTGATCAGCGGGGATAAGACCAGCCCCAACCAAACAGCTGGTCAGCAGGGAATGGACCAGCCCTGTAAAATGCCTGATTGGTGGAAAATGGACTAGCCTCATCAAACATCTAATTAGCAGGGAGTGGGCCATTCCTCCTCTCCCAACAGCTGATTGGCAGAGTGTAGGCCAGTCCTACCAAATAGCTGATCAGCAAGGAGGCACCAGCCCCACCAAATAGCTGATCAGCAAGGAGACAAACAAGTCCACCAAATGGCTGATCAGTAGAGAGCACCCCCTAGGGCATCAGGAGCACTGCACCACCCCCACTCCCCGGCTCCTAGGACTCCACAATCCCCCCACATGCTGTTCAACTGCTTAAAGAAAAAGAATTGACTACTAGTGGCCAGCCTCAACCCAGAGCCAGCAGCAGCCTGCCCTGCTGCTGCTTTGAAGCAGCTTGCTTGTGCCTGCCCATCCTCACACTCTGCACTTCCATGTCAGGGAGACGTGCTCTTCACACTGGTAAACTGTCTAACTGTGGACCTTCTTTCAAACTGCTTGCTATGCATGGCTCGCTAGCCTCACTGCATGAGTAGGAAGCCTGGGCTGGCAGGAGGGAATGCTAGCTGGGCTGTGCTCTGCATCACATCATTCATGGGAGGAGCCAGGCAGGAGTCGGAGACTAGTGGCTGTGAGAGCAAGGGAAGAGAAGCCTATGAGGGACAAATTGCTGTCGTTTGCAGTATGGGTGGCTGCTTTCCCTGCCCATATGGCAGGCATCCTGGGGGCTAATTCCCTTTTTCACCCAGTGGGGTCAGTATGACAGAGCTTCTATAGGAGAGAAATGTGCCTATGTTAAAGGGTGCCTGGGCGACCGAACCAGATGCCCAGGCAGCAGTTTTAATGATTTTGTACTGTGAGGCTGCAGTGCACCACTCCTGGGGACAGGGGGAGATGGTGCTGCCAGAAAGCGAGGGATTATTTCCCTCCCTTTAAATTTTATGCACTCTGTGGCTTTTCATTATGGGAGATACGCACACAATAGCGCTCCCTCCTCTGATAAAGAAGTTGTGAACTGTGTATAGTATAAACTGAAACAGGAGTTTGGCCCATGGTAAATCAGAAAGACTGGGGAAATTGTTGAGGCGGAAGCAGGTAGGATATGATCTGGATGGCAGTTGGGGTGTGGGTCAGGGATTGTATGAAAGCAGGGGACTGAGAAAGTGTTTAGGAGGGAAGAGACGAGGAAGAGAAAGGGTGGATTTGTTTGTTGTACTGAAAGAAGAGAGGGTTGGGTGAAACTTTGAAAGAACTTGAAAGGGCCAGGTAAAAGATTTCAGAGAAGCAGGCTAGTGCTGCCTGATCGAAATGGGACTGAAGAATTTGTATTTTGCCTTCCTGCTTATAGGACAAATCCTCTGTGGAATCATGGATGTCAGCCAGTGGCTGCATTTCCCTTGACTGAAGATCTAGAGCTAGCAGTCTCTCATGCAACTTGAACTTTCAATGGAGACTGGTGGATTTCTTTTTAAAAGATGATCCCAGAGAGAAGTAAAAAGACTGTGGCAGTGGCACTTAACCCAGGCAGAAAGGAACATTTCACGTTCATCAAATGTTATGAGGAGTTTGGAAATGATAGCTTTCTCTTCAGCTAAGGCTCTTTCTGTCTTTCTTTAATATAGAAATATTGCTGCTCCCCATTAAATACTCAGAAAATGCCTTTATGGACTGCAAATTCTATTTAAAATGTGCATGTGTGGTTGGGGAGAGGTAATGAGTCAGAAGGAATTTTTGGTGTGATATTGTACAAAACAGATAATCTTATGTGTGTACAGTGCCTAGAACAATTCCATGGCTGTCTAAAGTGCTACAGCACTAATAGTGACATTATCTGCTGCAATGCGTTGGAAAAGCTGATTTGTGGGCATGAAAGATTCCAAATTTCACAAAATGACAGAAAGTAAAATTAATATATTTTGCCGACTTCCTAATCCCAAAACAAGGTGGCCAAATGTGAATTTAGATCACTATTGTGTTATACTTTGATGCTTTAGTGTTTTTACATTTTAATTTTTTTTTCCATTTTAGAAGAAAAAGGGTCACCGTGTTTTGGAAGGTATTCATCTATGGTATTCATTCAAATAGGGACATCAAAATGTTCCGTTGACTTTCATCTCTGATTCTGGCCTAAGAAGCAAAATTTATGGTGTGTGTTTTAAATTAAACATATAATCGCAGGTGCAAAAAGCAACTGTCTGTTGTTGTGTTTCTTCCACTCCTAAGGCAAAAAGGGAAGCTAGCAGAATTTAAACTTGCAAACTTACCTTTTATACTTCCACACCGACTCTCTATAGCACTTCCAAAAATTCTGTTTGAGACTTTTCTATATTGCATGTGATTCTCTGCCTGAGCAGTTTGTTTTGGCCCAAACTGAAGAGACTATTCAGCCCTGCAAGCTGTATTTCTAATAAGCATCCTCTAAAAGTTGCATATCTGACCATCCTAAACATAATTCAGCATCTCAGTGTGTAACATTCCAGAGATTTGCAGATTTTGAACATTACCTAGTATCTATCTTTAGGGCAGATGCTGTTGAGTAGTATATTGTATTTCTTGGTAGTCCTATTGATTTCACTGGGGTGACCTGAGAAGTCTGGTGTTACTCAGGATGAGCAGAATCTAACCCCTTGAGGGAAATTAACTACTTCAGATTTATCAAGTTCCTAATTTTGTCCAATACGGCACAATTCACAAGTCAAATTCCTTGTGCTGGAAATTAATTTTGCCGGCGCACCCCCCAATGAGACACAGAGCCTGTACTTGGTTTAAAACTTGGCCGCACTTTATTTAAACAGATTCAACTAGTCCAGTGGGTGATTGCACCAGCATTATGGTTCCAGTATGCTAGCTACTTAATTCTTATTAACTCGGGTACTGACCGGGATGTACCCTCCCATGTCAGTACTAACAAACTAACTTTCCCCTTCGACAGCACCCTGGCTCTGGCCGAAGGGGAACAGGCCCAACAGTGGGCTTGAGTAAGGAGGTGAGTACCAGCAAAACCAGCAGACCGTGCATGTACTTACTGCCCTCACATGGTACGCCTCCCAGGGTGATGACCCCTGTGCGTACTGCTCTCCCCTCACACAGGGTGTCACTTCCCCATCTCTTAAGGAGATGACTCATCATATCCTATTCTTACCTATTTATCCTATTATAGCATACTGGACCCCCACCACTAAAAGGGGGGGGGGCGGTCCCGGCCTTCCCCGACACCCACTGCCTATCCGTTCAACAACTCCTTCAGATGCTGAGTCAAGTTCTTTAAATATAAATCATTTCCTAATGGGGAGAGATGAACCCCGTCCTCCCTAAACAGCTCTGGCCGGCCATATACAATGTCCGCATGCTGTATGGTTGCTCCCCAAATGCTACCTATCCATTTTGCTATCTCCCTGTTGATGTTTCTACACACCTTATCAATTTTGGGGGGGTTAATAGCTCTGCCCCATTTAAGTCTAGGGACAAAACTAGTCCAACTTATCTGAACTTGTTTAAACCAACTCAACTTCTAACAGGTCTTTCTTAATTTTGATTAATAGGTTAACCCCTTTTTGAGCCAGAATGTCGTTTTCCCCTAAATGGATCACGAGTATGTCGGGTGTTACTCCTTGACTAATTACTCTCAACTTTTGCATCAGCTAGTACCATCTCATGCCACCGTATCCATACCATCTAATCGTTGCCTTGTGACCCACTCCCAGTTGGAGTCCCCCTTCAGTCCGTATGGCAGCGTTCCTAGCCCAGCGGACCAAGCTGTGGCCCATGATCCATACCTCTTGTTTTTTAGCCTCGTTGTACCTAGACCCTGGGCATGGGAGACACAATGATTGTTAGTGATGGAGTCTCACATATCTTTTGTATGCGTTGGACCGCCACTGCCCCAAACCCTTGATTGCCTCAGTGGGCAAACCCGCTGCTGCTGCAGTTGTAGCCGCCCCTATCCTAAATGAATGTGACCTGTATGTCCTTGCGGGGAGGCCTGACTTGTCCAGCGCTGTCCTCAGGACTGAGTTGAATTGGTAACATGTCAACGGGGTGGAGTTCTGATGGCGGAATAATGTCCCTCTTACCTGTGGGCGTATGGTTAAATAGTGTCCCATCTGTCTGACCGGGCATATCGCTTCCTGCCCAGTTCTAAACAATTCGATGTTCATTCCCGTACCTCTTTGATCCGTCTTGGATCGCCTTAATCGCAGTCTCAGGATATCAGGTTTCCAAGTAATATCCCCTATTCCAAAGGCCTGGCCAGAAAGATCTTTACTGGATGATGGGACCACTTCACTTATCCTGAGTCCCCCGAAGTATGTCACGGCATACGCAGCTGTAAACAACTGTACCTCATACATGTCGTGACATACGTCGGGTAAAGTTCCTACCATACGGGCTAAAATAGGTGTGGTTATGGGGGCTCTTGCGGGAGCTGGAGCCGATGCCGTTCTGGCCCAGCTTTCCAGCATCCGCTTCATGTAAAACCCATTGTCTGGGGGTGGGTGACCTTTCATCTTACTCACAAAATTGATGGCTGCTATCTTACCCCCTATTGTGCTCCCTGCTAATCCTTTATGCTGGAGTGACATGGCAAATTGGAGGACTTCTGGCTCAGCAATGGGAAAGCCCGTTGCCCATCCCTTGTCAATTCTATATGCCTGGAACTCCCGGCATGCCCTACCGTAAGCTACCTGGGTTCTGGGAGCCAGGGATCCCTGCACGATATTCTGTACTTCTAGCTCCCAAGGCTCCATGCCCCCAGTGGAAGGGGGTCAGGAAACTCCCTGGCTTCCGGTGCTAGTTCCCAGAATCGCTCGATCTGAAA
This sequence comes from Sphenodon punctatus, assembly GCA_003113815.1. Lineage (NCBI taxonomy): Eukaryota > Metazoa > Chordata > Lepidosauria > Sphenodontia > Sphenodontidae > Sphenodon > Sphenodon punctatus. The sequence continues at coordinate 2,160,960 of QEPC01010142.1, forward strand.
GCGAGAGAGGGCATTGGCTATGCCATTGTCAATACCGGAGATGTGACGTGCTGTGAACATTATGTTGTTTCGTAAGCAGGACCCTACCATGGCCCGCACAAGTGCCATAACCCAGGGGGAGCGGGATGTCAACGTGTTTATTATATGTACAACCGCCATGTTGTCGCACCAGAATAATACGGTGCGATTAGCGAATTGCTCTGCCCATAGCAATACTGCTATTACTATGGGGAACAATTCCAAAAAAGTTAAATCTTTTGTCACCCCCGTCTCATGCCAGCTCGGTGGCCAAGGCTCCGCACATCATCATGTCTGAAAGTAAACCCCAAAGCCCGCTCCACCAGCAGCGTCTGAATGCACTTGGAGGTCGCTGCGTAGCAGCCACTTTTCTCTCCAAAAACTCACCCCATTGTATTCAGTCAGGAAATCAAGCCAGGATCTGAGGTCCTCCTTCATTTCCTGATTCACCCTGATCCTGTAGTGGGGGGGAGGTCTCCCCTCAGTTTGCCATATAACCGAGCTAAAAACGCTCTGCCTGGTGCGACCACCTGGCATGCAAAATTAAGGCTGCCGACTAACAACTGCAGGGCCTTAACTGTAATCTTTTGGGAGAGTATGCATTCTTGTATCTTACACCTTAAGGCTTCTAACTTGTCTTGTGGAAGCCTGGACAACTTTTTTTCTGTATCCAATTCTATGCCCAGATAGGTTAAGATCGTGGAAGGGCCCTCAGTCTTCTCTGGGGCGAGTGGAATCCCCAGGTCGGCGGCCATTTCCTGGAATAGCCCCAGGGTGGACGAGCATTCCCCCGTCCCCGGTGGGGCTATAATCAGGAAATCGTCTAGATATTTTATTTTATTAATTCACCTCCCTTCCACTCAAAGATCCACTCGACTAGGGAACTGAATCGTTCAAATGCCGAGCAGGATATGGAACATCCCATTGGCATTGCACGATCATAATAATACTCTTTCCCGAATTGGAATCCCAACAAGTGGAAGCTACTGGGATTCACTGGTAGAACGCTGATTTGATGTCACACTTGGCTAACAGTGCCCCTTTTCCCATGGTCCTCGCTTTCTCCACCGCCAAATCGAACGACGCATACCTGACTGTAGCCAGTTCTTTTGGTATGGCATTGTTCACCGAGGCACCGCGAGGGTAGGACAGGTGGTGAATCAACCTAAACTCGCCTTGGTTTTTTTGGGGAACTATGCCCAGTGGTGACAGCACTAAGTTTTGTATGGGTGGCTGCTCGAATGGACCAGCTACTCTGCCTTCTGCTACCTCCTTGTCAATCTTCTTCCTAACTACTTCCTCTTGACCATTTATAGATTTAAGGTTCCTGACTTTTTGTGGGCACTCAACTGGGCCGGCAGGGATCAGAAAGCCGTTCCTAAAACCCTGAACTACATATTCTACTTTCTGTCTGGCCGGGTGAGTACTCGGGGCTCTTTGAAGGGCCTCAATTTGAATTGGCATCGGGCCCCTTTGTAGGACGGCTCCCTGTGAACCCGCTTTGACCACCTTTGCCTGGACTGCTCCTGCCGCTGTATCGGCCTCGACCTCCCTTCTGACGGGATCAGTAACACGTGCTCTCAGGATGTCCCCCACCGCAACTGGAGCACACATGCCAAAACCTATACTGTGACCTATTGCACCGGCCCGTGTTGTTATATTCCCAGCACGGGCCGGGTCCCCGCTGTCCTCTTTTTCATGCATCCCCTCGGTATGGCTCGTTGGCGAAAGTCACCCCCTCCCTTGACTAATGGGTGCCTGCTATCAGACTGCGGCGCCCTCATAGCATCCACCATGCTCTTGAGCCAAATATTCAGGGCATGGGAATCCCAACGAATGCCCGGGGTATTCGCTGCCCTATGACGAAACGCTTCATCATAGCGCAGCCATGCCCCTGGGGGGCCAGTGCCGTGGGCTCGGCGGACTATGTCCGCATATTTATGGAGTTCTAATCCCCACCCCAGATCTGCCTGCCTTATTACTCCCATATATACTGCGAAAGTGGAAGTCCAGTTCGCCCAGTTTCGGTCAGCTTTGGGGTGCTTAAATTTCTCCTTGTCCTTCTTCCTTTCCACTTCCGAATGATCCACTATGGGGTCACTAAATAATAATGCAAATATGTCCACATATTCCCCCCGCCATATCTTCTCTCTGGTTGTGGGGGTCAAATGGCTGCCGAATGGAGCCGCTACATCAGCGATTACACTGCCCGGTAGGCGCACAATCGCGGGTACCCCAGCCCCCGTTGATGGGGAGGCTAAGGCTGCCTCAGCCTGAGGGAGGGTAAGGGCAGTTTCATGGCCGGTGGCCACCGCTGTTGTACTGTACCTGGGGGGGCTGTTGCCCCCACTTGTGCTGCCGGCAGGCTGGCAGGGAACACCCATGCCCATGCCCCATTGACCTGTAGTAGGCGGGGGCGCGGTGTGTGTTGCCCCCGATCGATGATAGTGGTGGGACTGTGCCCACCCGCCCGCTGCTCCCTCCCTGGTTGGGCCAACCTAGGGGCGTCTCGTCTGATCCCCTACTTATTGTCCCGCCAAGACTGCCCCCCACAGGATGAGCCTCGTAGCTTGTTATGGCGGTGGTTCCCTGCCCCCCGTGGTTGGTAGACTCACCATACAGTGTCTGCTGGGGTGGACCGCTTGTCCCGGATCCCCCGTGGTGCTCCCTTTCGGGCAGGCCCCTGGGTTCCCTTCACAGGGTGTCCTCGATCGCCTGGATGCATCTCAATATGGCCTGATCTGGATCCCCTCCTTGTTGTTGCTGCGCATCCCTTTGCCTCCAGGCCAGCGGGGGTCCTTCTCCTGTTGCCAAAGATATGTCTCGGGGCACCTCGTGCCCCCTCCTATTACCAGGTGCCATTGTTGGTGCCCCCAGTGCCACCGCACTGCCCATATATTGACGCTGGTGCCGTGCCAGCCCCGGTACCCCGAGGGGGTCCCCCAGGTTGGCATAATCCCTGACCGGCCCCCAGTGTGACCAACCCTCCATGTGGTATTGTTCCTGGTCTAATAGGCCCAGGCTCACATCCCAGTTATGACTCCCCTCCCCCCTTTCTAGGGGGACTGGCTCTTGCCTAGGACCCCTCTGCCGTGGGGGGGAATGGCCTGCCCCCTCTCCGGCCTGGCCAGATTGATCTGGGTTAGCTCTGCCCGCAACCCCCCCTTGGGTTGAACCCCCTTCCTCCCGATCCCGTGCAGGGGGGGGCTTATCATCCGTGTGCCCCGTCTGAGACCCTCGAGTGGGGGTTGTGGTGAATCCTGCTCCCTATTAGGGGGATAACCTCGTTGTTGAGGGTCAAGCTGACCCTCTTCCCTCCCTTGGTGGTCTGAGCCCTCCCCCCGAATGCCCCATCTGGTGGGGTGGGGGTCCTCTGTGGCCAGGGGTGTAGAGCTCGAGGCCCGGGTTTGGAGCAGGGCCGCCAGGTGCTCCATTAACTGCTGTCTGGTTGGGGCCCCATCACCTTCCTCTGGTGCTTCTCTTTCTGGGCTGCCCCCACTCCTTATCTGGCTCCCCGCTGGTTGGGGGCGCTTTTTTGCAGCCGCCTTTTTCTTCGTGCGGCCTATTGCTCAGCTCTGCTCCTTTCACTCCCCTGGCCTTTCACCGCCATGTGGCACAGCACAGCAGCAAGTACTCCTTGCTGCTGACTTGCTCGTGTCCCACGCCGACTGAGGCTGTTCCTCACGTCCCCACCTTCCCTACAAAGGGCGGGTCCGCTGCTCTCTTTGGCGCGGCTCCCATTGCGCACTCACCCTCTCTGGTTGCCACGGCAACCCTCTCTGCTGCCTAAGTGCTCTAACGCGCTCTGCCGGCTGCCTCCTTGAGCCCGCCTGTATCTCCGACGGGGGCACGGCAATTACCCCATCGCCGACATTGCAACGGCAAAGGGGACTATTTACAGGTGTTATTTCTTGCCTCTTTTGTGGTTGTGAGCCACTGGAGTCTTTGCCCAGGGTTTCTGTGAAACAATGGACAAAGAAAAAAGAAATGCATGTTGTGGCTTATAATTTGTTTTACTCCCCACCCCCAGTCCTGGCTCAGACCAGTGTAGGAGGAAAGGCACAGCTCCTGTCTGATCCATCTTATCTTCCTGCATGCTGCAGGCATGCTGCATGGCATGCGGGGTGTTTCTGGGTGCTGCTACTTCGTGGACATTAATTTTATTATTTCTTGCCAGCCTCTTCTGTGCTTGTTGTGATTGTGTGCCTCCTTGCTTTGCCTGGGGTTTCTGTGGGACAATGGACAAAGAAATGCATGTTGTGTTTTAAATAAATTGGGTTTATTTCCAGTCCCCAGCCCAGGCTCNGGGGGGGGGGGGGAGGCGAGGCGAGGCACCTGTTTGTTCTTATCTTGCTGCATAGCATATGTGATGGTTGCCTGCTTAGCTGAGTGAATCTTCCAAGGCCCAAGAGTAACGCAAATAGTCTGACTTAGATAGTGTTGTATTTTTTACAGATGGGGAACTGATGCTGTAAAATTCCATATTAATTTCAAAATTTAGCTTGGCTCCACCTACCGTTGGCTTGGCCCCCACCCACCATTGGCCTGGCCCCTCCCACTTCTGGCCCCACCCGCCACCCCACCAGCCTTAGAACCCAGCAGCCACCACTGGTGGGAGACAGTCAGCTCTCGTAAATGGCTGACTGGAGAGGAGATATTCAGTCTGCCAAATGGCTGATTAACAGGGAGGTGGCCAGCACTGCTCATAGTGCTCATAGTGCAGGTGTGGGGGAAGGAACAATTTCACACTTATTCCCAAACCTACGCTTGGATTAAGTGTGTAATGGGGGAGGAGTGCAGATAGAAGCTTGGCATGCTGGGTAAATGAGAAATGGGCTCTGTGGAAAAACCTGCTCCCAGTTGCTAATGAGAATAGAGAGCGACTCTGAGAGTCCCACAGTCCATGAGATTCTGAAGTTTGAATACCCTTAGTCAGTATCATGAAAAATCTTTTTCCCCTCCGTCATCATCTTCCCTTTCCCTAGATCTCAGGCATGCAAAGAGTGCTGGCATATCCAGGCTTAGATGCTAATGCTATGGAATGTCAATCATCTGCTAATATGCTTAGCCAACGCAAAGTATTGATCCCGATTGCCTGGAACTGCACTCGAGAAAGGGCTGGGTGACATTTCCAAGGAGAGACAAGATCCTTTCGAGTCAATTAGAGGCATCAGAGGATTCGTGCAGAGGGGACATGTTCACCTCAGAGGAATGTCGGCAGAGAATAGGAATTGAATTAAGCCTTTTCATACGCTCAGAAACAAATCCCTTAATGGCCCGCAACATTGGAAGGGACACCCAGGGTCACCCAAAACAGATTGGCAGTAGCTTCCTGGAGCTGAAACCTGACTCCAGAAATGCAGCTCATAAAATTGCTTCCCACATTTCTCCAGCAGCGTAGGACATTCAAAGGAAGCAAATGTTGCATTGCAGGAAACGAGAGCAGCAAGCAGTATTACACGGCACCCAGATTTACACAACGCTGCCATAACTCACTGCAACACTAATACTGTGTTAGTTAGAGCTGATACAGGTAGCCACCAAACTGAGAAATTGTGGTACCCAAACTGCTTCAGATGAATCAGGCACAAATGGTGCCTGGTGAGTTACCTGCATTACCAAGCTACTGTTATTGAAATAGCATTTTTTTATTTTTTCATTACCAAGTTATTAGTATTTCGCATTTTATCAAGTTCCCATTTTCCTAGTCCTCCATTAGTTGTTCCATGGCCCCTCTTGTTGTGTGTGCACATTGACAAAAATTATGAATGCAGAAATTAGGACTGATTCTAAGATGGTAAGGGTAAGTCAGAATGGTCAATAAAATGGAAAGTAGGTTTCTTGTTATAGCATGCTGAACTGGTCCTGCAAGGGTTAATGGTTTCAGCTCTCCTGCTCCTAGCTTGTTCAGTCTCCCAGCTAGAATGTATGAAGGGCGGCTGACTGCATAAGGCTGTAGCTGGGAGGAGGACGAAAGGCCCACAGCTCACAGAGCAGAGGGTGGAAGAAACTGCCTCTCTCCAGGTTAAGGTGGCATGTCTGGGAGGTGATGCCTGGAGGAAGGGAAGGGATATTAAGAATATTGATGTTGACTACTTTGTTGCTGTAGTTTTCAGTTTCTAAAATGAAGTCCATGGCCAGGTGTGAGTCCTAAGTGAAACTCTGCACTGAACAGAGAAACCGAGTTGTAAAAGAAACCTGAGCTCAAAGGGCAGTGAGTTTATTGCTTGATCTGAGAGAAACTGAGGCACAGCCCCCTGTCAGCGAGTGGAGCTGGGGTGAGCTAGTTACACTGGTAATGGTAACCTCTGCTATTCTGGAGAGTCAGTTACCCATCGCAATATGGGTGAATACTGATTGGGTAACCGATGGCTTACCTGAAATTGTGGGTAGCTGCAGAATCTGCTGACTGTTTCAGCTCTAGTGTTAATAATGGGTACAGCTGATATTCCAGAGCAGAGGCACCTGTTGAGATCAGGATCCCATTGTATCAGGTGCCCTATAGACACATAATGAGAGGCTGCTCTGCCCTAAAGAGGCTCACAGGCCCACGTGGCTAGATTTTCTTTGGCCTCTTTCTAATTCCTGATTTGGTTCCTCGATCCAGTCCCAACCTTTCATCGATGAAGGAGCATGCTGAAGGGGGTGACGAAGCATAAATAAGGGGGCATGCTTAAGAGTTGGGGCTGGATTGTGAGCCACATCCACAATCTCTTTCCCCACTTTGAGCGCCCACCCAACCATGCCATCAGCATGTCTTTCCTGCACCTACTTCTTTCTGCAGTCCTCATCTTTCAGCCACTTACTTCCCCGTACACGGAAAATTCCTCCTCATTGCCATCTCAGATACGGTTTTGGTTTGGGGTTTGGCTCTGAAATAACTCAGGCTCTTCATGATTGGCTTAAACTTCCTGTGCAAACAGGGCTTGGTTTTGGACTGTGACGTTTCCCTGCAGTCTGACAGCACGATTTTCTGCAATCTTCCACCTTTCTCACTTGGTCCTGATTTTATGGAGAACTGAGACATCATGGCACTCAGTAAAAGGGACATGTCCATATTGGAAAGGGGATGGGGCAAAGGGTCTTCTGGTCTCAGTCTTACTGACATGGCCACACTTCCTTCAAAGCATGATGTTATCATGTTCCACAGGGGGCATGGGTATGTTAGAAAGGGGGAAGGGTAGTCCCTCCTCTGGGCCCAAGTCCCACTTTGTGCCAGTGCCTAATGATGCCTCTAGTCAAAAATGCCCCCCAACAAGTGGATGCCAAGATCATCATTCAGATGCAGGGATTAAGGAGTGTTGGACAGAGGGCACACACATATTTATTGGCTGGGATACAGGTAGAATCAAGTCATTGGTCCTAATGGCCCAAAACACTGCTATGTATGTGAAGCAAGCCAGAGTTGTTTGGACCCTACTCTACTATGCTGTGGTGTTGCTTTTACAAGGGCTGAGCACCTCCATCATTCAGTTGCTGAGTACCAGTCATAGCAAAAGGCCAGTGCATTGTCATCCCTGTTCCAATGAGCATCTTGACAAATATTATGCAAATAAATCCTCTTTAAGCAGGAGCATAAGCATAAGCATGTCCATGAGAATAGGTGGTCCATGTCCCTCTCTGTGCAAGTATTGTTTACAAACTGGAGGAGGCAGTTTGTTCCACAATGGGGGAAGAGACAGGGAGCGGGAGTTGGGAGCAGGAGACAAATTCACCCACATAGCTTGGCCTCCTCTTTGTGTCTCACACTCCCTGTCCCTTCCTCCTGCAGCACATACTGCCCTCCTCCACAAAGCATGGTGGTGATGGGACAGGGAATATGTGTGCTTCAGGGTTTGTGGGGAATACTAAGGGGGAAGCTTCCCCTCCTCTTGATGCACCTCTGTCCAAAGGCAACCAGACTTTGAAAGCCTCAAACTGGGATTTCCCCAATTTGCATAAATATGCACAAATTAACATACATCAACACCATTTATATACATGGTGTGCATTTAAAATCTCCCGTTGCCTAATTATGAGGGCTGGGGAAAAAACCTTTTTAAAAAACCAAAAGAAGTTGGTCAATCTAACAGACAGACAGACAGAGAGACTCCCCAGTGGTGGAGGTGGCAGAGGCAGCAGGGGGAGCCCAGCTGCCGTGCTGCCCTATCAAGCTGCCCGGGCAGCTGCCACATCACCCAGGATCCCCATTACACTGGAGGAGGGGGAGGAAGTATATTTAAATGGCCCTGCCTAGCCTCCCAAAGGCAGTGTGATGGAGCAGCTCCTGGCACAACTGTCTCGCCTAAAGGGGGATGTCTGGTCACTTTACTCTGCCCTAGCCACAGCTCTCAAGCCAATGACCAAACAGCTCATTCCCAAGGGATGCCTTCTGCTTTCGCTGCCTCAGACTCCCTGTCCCTCCCCCTCAGTGCACACCACTCTCTCCAAGATTTAAACAGCTCCTCTAGGCCAAATAGATCATTTGAACTCACTATGAGACATCACCTTCTTTGCTCCCCAGCTGCCGCCTCTTTGAGATTTTAACATGCTTAATCCTCCTGGCATGAAATCCAGCTTCAGCCAGGCAAGTTTTATTGTGTGTGTAATCACAGGATTTGCTACCCACTCCCACCCACGACCAGCTCCTTCCACCAGGCATCAGACACTTCCCTGTGCCATGCAAGTCTCCTTAAGCTCAGTCTGTGGCTCAGTTGGCTGCCTGTTACGTCTGTGCCAGGTTCCTGCAGAGAGGAGGGGAGGGCGAGAGAGCTGCCTTGGGTCCCTAAGGAAATCTAAGAAGAGTCGTCCTTTTCAACTTAGCTGAGGGAAGGAAGCATATGTTTCTATGCCTGCAGGCTGCTAGCAGAATAAATAGATTCCCTAATGAACACTGCAGAAAGAGGGTCTAGACTCCCTCAGGGACCTACCAGGGAGGGAGCTTCAATCAGAGTTTTTACAGCCATTTCTCATCACGGATCATTTTGGCATGTCTGGCTGTTCCCCAGTTAGCAAGCTGGAAAGTAACTTATGTGACAGTCTGTAATAGGGCATTGCAGCTCCAGCACAAAAAAGCAGGCACTATTGTTATTAAAGGATCATGCCTAAAAGAGGCCACTAAAGGAAGTGCAGGCACTGAAAGGGGGAAAGGACAGTGCATAAGAGGAAACAGCTTTGGAAGCTCAAGGAAGGTTGGATATTTAAGAGGAGAAAGAAGGGGGAATGCTGGAGAGGAAGGACCTATTGGGACAGGCTCCCCACCCCACCCGTTAGACCAAGCACCTTTGCTATGGGTAGGCCCTAAACCTGCATACTACAGCTCTGGGACACAGGAGGAAAGAACAGATGCTGTGAGCAAGCCAGCTGATTTAAGGTCCCCCCAGGTGGGATAGATAGATATAGATATTAGGGTGGGTTATAGCATGTAAAAATAATAAATAAGCATAAATAAACCCAATTAAACTCCCTTATCCCAAACCAGGGGTGTAGCTATCAGTTATGTGCAGCAGTTGCAGCCACACCAGGGCCCACGTGCCTGGGGGGCCCACATGCATGTGCTTATATGCACTGAAGAGGATTGCCCCAGCAGGGGTCCCATTTCAATTTCTGCACCAGGGCCCAATCTCACCCAGCTATGTCCCTGTCCCAAACCTCTCCAAACACTGTCTGTGCCTGCCAAAAAGAAAAACCATACACTGTCTCTGGAAGATAAGCAGGTTCTGGCTCTGGGGGAGGGAGTTCCATAATTGTGGAGCAGCCACTGAGAATGCATCTTTGCGTGCCCTTACTGTGGTGAATTTGACAGGTAGAAATGGTGCATGCAAGATGATCCTGCCTGACCTCAGAGGCCACAGCAAGGCATGAGCTTCTGCCTGTGCTGTTACATTGATGCTTCTGGTCAGTTATTACCCATGGACTGGTTCAACTGCCCTTAGACTAGAGGTTCTCAAACTTTTTAGACCGCACTTCCCCTTCTTCTAGTCAGTGGTAAATGTCTTCCAAATAGGGCTGAAACTAGTAGCATGTTTCAGTTACCCCCGGGTAATACCTGCATTTTCGAGTAGTCTATCCGAGTATTAAGTCAGGCACCTGTTACCCCAAAATACTGGGTATTACCATCACCAAGTTACCAATTTATCCAATTGATAAAATGGTATCTGGTTCCAATTGATAAAATGGTAAATTGGTAACAGAATCAGGATGGAAAGTCAAAAAACGGTATCCGAGAAGTCAGAAAATTGGTACAAGTAATGATAGGTGTATCAGGTAGCCAGCTAGGCACTAATCAAGTATTAGTACTAGTCGATGTTACTGGGTCAGTTCGAGTACCGTAATTTTGATTGGTAAACTCATTTCAGCTCAACCCCGACATGGCACAGCAGCTACGTGATGCCTACTGTGGCATCACTGTAGTGCACCACAAATTCAGACTGACAGGTTTGCCCTCTCCCTCTGCCCCTTTTTTTGTCTCTCTGTGTCTCCCCTTTGCTCCCTCAACTCCACACACCTCTATGCTCTTGCTCTCAATGCTCTTCTAGCTGAGTGTGCAGAATTCTGTACCCACCCATCCCCTTCCTGCAGCAAATAAAATATTTTCCACTCCCACTTGGAGTTGCCATCTTCAGGAGGAAATTGAGGGCGGGAGCATGTTGGAGGGGACAGGGCAAAGGGGCTGCCACACCCATTTTGACATAACCCCACTCCTACTGTGACATCATGGCATGTCAGGGTCATATTGGAAAAGGGGTGAGACTAAGGAGATATCACACGCTCTTTCTAATGTGACCCTGTCCTTGTGGAGTGCTGTGACATCACGGTATTCCATGGGGCGGGGCCATGTTGGAAAGGGAGCAAGGAAGTCCCTATGGCCTGTCCCCTTTCTGATGTGTCATACCCAAATTCTCAGGATTACCAGGGTATCCCCTAGCTGACCTGGAGAAATCAAGGCTTCCCCTGGAGCCCAGAGACTGGGTCAAAACTTGGAGTCTCCAGTCAAAACCCACAGAGGTGGCAACCTTAGCTGCAGGGCTCTGTTGTGAGGCTTGTTTCACCAACAACAGAAATGCCTTGCAGAAGTGCTGACTCCTAGTGCCTGCTCTTAATCTCCCTCAGGCACTGGTGCTAAGGGCAGAGCCAGAACTAGGAATGGGCAAACTATGCTCATGCATGAGGTGCCCAGTTGCCCACTAGCCACCCACTGTGCTGGGCCTATGAGCAGCCGCAACACAGTTAGCTATTTGCTTTGTTTAAAACAACCCCCCTAAAGAATTACTGTGTTGTTGACAGACCTACAATGTGGCCAATGCTAATGTGGCAAAGCTACCTATGTCCCAGTTTGGACAGGACAGTCACTAGTACTTCAGACAGGCTGCCCCTCCCATTGTCCAGAAGCATTTGCAAAAACCAGGATTTTGTCCTGGCTTCAGATTTTCATCTCAGTTGCAAGTTACCAAATATACTGGTTTCAGTGAAATCAGGGATGGAGAGTCAGGAAGTCTCATCCCCTAGCCATGAAACAGTGCATGGATTCTGGGGGGATTGGAGGAATAGGAGGCATTTCCCCTCAGCCTTGGATTTCATATGCCCTGTATGCCATCACATCACAATACTTGGTAAAGAGCCTGGCCATGCCCAAAAGGGGTGTGGTCACATTGAAAAGGGTGGGACAATGAGGTTTTCCTGCTCCTTTTTGACATAGTCCTGCTCCCTTTGGAGCATCATGACTCTCTGCAGGGCGAATGGCCACATTGGAGAAGGGGCAGGAAAGTAGCCTTGTCCTTCTTCTTTCTGACATGGCCTCACTCCCCACAAAAACCATTCCCTAAAAAACATTCTGGTGACACCCCCAATCAAGTGCCCTGGTCTGAACCAAAGTGACTTCCCTGGAAGATAGATAGATAGATTAGATTAGATTTTATTAGCATGGCCTTAGGCCATAGCAGCATGAACCTCCATAGGAGGTACATATCATAAACAAACAAAGCATTCTGATACACATAGCTAAACTGATTATAAAATTAATAGTAAAGCATAACAATAGAATGAGTATAAACAAAAAAATCAAATAATGAGAAATAAAAAATAAAAACATGGAGGGCAACAATGTAAATAAATTAATATAATATAGCCCAAATCCATATAGGGTACACTTAGTTGATTGACACACACCGTCCACCCACACATCCAGGTTGCTGCTCTGGACGGGCAGACCAGGGGGAATAATTTAACCAGGCCCACGACATGGGCAGCTAGAAAATAGATAAGCAGGGGAGTAGTCCGCTCCCTTCTGGCTGGGACTATTACAGTAATACCAAACAGCAAGATACAGATAAGAGGCAATAGAGAACACTTCCTATCGGTTGGTGGTCCCAGGGGGAGACAGTGACAAAGTGGGGATGGGCATAAAGTTTATAAATCGATCCCTAATCTGAAAAGCCACAATTAGGAACTTGGACAGGTTTGTAATGACCCCTGGATTTGGATTATCCAGTAGGTAATAAAACAAAACCTGTTTGGACCACCCCGGAAGTTTCTCTATAAATGCAGCCAGATAATAGTTCCTGGGTGAATCATACAGATGGCAATCAAAAATTAAATGCTCGGTAGTTTCCACTGCCAGATGGTCAAAAGGACAGAGTCTATTATCAAAGGGAACCCCTCTAATACGCCCTTCTAAAAGGGAAGTAGGGAGGGCATTTACTCTGGAGCATGCAATAAGGGTCCTCCCTCTTGGTGAAATTGCCACTTGAAGGTAGCGGGACATCTGTCCCATTTTAGGCACCCAGGACAGACAGGCCCGCATATGGGGTGATGCCCTAATATACTAGCCAACTCCCCCTGCCTCCCTATATCTCACCATCTAGAGACAATTTCCTTAATGAGCGCGGCTGGGGGCTTGTGCATCAAGTACTCCTTTGAGAAGCCCATGTGACTAAAAATAGACCCTACCTTCACTATCCATGGCTAACATAGGAGTCTTCTCTAAGATCCATAAGCAAGCCGGGGATACTATTGACTTCTATTTTAGCCTAGAACTTCAGGGCGCGTTCGATATCCACCTGCTGCCAATTAAACTGGCCATTTTCCTGTCTAATGGCAGCATGTGGCGTGCCCTTAGGAATGCATAGGAGCCCCTGGAGGAATCTGGCCTGGAGAGAATTAAAGGAGTTGGAGAGAAAGGGTGCCCATAATTCAGCACCATATAGAGCCTGGGCCCTGACCTTGCTGTTATGGACCTGGATGGCTATTTCCACTGCACTCCTGCCTGAACGTGTGAAGAATCTAAATATGGAATGGGAAGAGCCCTTGGCTACAGATATGGCCCATCGGATATGGTCTCTCCAACTCCCTGACTTGTGAAAAAGCATCCCCAAGTAACGAAAACTTGGGACCTGCTGAAGGGGTTGTCCTGCTATAAACCAATTGTGAGTCTTCCTCCTACCAGAGAAGACCACAATTTTAGACTTCTGGACATTGATAGTCAATTTATGGATATCACAGAAAATCGCAAAGACTGAGAGCTGCCTGACTAAGCCGACATGGGTCTGTGATAGTAAAGCCATGTCGTCGGCATAAAGGAGAGATCCAATTGGCCTAGGGGCCAATTTAGGGGGGAAAAAAATTCGTATCAGCCCTTAGGGTGATCACATCATTGATGTAGAAATTGAAAAGTGCAGGGGCCAGCACACAGCCCTGCTTGACCCCTGCACTAGTGGCCACCGGGAAGGTAATGTGACCCTGTCGATCAACCCTGACTGAAAGAGCAGAGTTAGAGTACAGGGAGCGGATACCCTGGAAGACAGAAATGGTGGTGTTCCATGCCCAGTTGCCTTGGTTCTGATTGCTTCATTTGAACAGTTGGGTTGCCAATGGGCTGTGGCAGCTACGGGATCTGAGAGAAGATCCAATTTCTCCATCCAGAAGCACCCCCGGTAACCAAGAAAGACTGGGCCTCCAAGGGGCAGCAGGGGGCAACCACGTCAGAAAGGAGATGGGCCGTATGGATTTTCCTGCCACCTTTCCAGTGTAACCATGGCCCTATGGAACATCATGAAACCCTATAAGAAGAGGAGTTATGGCAGAAAGTTTCATGGCATCCCCTTTGCCTCACCTCCTCCAGATGGCAATCTGGAGGGATTGGGAACCCTAGCTGCAGGAGAGCCTAGGGTGGGAGCTGTGGATGCTGCAAATGGAGAATGGAGAGAGCAGCAGCCACAGAAGGGCTCTGAGAGAGAGAGCAGGATAGAAGCCGGAACCTAGGGGAGCAAGTAGCATTGCAGGAAATTCTGGGGAAGAGCTCTGAAAGCAAGCCGCACTGCAGGGACAGTGGCACCTTTTGGAAGAAAGACTGGGGACTCTATTAGTAGAGCTGCAATTAATAAAAACACCCATCCCTGGTGAGAAATTAGTCTGATAACTAAAGATTCCACCTTAATCCATTCTCACCTTCCAGTTCTCCATGCCTCCCAGCTGGGTCCCACAGAAATGTAGTAGCCTTATCACACGTGGAAGAATACAAGTTATACTATTGGTGCAAATAATCTACCAATAGGAAGACTAGGTAGTGTGTCATCACCCTTCCCAAACGCTGTCATTCAAACCAATAGAATCTGAACATGAAAAAATTTATTCAGAGAGTAAGCGTGATTGGATGAGTTCATTGTGAAGTCACAATAGTCTCAATGACCCGGATCTGTCTAGCCTTGTAAGTTATTCAGGGAAGTTCCAAACACAGGAAATGCTTTTCTTAGGTGGATGGAGTTATGAAAATGTAGTTGTGTCAAAATGTGAACAGGTAAAAAAAAATCCTCTCCCTCTTGCCATTTTATGGGATTATGTGGGCAGAATAGTTTCCGAGGAGATATTGACCATGCACAGATTTCTAGATTGCTGGCTAGAGCAGCAGGAAGGAGCAGGAGGGGTCTCCTGATGGAATAAGAAGTGAAGGAAGAGTCTGCCTCCTTCACAGAATTGTTCTTACACTTTCCCTCAGGCATGGCACTAGCTGGCACACATAAAGGAGAGGATTCTGGGTAACAAAGTCATTCAGAATAACTGCTTTTCTCTAGCTGTCAAGCATTAAGGTTTGCCTCTGGGGGCTGTCCAGTAAATTTCAGCCGTGCTTTGTGGAGAGATAATTATAAGGAACTCCGTCCACTGAGTACAGTCCTAAACCCACAAGCACCAGCCATGGTTATGGGGCCTCTCTGAGGGACAGGGAGTGGAACTGTTTAGAATTAATCTAGAGAGGTATCCTGATTTCAAGTATCAATGGTCAGTCACCAATTTAGTTGTGCTGTGTAATGTGCTACAAGGGTCTTTCAGCAGTGCAAATGTTAGCCACGGGTCTGTATGTGGTACATTACCACTCTGGGAACCTGCCAAAGGCAATTCCTAACTCTTTAGTCCAAGCAATGATGGATCATCAAAAGGGGCTAAGAGGGCACAGCCCCACAAAAAAATCCTGCTTGTTAGGTTCTACAGGCCAGCCTCTTAGCGCACCTCCCCCAGAAGGGGAATGGGCCAGTTAGGTTGGTCCACCCTCGGAGGCTGATGGAACCACAGCAGTTCCAGGGGGCTCTGAGGAAGTTAACCTTAGGCCCGGACAGCCACTCTGTTGATGAGCTTGTCCAGCATTGGAACACCTTGCTGGGGGAGGCAATTGACAGGGTGGCTCTGAGACGTCTTCTCCCTCCATCTCGTCACCGCAGGGCCCCTTGGTTTACTGAGGGGCTGTGGTATATGAAACAGGTAGGTAAGAGACTAGAGCAATGCTGGCATCGGACTCACTCTGAATCTGACCGACTTCTCCATAGGACCCATTTGCGGTCCTATGTTGAGGTTGTGAGGACAGCAAAGAAGGAATTCTTTGCTGGTCTCATAGCATCTGCAAAGTCACGTCCAGTGGAGCTGTTCCGGGTGGTGCGGGGGCTGGTCAGTCCGGCCTCCCTTCGTCTGGACGGGGACTTGTCCCAGACCCACTGTGAGGAGTTTTCCACCTACTTTGCAGACAAGATCGCTCAGATCCAGAGTAACTTTGACACCGGATTGGAAGCAGTAAGTTTGGGGCATGAGGTTATGGAGGCACCATCTGATCGATCTTTCTGGGATGAGTTTCAGAAAGTGACGCCAGCCAATGCGGTGAATGTCTTGGAGTCTGTTAGACCCACTAGGTGTGAACTAGATCCATGCCTGTCCTGGTTGGTGAAAGCCTCCAGGGAGACTTTGGAGATGGTGCTGGCGAGGGTAGTGAACATGTCCCTTCGGCAGGGGAGATTGTCACCCAGTCTCAAGGAAGCTGTGGTGCACCCCCTGCTGAAGAAGCCATCTTTGGATGTGGACGAACTTTCCAGTTACCGACCCGTCTCTAATCTTCCCTTTTTAGGGAAGGTTATATTGAACAGGCAGTGGCACTGCAGCTCTAGGCGCATTTGGCCAGCATCGGTTTCCTTGACCCTTTTCAATCTGGGTTCCGCCCCAGCTCTGGTACTGAGATGGCGTTAGTGGCCTTGGTAGATGATCTCCACTGGGAGATGGACACAGGATGTTCAACATTTCTGATCCAGCTAGATCTCTCAGCCATGTTTGACACCATAGACCATGGGCTGCTGCTGAGACGGCTGCGAGATCTGGGGAGGTCGGGACTGTCCTTGGATGGTTCTGCTCATTCCTCTCAGGGAGAAGCCAGTGGGTGGTGCTGGGGGCTGAAACATCAAGCCCCCAGGCCTTGACCTGTGGTGTTCCACAGGGTTCGATCTTGTCTCTGCTATTATTTAATGTATATGTGCAGCCCCTGGGGGAGATCGTGAGAGGGTTCGGGGTGCGATGTCATCAATATGCTGATGATAAGATTGAGGTGATGGTGGTGGGAAGGGCGAGGGAGATACTGGGTCCCCTGGTAGGGGGGGGTCTGCCCTCCTGTAGCCCAGCAGGTTTGGAGTCTGGGGGTGGTGTTGGACTCGGGTCTCCGGCTGGATTGGCAGGTGGAGATGGTGGCTAATGCTGCCTTCTGCCAGCTGTATCTGGTGCAGAGGCTGTGCCCATACATTTCCAGGCCCGACCTGGCCACTCTCATTCATGCCTTCATCACATCGAGGCTTGACTACTGATAGATAAATCCTTTATTGATACAACCAAATGGCTGATACAATTAAACAATTATACATAGATGTTACATTTTATAAAATTCAATTTGCTTCAATATATAACAATTTCCCAAAAAGTAACAAGTAACAAAACTAAATGGACCACCTGGATTCGTCTAAGATCCTACCGCTTAGCCTATATCTACTAGGGGTGGGAATTCCGGACCATCCGGTATCCGATACTGCCGGTATTGGGTGTTCCGGCAGTATCGGATTAAACCCAGTAATCCGAGGTAATTTACCAGATTCCCCGTACCGGATTTTTTACATTGCGGCCATTCAAATGAATGGCCGCAATGTAAACAAAACACACACACACACACACACACACTTTCCCTCCCCAGTCCAGGCTGTGTGGGTGGAAGGGGGAACACCCCCCACCCACCCTGCCCAGCCTGGCTTTAAAAAAAAAAAAATTCCCCTGAAGTTCCTGCTAGTGCGGGCTCCGGGTCGCTGCCGGTGACCCAGAGCCCGCACCAGCAGGTAGGTACGGTTGTACTAGGGTGATCCCTGGGGTGGGATCACCCTACCTCCCCACCTACCTTGATCGCCTACCTTGTTCTCCAGGCGGCGGCGGCGGCAGCGGTCCGATTCCGGCGGCTTCAGCACTGGCTGTGGCTGCCAGCTTCAGTGCTACTAGGCCTTCAGGCGATCCCTGGGTGGGGAGGTAGGGTGATCCCTGGGGTGGGGTGTGTGTTAAATCACCCCCCACCCCAGGGATCACCCTAGTTCCCGCTGGTGCGGGCTCCGGGTCGCCGGTGGTGGCCCGGAGCCTGCACTAGTAGGGATTTAGGGTTAAAAAAATGTATTTTTTAATCCAGGCTGGGCAGGGTGGGTGGGGGGTGCCCCCCCTTCCACCCACACAGTCTGGGAGGGGGGAGGTTTTTTGGTTTTTTTCCATTGATTTCAATGGGAACAGTTCCCCATTGAAATCAATGGAACAAATCCGGTACCGGTAAACAAATCCGGCAATCTGTTTTTTTTAAATCTGGTAACCGGTAAATCCGGTAACCGGTAATTGCCCTGATGTCCGACCCCTAATATCTACTAAGCCCTTCCACATCAATCTAACTATACTGCTCATTTTGAGTCCAAGTCCTCCTTTTGGCTAGCAGCAGTAAAAAAGTTGCTGCCTTATACATCTTTCTTTCTATATTATTTGCCAGGATATATTTTAATCTTTGATCACAGCTATACCTTGGGGCCTTCAGCTCAAGCAAGCTTCTATATTGATGACGAATATCAGCCGAGGCTGCGCACTCGAACAAATAATGAATTAAATCCTCAAACCGGGCTTTGCAGTCACATAATTTCTGACAGTAGGGCACACCACTTAGTCGACCTTCCAATACTTTGGAAGGCATTTGCTGGAATCTAGCAAGTGTAAGCGCCTGTCTTAAGGCAAAGTTCAAAATACAGAC
Source organism: Sphenodon punctatus (assembly GCA_003113815.1). Classification (NCBI taxonomy): domain Eukaryota; kingdom Metazoa; phylum Chordata; class Lepidosauria; order Sphenodontia; family Sphenodontidae; genus Sphenodon; species Sphenodon punctatus. The sequence goes on from QEPC01010142.1 coordinate 2,179,522, forward strand.
CAGATATTGCTCCAATTGGTGAACCAATTTAAATTTCCCATAATAAGGGGTAATTGCTGATTCTGCCACTAAGGCCATATCTTGTTGCTTACCAATATCTAATATTCGTGACTTCAGTAAACTTTTCAAGAAGTCCCTAGGGAGACCCTCCAGGGCCTCCAATGAGAACCCAATGTCTCTAAGGAGGAGAACAGGCCGAGATCTCCATGTTTGGCTAATGCCCAAATCTCCTTGCTCCTCCCAACAGGCAAAAGTAAGGCTGTCCTTAGACATAAACATCAATCTGATCCAAAAGTTACTAATGACTACCCGGGCTTGAAATGCAACAGAAACAACCCCCGTTTCTACCCTCAAAAAGGTGACCGGGGTATAAATTGGAACTCCCCCAAACCATCTAAGCACCTTATTTTGTACTATTTCCAAAGCTGAGGCCTCAAAGCCCCATATTTCTGCTCCATAGAGCATTTGTGGGATACGTTTATGGGTTAACACGGAGATAGCTGGTTTAATCATCTCCCCCCCCCCTCCCAGTAGCCCAAAACTTAACAATTCCCCCTGTAGTTTGTCAGGCTTTCAGCTTGGCGGCCACCACATGGTGCGACCAAGAACCAGAAGCGGCAAAGCACAAGCCCAAATATCTATAAAAAGGAACCTGAGCTATTTTAAATCCATCTAAATACCAGTTCTGAGTACAGGTTTTCCTAGCAAAGACCATGACCTTTGTCTTGTCATAGTTAATTTTGAGTCTTTCGCACCTGCAATAAGAGCCTAATATCTCTAAAGCCCTTCTCATCCCAAGTTCGGCAATAGATAACAGCGCCATATCATCCGCGTAAAGTAGCAACGCAAGTGCTCTATTGCCTATTTTGGGGGCAAAAATTTGTTCATTTTGGAAGATATCTACGATGTCATTTATATAGATCTTAAACAGGAAAGGCGCCAAGATGCATCCCTGTTTAACTCCCAGCCGAACCGAAATGGCATCCGTCAGATGCCCCTCATTGGACCTGTGAACTCTCATATAAGTATGGCTATATAGCCCCCTAATCAGAAAAAGGAACCGTCTGTCCAGGTTTAGGGATATCAACTTTGCCCAAAGCTGTTCACAATCAATCAAATCAAACGCTGATTTGAGATCAACAAAGGTCACAAAGAGGCCGCTCTTCCTAGATCGAGAGTATTTGTTGACCAAATGTTCTAAAATATAACAATGGTCAATGGTAGCACATCCTGCTTGAAACCCTGCCTGCTCCTCATGGAAGATATTTCTTTTTTCTGCCCAACCCTCCAATTTGGCCAATAGATATTTACCGTATAATTTTGCCATTACGTCCAACAGACTAATGGGCCTGTAATTTGCCGGATCGTTTCTAGGATCCTTCTTATATATGGGAATGGTTACGCTGTTATTCCATCCAGCTGGAAAATGCCCCGTAGCATTTATACTATTAAATAATCTGGTAATCACTGGTGTCCATTGATCTATATTGTTTCTAAAGACCTCAGCTGGAATCCCATCCTCCCCTGGGGCCTTTCTCGGGGGCATCATAGCAATAAAGGCTCAAACTTCTGACTCCTCTATGGGATTCCAGGGGGGACAATCAGACAGACCTAGGTCAGCTGTTAGATTTAAAGTTTCATTACCAGATCCTCCGAATATACCTTGGAAATAATCTTTCCACTTCTGGGGTGGAATATCCGGGCTCGGTATCACATGGCCTTCACCAAACCCCTTTCTAATCAGACTCCAAAATGTTGCGCTGTCTTTCCGCTCCATTGCTGATCTTAATTTTTCCCATTGGGTCATTTGGAAACTCCTTTTCTTATCCTTAACCATTTTCCTGTAGATAGATCTAGCAACTCTCAGTTTTTCATGATTCTTACTTACTGGATTGAATTTAAACTGGCATGCTGCTAGGTTTACTGCATCCTTTTGGCACTCACATTCTCTATCAAACCAGGAAAAACTCTTAATCCAGGGTCCACCCTGCTGGGAGGATTTCAAGCAATTCCACACTATCCCGATTAAATCAGTATAAAGGGTCAAGACCATATCATCAGTAGATGATGGTCCTATAACCGATGCTATCAGCTCCTTACAAGGCGATGTTTTAAGCAGTTCTGTTGCAGCTTCAGCCGTTCTGCAGTTCCATTTAATCTTTCCTTTGCCTGGAAGATTTAACTGCTGGTCATCCGTACTACACAATCTGAGGGGATTCAAAAGATCCCCTAACTTCACCCTGAGTAATTGGTGGTCACTAACTCCAGAGGGAATAACTGCAAAATCTGAGAATTTGTTTTGGTGCACCACTGGAACACATATGTAGTCAAGAACGCTTGCTCCCTGTTCCCCAATAAAAGTGTAAACCTCCTGTTTGTCTCCATTTCCCCTCCCATTTAAGGTGGTCCAATGCATTCCAAATAACTATTTAATAAGTTGGAGGCCTTTAAAATTACAAGTGCAGTCCCTAGAGGACTGGCTTAATCCTTCTGTATCACATTCATCCTCTAGACCCAACTGTTCATAAGCCCTGGCATCAGAATCACCGATTCTTGCATTTAGGTCCCCAACCAGAATGGGAGTATAATGCGGAAATTTTTCACTACACTCTTCAATGAAATTACCTACAGACCTCCAAATAACAGTTCTTTCCATAATATTTTTGGAATAGGATATATAGATGTTAATAATTATTAACCCCCCATACAATCCCGATGTAAACCTTACTGCCATAGAATTTAAAGGGGGGGGGGGGTTTAAAAATTCCTCCCCCTTCAGCATGTGTCCTGATTTTATCAAAATGGCAAGGCCCCCTGCTGATCTTCCATATTTAGTTTCCTTAGTAGAAGGACATGCCCAGATCTTATATCCCGCCAGCTTAATATTTACCATAGTATCAACCCACGTTTCTGGGACACATAAAATATCATATGGCAATATAGCCTCAACACCACCATTTTCCAACCAAGATTTCCAACCATGAATATTCCAGGATGTAGACTACTGCAATGCGCTTTACGTGGGGCTTCCCTTGTTTCTGGCTCGGAGGCTGCAGCTGGTGCAGAATGCAGCGGCCCATCACCTTACAGGCACAGGAAGGCGGGAGCGCATAACACCTGTGCTCCGTGCTCTGCACTGGCTGCCTATAGCATACCGAGCCTGATTCAAGGTGTTAGTGTTGATCTATAAATCCCTGCACGGTCTGGGCCCCTCATACCGCGGGGACCGCCTCGCCCTCCGTGCCTCAGAGCGATCCCTGCGGTCCACTGGGGGCACCTTTTTGGAGGCCCCCCATGTAAAACGGGGGGCCACAATGGAGAGGGCGTTCTCAGTGGACAGGCTGCGGCTTTGGAACTCCCAGAGGAAGCCCGTCTGGCCCCATGTCTGTTGGCGTTTCGTCGAGCCTGCAAGTCCTGGCTGTTCGCCCAGGCCTTCGGAGGGGATGTTGGGGGGGGGATTTTAAAGAGTTTTTAATGTTGATGGGGTTCTGTATTTTTAAATTGCTTTTTAAGGAATTTTATTAGTGTGTGTTTTTATGTTGTAAGCTGCCCCGAGATGCCATAGGCATGAGAGGGTGGCTAATGAATATTTATAAATAAATAGATAAATAAATACAGAGGAACTGCTGCTAGGGCTGACTCATAGCAGTCCTGCAGCACCTGTGCAGGAAGTGGGAGTGAAACTGGGTTTAGCAGTGCCACTTCTCTGGGTTTTGACCCAGAGTCACTGGGCTCTGAACAGAACTTTCACCCAGAGGGGACAGGGGTGATGTCAGAAAGGATACAGAGTTGTAACCCCTTTCTGACATAACTACCCCGTACAGAGCATCATAAAGCGCCATAGGGGTGGGTCCATGTCAGAAAGGGGGCAGGAAATTCTCTATGGCCCAGTCTCCCCAGGTTACTGGGAGCATCCTGGCTGACCCAGAAAAATTGTGGTTTCCCTCAGAGACTGGAGACTTTGAGGTCAAAACCTGGAATGTCCAGGTGAAACCCAGAGAGGTGACAATCATATAGTTTCTATGCCATGGACCATCCCCACGCCATGAGTGCATTACCTCATCTCCACTCCCTTCCCCTGAGCTCACTGAGGGGACTCAGTGCTCAAGCCAAGTGCTTGAGGATAGGAACTGGATCCATGGACTTGATCTGGGAATTGGAAAGGGACCAAATAAAGAACAACCACAGGTTAGATTTGATTCATTTGGGTTGGTCCTTTCTACTCTTAGTCTAAAAAGAAAAAGAGGACCCTGTTTGGCCCAAAAGCTTGCACAATCTCACCAACAGAAATTGGTCCAATAAAAGATATCATCTGAGCTACTTTGTCTCCATTGAGTAATAACAACAAGCTGTGTGGAAAGTGAACTGTGTCCTCACATAGAACAGATTCTCATTCTTCCCTCTCGTGGCCATTTAGGTTAAAAAGGAAAGTTTTTTTAAAAAAGCAACTGCCAAGGAGAAGCATGCCAGAGAAATGGACAGCAGGAGCTACCCAGAATTAAATAAAGACTTCACCCAGGCCGCAGTCGCACCTGACCTGACCTGGGTGCAGTGGCGGCGAGACCCGTGAGGGAAGACGCGGCCGCAGGGAGGAGCCGGATAGCAAAAGAAGAGCCGGTGCAAATAGGAATGTGCTGCAGCTTCCCTTGGCATGTCAGGACAGGATCTTGCACCCTGACATGAGCAAGGGAAGCCACGGCACATCCCCGTTCCCACCAGCTCTTCTTCTGCTCTCCAGCTCCTCCCCGCTGCCGCGTCTTCCCTCATGGGTCTTGCCGCCACAGGTGTGAATGCGGCCCCAGTGTTAGAGTTTGTCCAGAAGCTCCAGGGTCCCAAGCTCAGGATGAAGGGAATTCAGCATCTGGCTTCCTCCAGGACATGTCATTTGGAAAGTGCTAAACAGCTTTTACCCTGTCTTCTCTCATTCCATCACTATCCGCTTCTGTTCTTTCCAAACAGATCTTTGTTGTTCCATCTTTAGTCACTCTTGACGAAGGAACACTGAACCATTTTTATCCCTGGGGTAATTCCACTGACCTTGATAGGCCTATGCCGGGGATCTCATTGTCCTGTCTCTGACACAAAAATAAGTGCTGTTTCTGTGTAAACACTGGCTACTTTCACACATGTGAGAATACATCCTTAGAAGGTCAGGAGAGGGGACGTGCATGCAGAGGGACGCGTCTTTGATTATGTGGGAATACCCAGAGGCACGTGATCGAAGCCTTTATGCACATTTACAAGGGCAATTTACCAAGCTGCAAAATCCAACTTGGGCAATTGCCCTTGCAAATACGCATAAAGGCTTCAATTATGCACCTCTGGGCATTCCCACGTGATCAAAGATGCGCCCTATTTGTATGTGCTTCCCCTCTACCCAATCTTCTAAGGACACATTCCCACATGTGTGAAAGCAGCCAGTGTCTGGACAGAGTGGCTTTCATGGGTTTGGGTGTGGGCCCTATTACAGAGCAGTGGCCTGTGCCTTGGCTTCACCCCTCCAGGGACCATAAGAATCCAGAAAAGGGAAGACTCTAGCAGTTTCAATCTGGGTTGTTTTTTTTTGCAGAGTGCAGAGCACCAGTCTAACCAGTGGTACACTGGGAGCTCTCCAGGGTACTGACTTGTAGCTAGAGAAGGCCCTGGGCCTAAAGGTATGGACTGCTCTTGTGTACTGGATAACTACTTAATGGTGGTGAATAAACAAGCAAGAATTAAGGAGTTTACCTAAAGGCTGTCAGGTTTCTTTTTATATTTTCCTCTGATTTCCCGGCCTGGGGGAGCCAAATCACCTTCCCACAGTGATATTGTTGTCTTGGTCCCAAATATAAGAGATGCAGACAAAGTAGCGGCTTGCGTTGGAATCTGTTGCTTGTCATGGTTATGTAGTACTTTATTTTTTCCAGTACTTCATCCTTATGCTTCATGAGGTATGTGACTGTGTATTTTGAATAGTCATCTATGAATGTCATTATGTATCTGTTCCCTCCAGGTGTGGGTACTTTCATGGGGCTGCACACATCTCTGTGTATGAGGTCAAGTGGCTTGGAGGTTCTTGTCTGGCTTACCTTGGGGAGCGTTGCTCTGGTGGCTTTAGCTTTGATACAGCATTCACATCTCATGGTCAAGGGACATGCTGTTACTATCAGGTCTTTTGTCAGCTGCTGTCTTTGCAGTTCCTTTAT
>QEPC01010142.1:2216250-2241203 GCA_003113815.1 Sphenodon punctatus
TTTATTTATTTATTTATTTATACAAAATTTCTATCCCGCCTCTCCTGCCCACAGGGCAGCCCAGGGCAGTGAACAGCAAATATAAAAACAATAAAACAATAAAAACAGATTTCACACTTTGGATGTTAAGAGAGCGGTCCTGCTTTACTTAGACAAGACCCAGCACTGCAGACGGACTGACAATTTGTTTCTCTCCCCTTCCCTTGCCAAGTTAGAACAAAAAGTTTCATCCCAAACTATCTCAAAATGGTTAGTGCATTTTATCTCCTTTGCCTATGAGCAGGTAGGAAGTCCACCCCCACCTTATTTAAAGACTCATTCTCTCAGAGGTCTGGGTGTTTCTACAGCAGCATTTTGCAACATCTCTCCTCTCGAGATAGGCAGGGCTGCGACCTGGAGTTCCCCGCATACATTCACTAAGCATTATGCTTTACATCTCCATTCTGAATCTGGCACCTCTCTGGGAGTATCTATATTGAATTCTGTAATTAAGAGTTAATAATCTATTTTACTTACATTGGTTTTGTCATTTAAAAAAAAAAAAAGAGGAACTTTTAAACTAAGTTGACAGAATAAACTTACACACTTTTTGCTTGCAGAGGTATGTTGTTTTTATTCTATAAGAAAATTCCCCCACCGCCTTGATCTAGGCTTGGTACTCTCCCATTTGTGAGAATGGGAGGAGCCACTCGAAGAAGAACAGAAGGTTGCTACCTTGTAAACAAGGTTCTGCAAGATGGCTCCGAACATTCTCACAAATACCCATCCTTACCCCCCCACCCCCACCCGCAAGGAATGTTCTTCCTGCACGCTTATGGTTGAAAGGAACTGTTGGGTTTGGGCAGGAAGGTACCTTATATACTGTGGGGGCTCAAGACGGTCATGTGGTTTTTCAAAACTAGTGAGCTTGGTCTCTGCCAGTAAGAGAAGGGCGCGGAAGCACAAACCCATTTGTGAGAATGTTAGAAGCCAGCTCGAAGAACCTTGTTTACAAGGCAGCAAGCTTCTGTTCCGAATCCTGCCTCCCTGGGCTGGGGCATGCGGGGCTGACAGCAAGTGGTGAGTCAGGGGAGGGGAGAGACTGTCTCCCCACCCTGTACTGCGGGGCTACAGCTGAGCTAGGGCTAGCAGCTCCGACAACAGGAGCGGGGCCAGCCTGGATTTTGAATGTGCAGCTGCACATTCTGCCCTCTTCAGGAGCCAGGGAAGTGGGGCACTGTGTAACTGACATGAAACTGACTAGAGCTTAAATGAAAGTCTTTGTGTTGGAGCTGCCATCTCATAAAGTTGCGTGATTTTTAAAAGTAGAGTCACGTACCTTTCAGGTCAGCAGCTGCTCAACTGAGCATGTGCGAGCTTGCAGAACCGAGCTGTGTTTTTTGCCCTCAACTGAGCATGTGTGAGCCTGCAGAACTGAATTTTTAATCATTAATAACTCGGTTTTGGCTGCACCAATCACTATCATATTACATAAGCAGTTGTTATTGATCTCATGCTCCATGCCTGTGACGTTTGGGGGCTCAACCTATCCAGAAGGAGGAGATATTGATGATTCAAAATCGTGAGGACATCTGCCTTTTGACCACAAGCAATTAACTTTTAAACATCATAACATTTTATTTTCCTGATGGTTCTTCTTCAAACTTTGTGCATATGATGGTCCTCATAACTTATAGCCATGGATACATTTTCAGAAATGTAGGGTAAACGGTTTCCTCAAAATCGGGGCTTCAGAAGTCCCCTGTTTATAATGGAGAGTGGTTGTGCATTTAAGTTTCTTCCAGCTACCACTGGAAGAAAATACTTACAATCACTACTGCATTGCTATATTCTACTAAGAACATACATATTTATTACTGCACTGCTACCTAGTGTTTATTGCTCCTATTTTCCTACACACATACATTTAGGGATGTGTGATGTGGATGAATTTTGGAAGTACCACAGCTGTGACTTTCCTGACTTTGGGGTGTTATAACTCCCAGACAGAACATTCCAGCATTCTCACTTCCTCCCACCCATTGAATTTTCTGTATTATATTTTTTAGTGATTTATGCAAAGCTGATTGAAGTCAATAGAAAGACTTCTGCTGGCTTGAAGGGCTTTAAAACAGACCTTTGAAGAGAAAACCGGAATGAGCGCTCCTTGAAGTAGACCCACTTGGGTCAGATCTTCAACTGGTGCAAATCAGCATAGTCCTATAGACTCAAATGCCAATTTACACAGCGCAGGGTCTGGTTCCTGGCAGTTATGTCGTATATAAAGAATGGGGAAGGTGCTGCTGGGTTTCTAGAAACTAGCTAGTACATTTGTTTTGCTCTGATGTGTGGTCAGTAGATTAAGTATTGCCCATTCAGCACCACAGGATGAGGTAGGTATAGGGACCAGCATGAAGACCTGAATACTTAGTTAACTGTGTGGTGACTGGTAACCATTGGATTTGCAGTAACCAACCACACCCACAATGATTAGTTATCAAACAGAATCCATTTATTATTCAACAGTTTAATCGATTAACTGATTTAGCACATTACCACTTTTACCGTGTTACCACATTGCAATTTTTCCATCATTACCATCTAGTTCCATTTGCCCATAATTCCATTCCTGTTTACCCTCCAAACCCTGGTTTCAGATTTAACTCAGTTTCCTATTGGATACCTGGTTTAAATTTGCTGACTGCAGATTTGCTACTGATCTAGAGCTGAAACTCACCCTTGTTATTCTCACATTTCTTGGTGAGAATCACAGTTCTTGGCTCATTCTGGAAACTAAGAACCAGCAACATCTTGGCTGCGTACTTGCCAAGAAACATGGCTGGGGGGAGGCGGAGAACTGCACATGCACAAAAATGTGCTACTGGAGCCATTCTGCCCATGCACAGCCCTTTTCCAAAATGGCAGCATCACCATCACCACCATTTGGGGAAGGAACAGCTGTTCTGAGCATGCACAACAGCCACTTGTGCACACATAGAACAGCTCCCTTTTCCAAGAAGACAGTGACATTGCCAGTGTCATTTTCAAAAAGGGGCTGCGCATGCACAGAATGACCATTTTGCGCATGTGCAGTAAAATAATTTCCTGCAAGGTATCTCATGAGATTTTGTACTGGAGCAGCACAAAATCTCATGCAATTTATTTATTTATAATATTTATATTTATTATTTGTACTTTTATTCTGCCCTCTCTCACTTGAAAGCGACTCGAGATATATTTCACCAAAAAAAGGGCTCTTCATTCAGCCCTATTCAGATCCAGAAGTAAACTAGAAATGACTGAATGCAGAAACATGGTAAATTGGTTCTGTGGAATTAATTTTTTTATTTGAGGCAAACACCCACCAGGAGTGGTTAATTGGTTAATCACTGTGGTATGCAGTTACTGGCTCGTTACCAATTAGCTATCTAGTATTTTGGTTATTAATCATTACAGAATTAACTGTCCATTTCAGCTCTGTTGGCCGGCTCAGGACCTCAGTTTAGTGCCTAGGAAAGCACTGGGCAGAAGGGAGCAGGTCGGCAGCAGCCTGCCAGCTGGCTCTTACAGTTTGCATGCTGCAGTTTGTTGCACATTGGAGCTGCAGGCGAGTTCTGCTCCTTTATAGTAGGGTTCTGCACCAAGGACCCATGTCTTTTTTTGTTTTCTGTTATTTAAAACTGTCATTCTCATAATAATTATTAATGACATTTTATTTTTCGTTATCTGTGTCCTATCGGTATCAATTTCGAGTGATAACAAAGATTTTGTTTTCGGTATTGTTTCCATTCTGGGCTGCCACCAGTGGCAGAAGTGCCAGCAGACACCTGCCCCAGACTTCTCAGAAGTTGAACTTCTTCCTCCCTTTCTCATTATAATGCAGTAGTAATGATAAGTGCACAATGACAATATGAAAAATTACTAATATGCATGTCTAACCTAAACCTACACCGAATAACCTATACTATATGCAATATATATTACTATCTAAGTATCTATATCAATAAACTTCTACCTGCTAAGTGTTCTCTCTAAGTATCTATCTATCCTATTCCCATCCTACAATGCTAATATATATAATAAAAAAGCCTAGTATTTATTTTTATTTTTATTTTTATTTTTAAAATTTTCGAATCATTTCTAGCCCACTCCCCTCCTGCTCACAACAGCAGCTCGGGCTGGCTCACAAAAAGATTTAAAAATATAAACAATTCAATAATTAAAATCAAATACATAAAATGTATATAAAAAAATCATTAAAAGAGCAGAACCAAACCCCCAACCACACCGTCCCCGTCTCCCTCCCCAAAAGCCTGGTGGAACAGCCAGGTCTTACACTGTCTCCGGAAAGACGGGAGGTCTGGGGCCAGGCAGGCCTCCGTCAGGAGGGAATTCCACAGCCTAGGAGCGGCCACCAAGAACGCCCTCCCCATCGTCGCCACTCAGGAAACCCGGGGTACTTTGAGTTGGGCATCCCCGGCTCACTGCAGGGGCCGTACCACAGCCCGGGGCATGAGGCGTTGTCACAGATAGGTAGGGCCCAGGCCATTTGGAGCTTTATAGGTCAACACCAATACCTTGAATCGGACCCGGAAGACAATAGGCAGCCAGTGCAGAGAACTGGTGTAATATGCTTGCAATGACCTGTCCCCATAAGGAGGTGGGCCACCGCATTCTTCACCAGCTGCAGCCTCTGGACTGTGGGGCTACCGAGGGTAGCCCCACATAGAGTGCGTTGCAGTAGTCCAGTGTGGCAACCATGGGCCTGTCCCAGATGGTTATTGGCCCGACACATCAGGGGGGACATATCTTAGACCTTATGTTTTGCACCAGCCTTGAGGCATGTGCTCCGTTAGTGGGGGAGATATCAGCTGTGCCCTTGTCATGGATGGATCATTACCTCTGCCCCCGAAAGGTGCGGAACCAATTTGAATGGTTCACCCCCGGAGACTGATGGAACTGGAGCGGTTTCGGATTGCTCTGGGTGAGGTACTCTCTGACCTTGACAACTGTTTCATTGATTACCTTATTGTGTTATGGAATACCTTGCTGACAGAGGCCATCTATCAGACAGCTCCTAGGCATCCGCTTCCCAGACGACAGCACCACAGGCCTCCTTGGTTTTCCAAGGAACTGCGGTTGCTGAAGCGAGAAGGGTGGCAGTTGGCGCAACGGTGGCATTGTTCACATGCTGAAGCCGACAGATTACACCATAGAGCCAGTTTATGAGTCTATGCTGTAGCTATGCGGACAGCAAAAAAGGAGTTTTTTGCTAACATCATAGCATCTGCAAAATCCTGTCCAGTGGAGCTTTTCCACGTGGTGCGGGGGCTGGTCAGTCCAGCCTCCCTCCACCTTGGAATGGAGTCATATAGTGCATGCTGTGACATGCTTGTGGATAAAGTTGCTCGTATTCACCATGACTTTGACACCACATTTATTACACTAGGGGAACCAGAGGTTATGGAAGTTCTGCCGTGTCTGAATTTATGGGATCAATTCCAGTGGGTGAAACCCACCGATGCGGTGGATGTTCTTGGGGCGGTCAGGGCCACCCCTTGTGAATTAGATCCATGCCCGTCCTAGCTGGTTAAGGCTTGCCTGGATACAATGGGACCGTTGCTGGCTGAGGTGGTCAGCGCCTCCCTTCAGGAGGGCAGAGTGCCAGGCTGTCTCAAGAAGGTGGTTGTGTGGCCTCTGCTCAAGAAACCATCGCTTGACATTGACTCCCTCGTCAGCTATCAGCTTGTCTCTAACCTTCCCTTTTTTGGGAAGGTTATTGAATGGGTCGTGGCTCGTCAGCAGCACAGGCATATTGATTGTATCAGTTTTCTTGATCCCTCTCAGTTGGGATTTCATCCAGGTTATGGTACCGAGACTGCTCTTGTGGCATTGGTTGATGATCTACACTGGGAATTGGATCAGGGTGGTTCAACCCTGCTGATTTGATTAGATCTGTCGGCTGCGTTTGATACCATTGATCATGCGATGTTGGTGACATGCCTGTGGGATTGTGCAGGGGTGGGTGGGACTGTTCTTGAATGGTTCTGCTCCTTCCTGACCGGAAGAACTCAGCAAGTGGTGCTTGGGGATTATTTTTCATCATATCGAGACCTCTCATGTGGAGTCATGCAGGGTTCTGTCTTGTCCCCTCTCTTGTTCAATGTGTATATGCAGCTGTTTGGCAAGGTTATTAGGGGGTTTGGCGTGCGGTGTCACCAAAATGTTGATGACACCCAGCTTTACCTCTCTTTTTCAGCAGACCCAGGCCTGGCAGTCTCGCTGCTTACTCGATGCCTGACGGCTGTGGGGAACTGGATGAGGGCTAATCGACTGAAGTTGAATTCTGACAAGATGGAGGTGATGTTAGTGGGGAAGGCAGTGGAGATGGCAGCCCCCTTTATTGATGGGGTCTGCCCTCCACTTGTCTCCCAGGTATGGAGTCTGGGGGTGCACCTCGACTTGCAGCTCCACCTGGATGCTCAGGTAGAGACTGTGGCGAGGAGTGCTTTCTGCCAATTACATCTGGTGCGATGCTTCGGATGTCTGATTCAGACTCTGACATGGCCACTATCATCCATGCTTTCATCACCTCTCGACTGGACTACTGTAATGCGCTCTACGTGGGGCTACCCATGGTGATGGCTCAGAAATTGCAGCTGCTGCAGAATGTGGTGGCCCGTCTCCTGGTAAGATTGGGCTGCCGGGAGCATATCATGCTGGTTCACTGTTCTCTACACTGGCTGCCGGTAGTTTTCTGGGCCCGATTCAAGGTGTTGGTCTTGGCCTATAAAGCCTTAAGACTAGGCCCTACCTATGTGTGGGACCACCTCACCCCCTGGATTCTGGATCGGCCCCTGTGGTCATCTGGGGGTGCCCTGCTCGAGGTCCCCCAAGTCATCCAGGGGGCCACACCATGGAGGGCATTCTCAGTGGCCGCACCACGGCTGTGGAACTCCCTTCTGGTGGAGGCCCGGTTGGCCCCGGATCTCCCCCCCTTTCAAAAAAGTTGTAAGACCTGGCTGTTCCACCAAGCATTTGGTGGGGGAGATGGGTGATTGGGTGGGGGGAGTGGATTGGGGTGGTGGGTGGGGCAGGAAATTTTTATCCTCCTTTTCTGAGTTGTTTTTAGCTTTAATGTTGTCTGTGGCAGAAGGGGCGGGGCAGAAGGGGCCTGTGGCAGAAGGGGTGGGGTAGCAATTTTAAAAAAATAAATCAATCAATAAATAGAGGTGTTGAAGGCATGGATGATGGTGGCCAGGTCCAAGTCCGAAACATATGGCCGCAGCCATCGCACCAAATGTAACTGGTGAAAGGCGTTCCTTGCCTCTGCCGCCACCTGGAAATCCAGGTGGAGCTGCGAATCAAGAAGTACCCCCAGACTACGGACCTGAGTAGCTAAAGGGGGTCAGACCCCATCAATGATGGGGGCCACCACCCCTTCAGTCCTACCCACCAACATCACCTCCGTCTTGTCAGGATTCAGTTTCAGATGGCTTGCCCTCATCGAAACCCCCACAGCCGCCAGACACGGGGTAAGCACTGAGACTGCTGGGTCTGGGTCTGCAGAAAAGGAGAGGTAAAGCTGTGTATCATCAGTGTATCTAGATGTGTATAAAAAGGCTGCATATACATGTTGAACAGGATAGGGGGCAGAATAGAACCCTGAGGGACTCCACATGTGAGGTTCGGGGGAGATGATGAACACTCCCCAAGCACCACCCGTTGAGTTCTCCTGGCCAGGAAGGCCCGGAACCATTCAAGAACAATTCTGCCCACCCCAGCCCAGTCCCGCAGACGGGCCACCAACATCTCATGGTCAACAATATCAAACGCTGCCGACAGATCTAATAAAATCAAAAGAAACGATCTGCCCTGATCCAATTCACAGTGCAGGTCATTGACCAAAGCCACAAGTGCAGTCTCCATGCCAAACGCAGGGTGAAAGCTAGACTGTGAAGGATCAAGAAAACTGTTCCAATCCAGATGCCCTGAAACTGCATCCATTCAATAATCTTCCCTAAAAAGGGAGAGTTAGAGACTGGACGGTAGCTGGCAAAGGAGTCAAATCAAGCAATGTTTTTTGGAGCAGAAGCCACACCACTGCCTCATTAAGGTGGCCTGGCACTCTGCCCTCCTTAAAGGAGGCATTGACAACCCCATCCAGCAACGGTCCTAACGTCTCACAGCAGGCCTTGACCAGCCAGTATGGGCATGGGTCTAATTCGCAACAAGTTTCTCTAACCGCCCCAAGGACATCCATCAGCGGGCAATACCCACTGAAACTGATCCCATGAAACCAGACAAGATAGGGCCTTCATTATCTCAGGTTCTCCCACTGCTACAAGTTTAGCATTGAAGTCGTGGTGAATCTAGGTGATTTTATCCACAAAAAAATCAACAAATATGTCATAGCGAACACTAGAAGATTCCAGTTCCAGGCGGAGAGAGGCCGGATTGACCAACCTCTGCACCACCCGGAAAAGCTCAGCTGGACGTGACTTCACAGATGCTATGATGGTAGCAAAGAACACCTTCTTTTCTGCCCACATAGTCACAGCATAGGTTCTTAAACTAACTCTATGCTGCAGTCGATCAGCTTCAGCATGAGTATAGCACCACCGTCGCTCCAGCCACCATCCCTCCTGCTTCATCCATCGCAGGTCCTCTATAAACCATGGGGACCTGCGTTGTCAGCATTCAGGAAGCAGATGCCTAGGAGTCATTCAGTTGATGGCCTCAATCAGCAAGGTATTCCAAAGAGCTACGAGGTCATCGAGTGAACGTTAATCAAGATTGGTGGGTATTTCCCCAAGAGCATTCCAGAACCTTTCTGATTCCATAAGTCTCCGGAGGCAAACCAACTGAACTGGTTCAGCACCTCTCCGGGGGCAAACATGCACCAGGAGACTGGCCCAGTCTACACCTGGATAGTATCTAATCTAATCTATCTATCTAAATATGGACAGGGGGAGACAGACAAGGGAAGGGGAAAGGTAAAATAAAGAGTATAAGGAAAGGTAAGATATAACACTGAGGGCTGGGGAAGATTTTTAGTGCAAGCACCAGAGTTCTGTAAATGCAACCTGACACATCAAGAGCTAACACAGAACAAGAGTCAAACAGCCTGACCCTGCAACACAAAGGGTTGCAGTGCCCTCCCCAGAGCTCCCCTGATTGGTTCTGGAAGGCAGGAGTCATTGAGCAATCACAGGGTGCCTTACAACTCCCTGGGACATGCTTGCACTGCTCATTGACCAGTGATTACATCCATTAGATCCTTCCCCTCCCAGTTCAAGAGTTCAACACTGTTTCTGGCACCAAGATGTCTGCTCCCTCCTCCCCTCTCCACATTTCCCTCCAAAAAAACACCTGTCAGGCAATAACAAAATCAACAACAACTTTTGTTATCATTATTGATTTCATTATTATTTATCTTCATTATTGTTATTGCAATAACGATAATGAAAATGAAGAATTTCATTATCATTATCAATATAACAAAAACAAAGTGCACACCCCTACTTTATAGCAGAGCAGCAAGGTACGTCTGCCACAACTGGCCAGAGCCCTACACTGGCAAGACGACTCATGCAAAAAGCATGTGGCTCCATCCACAACAGCCTCTGCCCTCCACCCATCCACATACCTCCATTTTGGTAGGACATATTCATGCCCTTAGAATGAAGACCTTCCTGCATGAAAGATGACTTGCAAAATCAGGGTTGGGAGCTGCAGAAGCTATTATGTTTGCTGGGCTATTGCAGTGGAAAGGAGGAGTTTGCTCATTTCAGTAACAGGGTTCCTGAGCCCCTCCCAGCTCTAGGCCTCTCCCTCCTACAAATGGAGCTAAAGTCCTCTTGCTACCCTAATCATTAATGCACCTAGGGTGTAAACAGATGGACAACAGTCCTTCCTCTGTTCCGCCTCACCCCGAGTGGCCTGTCTGTCTAAAGGTGGGCCATCAGATGTGTAGATGGAGCAGAGCACCCAAACCCAGGACACCTGCTGCACCTCTGCTCTCAGCCGGCAGTTTCCCCAGGGAACACCATAGAGTTGTGGACAGCAGCCTAGAGCATCAGGCAATCTGCCCCCCAACTCTATGGTGTGGGGGATTGAGTGCCGCACGGGCAGACCACTACTACTACTTCTACTTATCATTTCTAAAGCTCTACTAGTTGTATGCAGCGCTGTGTACAACTACAAATAACATAAAATACAGTCCCTGTTCAAGGAGCCTATAATCTAGATAAATCATGGACACAGACAGTTAAAATCAAGGCAATAGATTAATCACAGACTACAGGGTGCAGTTTATTCAGTTACAGATTTATTCCAACTATCATGGTTCATGATTGGATCATGATTTAAAGGTGACCTCAAAGAGGTGGGCTTTTAGGTGGGACTTGAATATGAACAGGGAAGGGACCAGGTGCCCCACCTCAGGAAGAACGTTCCAGTTATCCAGTGCAGCAAGGTGGAAAGTGCAGAGTCGGGAGTTGGCAATGGAGGAGATGGGTATGGATAAGAGCATCTTGCCTGATGAACGGAGGTCATAAGAAGGGATGTAGGGGGAGATAAGGGAGGAGAGGTAGTGAGGGGCTGCAGAGTGAAGACACTTATAGGTGAGTAGAGGAAGCTTGAACTGTATACGGAAGTGAATGGGGGAGATTACATAGTTGTAACAGCATGCAGGGCAGGTGAGACTTGCTGCTGAATTTTGAATAGACTGAAGTGAAGATAGATGGGTCAGTGGGAGACCTGCAAGAAGAAGGTTACATTAGTCTACATGGGAGGTGATGAGAGCATGGATAAGAGTTTTGGTTGTGTGTTCAGAAAGGAAGGGATGAATTTTAGTAATGTTATAAAGAAAGAAGTGACAAGTTTTAGCAGTGTTTTCGATGTGAGCAGAGAAGAGAGCGGAGTCAAAGATGACCCCAAGGTTACGGGCTGAGGAGTCAGGAAGAGTGACAGTGTTCTCTACAGAGATAGAGAGAAATGGGAGGGGAGAAGTGGGTTTATTTAGGAGGAAAGATAAGAACTTCTATCTTGTCCATGTTAAGTTTAAGATGTTCATGGTGACTCCCAGCCTGCAGCTCCATCCCCCTACTCCTTCAGATTGACTTTCCCCCTCTGACCCTTAGCACTGGGCTAAGGGTCTTGACTATAGCTCCATCTCACACCTCAGCTTTGACCTTGGCTTCTGATACCCATGGCTCTGACCCTTGACACTGACTCCCAAACCATGACTCAGCCTCACATCTCAGCATAGATCTCTGGAAGCAGACACCTTGGACCCAATTGTACAAGGCTATATCTTGGCCCCCCTGACCTAATCCCACTCTGACTCCTGCAGATAATCCTGAAGCCCACCCATATCCCAGTTGTCCTCACCCTAACACACAGGTCATGTTATGGGAGCTTCCTTCCCGGGCCACAGTGTGGTATGAATGGACCTATCTGCATGGGAATAATAGTGTTTGTGCAATTATATGAAGGCAGGCAGCACTGTTCTTACCACAGATGACTACAGTGGCCACATTTCCCCTCCGTTTAACCCAGAGAGGGTAAAGAAAAGGGACTACCCTGCCCCTTTCTGACACGACCACATTCCCTGAAGAGCATTGTGATGTCACAGTGCTCTGCAAGTAGGGGAGGGGGGCGTAGAAGGGTGTGTGGGGTAAGGGGATTTCCACACCCCATTTCCAATGTAGTCCTGCCTGCCCCTTTTCCTACATGGACCTGCTCCTTTTGAATATTGTGACAGAATAGCACTCAAGGGGGCAGTGCCATATTAGAAAAGGGGTAGGGAAATCCATTTCTGACATCCCCCCTTTCCATCCCCACAATCTCCTTGAGCCCAGATTTCTCTGGGTATTCTGAGATACTCTAGAGAAATCAGAGTTTGCCATTCCTCCTGGCCTGGAGACTCAGGGTCAAATCTGGAGGTGTGGCAACCATACAGCTGGGACAACCACACTGTGGAAAATTTCACTCCCTGAGCATCCAGCTATGAAGGGAATAGCTCATGGAGAGAAGATTAGTTCCCTCCCTGCCAGTCTTTTTCCTTTGCCAAGAGTTACCTAGTAACAAAGATAAGTTTGCCAAGTCCAAAGAATGACTGCTGGCTGCCACGTAGACAAAGAGATAAAGTGGTCAGATACGTGTCTTCTGCAAATGGTGGGGAGATGGAAGCAGACGACTAAAGGTCTTTCTGAGATCAGACAGTGAGGGGCTTTGGGAGGGGGGTATCAATGCCATTAAACACAGGGACAGTGGAAGCTAATTCCAGAGCATGAGACCTCAATCTTAGAGTCTCCGCATGCAAACCTTTCTGCCCCAGAAAAATGACAAATACTCTCTCCAAGACAGGGCTGGCCCCATGCATGTGCCACATATGGGGCGGCACATGGCCCTGCAGCCAGCGGGGTCCCCACGCTTGCCTGGCTGGGCAGCAGGCTGCAGCCAGATTCTCCCCCAATAAGTTCTTCTGCCTCCCCTCCCTGGCTCTGGTCCCCATCCCTCACCTGCCTCTGCCTCCTAGTAGCGCTGCAGCTCTAGCAGCATAGCATCAGCAGTGGGACACCGGGACACCATAGGACTGGGAAATAAAACTGTTTGTTTACAAACAACTCCTCCCCACATGAGTGATCAGAAGATTGTTGCCTTGTAAAGAATGTTCTTCGAGATAGCTCCCAACATTCTCACAACTGAGTTGTGCATGTTGACCCTGCTCAAATAATAGACCACATGATGGTCTCGAGCTCCTCTAGTATAAAAAGCGCTCTCCCCCTCAGAATGACAGTTCCTTCCAGCCCTTTCTAGAAATATAAGAAAAAAATTCCATGCGGGGCTGGAAGGGTGGGTGTTGTGAGAATGTTAGGAGCCATCTTGAAGAACCTTCTTTACAAGGCAGCAATCTTCTGTTCTTCTTTGAGTGGCTCCACACAGGCCTTTTTTACACTCATCTGCATTCACGGAGTAACCGCCATTTTCCCCGGTTGCTCTCTGTGTGGGATGAGTAGGGGGTGAGTGGGGATGCGTGTTAGGAGTGTGCATGCGTGCACCCCCACTCACCATAGGCACATGCGCCATGTCGTTCACATGGGGCTCCCCCACCCATGAACATGCAGAAATCTGCATGTTCATGGCTGGAGACGCCCATGTAAAAAGGGCCACATTCTCACGACTGTCTTACTTATAGGTAGGAATTTAGGATGTAAAGCAATATCTATCTGCAAAGATGCTTCTGAGATTATTATGGCTGCTATTTCACTAATTTCTTAATGAAGTTATTGCTAACAGAATACAGTCTTTAAACCCGCACCTCATAACCAGTTCATTTGTGAACATATAATGAATTCATGCTGCCCCGGGGATGCAAATTAAATGGTTATGGGTGGGGGACAGTGTGAATTGATTATATGGGGGATGGGGGTGCAAGCAAACGGGTTATGGGGTGGGGGCAGCGTGAATTGATTATGGGGGCACAACTGAACTGGTTTTTTTTTATATATATATATATTCATTCATGGCATAATGTGCTTAATACGTTGGCTGCATTTTGGGTGTCTTTTGTGTTTGATAGCAGCACCTCTGGACCGGTCGCACTGCATGCGTGCACAAGGCACAGGCAGCACCGGCAGCAAGAAGCGACAGGCCCTGGAGGCCAGGCTCGGTAAGCTCCCCCGCTCCCCCAGTAAGGCAGCGGACCCAGTCAGTCTCTCTGTGCCTGCCTTATTGTCCACCCGGCTGCCCCTGCAGTGCAACCACTCCTGGGGAGTGGTGGTAGATGCTTGGCTGGGGAGGTGGGAAGCATTGGGAGGCCATGCTTGTCTATGTCTGTTTGGCTGAGCGCCAGGTAAGGCAGCCAAGGGGTGCCAAACAGGGGGGAGGGAGAGGGGGGAGAGAGAAGCATGGGGAGGCCATGCTTCTCTATGGCTGCTCGGAGGGGTGGAGAATGGGAATCCTTCCTGTTCAGAGGGAGTAAATTTTATGTAAATGTAAACATTTGCATAATTAGGTGGGGCCTAATTATGCAAATTAGGTCCCGCACCAAGACTTCGCACATGGCCTCACAAACTCTGGGACTGGCCCTGATGTTGGTGAGACATCCAGGGAGCACTGCAGACAGGCAAGCTGAGATTTGGAACTGGATATTAGTGGAGAGTTCTGGTGCAGAGAGGTTGATTTGTGAATAATCAGCATAAAGATGGTACTGAAAGCCATGGTTGGAGATCAGATCACCAAGAGAGCAGGTGTAGAGAGAGAAAAGAAGAGGACCCAGGACTGAGCCCTGGGGGACACTAACTGAGAGAGGGGTAGCAGTGGAGGATGATCCACCATAGGATGCACTAAATGTGTGGTTGGAGAGGTAAGAAAAGGACTAAGATAGGATGGAATCCCAAAAACCGATGGAGGACAGAGTGTCAAGGAGACGGTGGTTGTCAACAGTGTCAAACGCTGCAGATAGGTCAAGGAGGATAAGAATAGAATAATGACCCCTGGCCTTGGCTATAAAGAGGTCATTGGAGACTCTGACAAGGTCTTTCTTCATGGAAGAATGGCCAGAGTTGTGAGGAAGTCAAAGCAGCGTTTGGAGGCAAAAGAAAGGAGGGAAATGGGTCAACAGCGAGCAGGACAAGTAAAGTCCAGTGAAAGTTTTTTTAAGGAGTGGTGTGTGACTACAACATGTCTGAAGGTGGCAACAAAGGTTGCAGTTCCTGCCGCAACCTTTGCTGCTGCATATTCTGGCTACGCATCCCCCCTGCAGCCAGAATATGCGCGCGGGGTGTGTGTGTGTCTGAAAGTGGCCCAGGTATGTGTAAACCCAACCCAGGCAGGGTTGGACATGGACAGAAAACCCCAGAGCTGCTTTGGGGGTGGCCAACCCCACAGCTGTCTAAAGAGTGACACCCTAGTCTCACCTCCCCTTTCTCATAGCCATTTCTCACTGCTCCTGCTTGACCCAAAGTCTTCAGGCTCCAGAAGAAACCTCAATTTATTTCTCCAAGTCAGACAGAGCCATCACCATCACCCAGAGAAATCAGAACTTTCAGGAACAGCCACATCAGAAATGGGGCAGGCCATAGGACTTTCCTGTCCCCTTCACAGGAATATAAGCTCATAAGTAGTGCCATACTGGGTCAGACCAATGGTCCATCGACCCCAACATTTGTCTCAGACAGTGACCAACCTAAATTGTATATTAATTATTAAACAACTCCGATCCCAGTACAGATTCCAGTAGCATTCCACTGTTTACCTCTATCCATTGCACAAACTGACCATTTAGTTCTACTCTTTGCTTACTATCCTTTAACCAGTTACCAATCCACGATAGGATACTGCCTCCTATCCCATGAGTATTTAATTTTCTCCAGGAGTTCTTGTGAAGAACCTCATCAAACGCATTCTGAAAATCTAAATACACTATATTGTCTGGCTCATCCTTGTCCAAATTCTTATTTACATCTTCAAAAATTCCAATAGATTAGTGAGGCTTGACTTTCCTTTCCTAAATCCATGCTGACTCTTTCCCATTATGCTGTGTTTATCAATATGCCCAGTAATTCTGTTTTTAACAACCATTTCCACCAGTTTTTGCAGCACCAATGTCAGGCTCACCAGTCTGTAGTTTCCAGGATCGCTTCTAGAGTAGGCCTGAAACAAGAAATCATGGCGAGTGCTGTTTCCACTAAGATTTTCACAATGTGGAAACTAACCGGCTTTCCTGCTGCTTTCACCTTTTTCTCTTATTCTTTGCAAATTGAATGGGACTGCTACAGGCCATTCCCAAGACCCATGTGTGCCCTGTGTGCACCCCCAGGGGGCACGGAGACAAAAATGTGCTGGCTAAGTGCCAGGGAAGTGCTGGAAATTGCCATAAATTTCCAGTTCTACTGTAAAACTGTTGTAAAATTCCCAGAAAGTGATTAAAAGTTCCAGAAAGTGATGAAATATCCCAGAAACTGCCAAAAATTCTGGAAAGTCCTGAAGTGATGAAAAGTCCCAGAAAGTGATGAAAATGAAGGGGGAAATGGTGGAAGCACAGAACCACCAGAAACTGATGAAGTACTGATGGACACTAGCAAGCACTCCTGAAAAGTTGGTATTTCCCTTTGGAATGGGGAACACTTGCTCTTTTTTCAACCCAGTCTGGATCCCTTTTACACTATCTGTGTTACATTCACTACCCTCCAATCTTCAAGCACAGTGGCAGATTTTAGCGATAGGTTACACATTTTGCAGTCGGCCAGAGACGCCTGTCTGGAGGTACTGGTTTTCTCCATGATGAAGAGGGCATTCTCAGCCACTGGCTCCACAGCTGTGGAACTTCCTCCCCCAGGAGATTCAGTTATGCTTGAGTGCCTTTAGGAGGCAGTGCACAACCGTTCTATTTACAAGGGTGTTTTTCAGTGGGGACTAGAGGGAATGGGGGAGTTGTGGTGAGCTAGGGGTGAGTTAGGAGGTTGGGAAGCTGGGGTGAAGAGGGGTTGGAGGGTATCTTAAGCTTTTGTATTTATGGTTTGTTTTATATTTGTATTATGTATTTTAATGTTGTAAGCCACCCAGAGCTGCTTTTGGTGGGAAGGGCGAGGTAAAATGAAAAATAAAAATAAAAATTAAATTACTAATAGTAGAATTTCAGTTTCATCCTAGAGTTCCTTCAGAACTCTTGAGGTCTGATAAAACTGGATTAAGACGCAGAAATGTCCACATGAAATGTGACAGAGTCGTTCTTCTATGAACTTGATTTGCTAGTTTAATTTAGGGCTGCACCAAATAGGCTTTCCAGGTACTTGGATCAAGTTCCTGTGAGGGGGGAGGGAACAAGAGGAAGGGAACAAGAGGAGACCCTGGCTCTGCCTTCACCCACACACACACTCATGACATGGGAGACAGGGCTCATGAGTAAACGAACCCTCAGGATCGTGGTTGGCCTTTGGAGCGAGAGCCCCCAGCCTAGATCATCATGGGGTGGAGTGAAGCGCAGCACCTGTAATATCACACACACACAGCGACACACGGAAGGGGTACCAGGGGGTGCCAGATACCAGGAATGGGAGTGCGGGCCCCAGGAGGGGACACCTGGGGCAGGAGATCCACACAGGGATGGAACCAGGCTCTGGTGCAGGGTAGGGAATACACAAAGGAGAACACACAAGTCACACAAGCACCCAGAATCCACGCCCACTCACTCACCCAGTCACTCAAGCCCAGACACTCCAATCACTCACCCATTCGTGTCTTCTAACAACCTCAAAACAGCACAAGCAGCAAGAACTACAGAATCAAAGAAAGGGAGGGGGCCAGTCTCTCAGGCATTAGCGCTGATCACCGGCAAGGAAGGACTGGCGGCAAGCTTCCTTTATTCCCAGCCTTGGCCAGGGTGCGCAGGCACTCTGAGCACCGCAGTGGGGCCAGAGGGGGCGGGGTTGGAGCGTGCGGCGGCAGTACGCTCGGTGCCTCATCGCATGCGTCTGTTGTTGTTGTGGGAGGGACGGCCGTTCCTTCTGCGCCGTCGCCTTGCACTGTCGGGGAGACTGCTTACTGGTGTTCAGGCCCCAGTAGGGCCGCAGATCCTGGGGCGGAGCTGGCCCATGCTGTTGCCGCTTGTTGCGGGGCCTCGACCTTCTCCAGGTAAGTGCCCGAGGGGGGTCCCCTCGCACCCTCCTTGTCTCATACCTCAAACACCTGTACAGGGATCTGACAGTTCCGAAGTTCCAAGTACCTGGCCTGGGTACTCAGCTGGACTTCAGAACTTTGTCCGAGGACCAGGAATTTGGAACTCGGAACTTCGGAGCTTGGAAAACTTTGGAACTCAGAATTTCGGAACTTGGAATCACAGAAACCAGAACTACTCAGCCCTGAGTGCACCCACTTTTAAATCATTATGCCAACCAAGCAGTGCCCAGAAAAGCAGACTAACAAAAGTGGGACAATTGTTCAAGAAGATAAACCCACCACAAAAATGCAACTGTGGCCAGAAATCCCACAAAAAAACCAGCAGTAGTGTACCCACAGCATGGCCCACCATCAACAGTGCACCCGCTTTAAAATCATTATACCAACCAAGCCCTCTAGGGTGCTGCCAACAGGCAGTGCAAGCAGCAGCAGCAGGCAGCACTCAAACTTATGCCCACCAAGGCTGCTTGGGTGCTGCCAACTTGCCAACTGGCAGTGCAAGCAGCAGCAGCAGGCAGCACCCAGAAGTTAAGTATATTTGGCAGTGATGGCAACTCCTGGCATTGCCCCTAGTAAATGTACAGTCCAGGCCAAGGGAAGTGGAGTTAGGTAGTTCCCTCTGGCCACCATGGTGCCAAGCAGTGCAAACAGCAGGCAGCAGCAATGGCACCTGCTTATTTTTTAAAAGACATGGCCTTGGTGTGGCACTGGTAACTTGGGTAGCCCAGGCCAGGAGAAGTGGGGCAAGGCAGAGTTCCCTCTGACCTCCATGGTGCCTGCCAACCAGCAGGCAACAGCAGTGTGGCACCCACTTTTTTTTTTTTTTTTTTAAATTAAAAATAATCATGGCATGGCACTGGGAACAACTAACAACCATCCCCCAACATTGACCCTATGGACAGGCAGCCCATGCCAGGCACCCCATCCTCCACAGCCAATTACTTACAGATCAGCAGTGTATCACACACAGCCAAATTCACCAGAGAGAATGGAAAATGGTTGTGCAGCTACTTTTATTTTGCCCCTGCCAGCCAATCAGAACATGCCATCTGGCTTATCCATCACTCAACTGTCCCCTCCCATGTTCCCCCCTCTACAATTCCTAGAGGCTAGGGGTCAACCCTTCTGGATCATTCCACACATGCAATGGTGCCAGCACTCAATGAGGGCTTCCAAAGTTTTCTGAGGACTGGTCATGGTACTCAGAAATTCAGACTTCAGAAATTCAGAACCAAGGACCGGAATCCCCAGTGGATTCCAAAGTTTTCCAAGGACTGAGTTTCAGCCCTAGTTTAATTGCCTGCTTGCAGGAGATAATGCCTGTTGCATCATGTAAAAATGCACAAGGAGCACAGGATTTCACACAACACTCAGAATATGGGTTTGTTCCACTCCCCACTCTAAACCTTGTGTTTGGTGCAATATGACTTTGTAGACACTGCACCATGAAATCCCAATTGCCAGTCCATGGAGAATCTGCTGGGTGTTCTAATTTACCCTGGAAATAAATGGGTCTCCGTGAGTACCCCAACAGCTGACAATTGCCTGAAGCAGAATATACACTCCACCCTACCTACCAGTTTGAAAACCATGAATCTAAGGCCGTCTTCTGATAAACAGATACTTTAAAGTAATTGTGCTATACTTCACTTTTACTTCTGAAGTGTTTACATAGAGAACTATATTGACCTTATTGAGGAGTAGGAAGATAAGTATGGACTTCTGAAAAATTAGGAGTACATACTCCCTTCACTTTTTACTGTGAAGTAACTATCATGGGATCACATTTAAGTAGTTCTTGCATTAAGATAAGAGATCCTAGTTTTCTCTGCCAAAAAAATTGAAATTCTCTGATTAAAAAACACTAAATTCTCTGAATAAAATCCCCAAAATCTGTGTTTACAAATTTATATATGTTTATTGTTAATCAATCATTTTAAAGCATTAATTTTAAATCATTGTTAATATAATTTATTTTAATGACTCTGGATAAGGCTAAGGAGCTGGATTCCCTAGACTCTTCAGAGTCAGAGGCAACGAGAGACACCAAAGGCTCCTGCTCTGAGAGACTGGGCAGTTCAAAATGCTGAGGATGCAGCAACACCTCCTCCCGCTGCACAAACTGCCAGGGCCTCTGCAATGCCTCCTCCACTCCGGAACTGGAAATAGAGAGCTCCCGGTCATGTGGGGAGCCACAACGCCTCCTCCGCTTCCTCCACTCCAGAAAATAGAGAGCTCCAGGTAAGTTGTAAGAGCTGGAAAAACAGCAAAATCCACGGTATTCTCTGAGAAAAACGGTTTTCCATGGTTTCCTCTGTTTAAACTTAAAATCTGTGGTTACCTGCATTTACCTATGGGAAACGGATTCCTAGGATCCCTGATTATGACCATTATAGGGGGAGACTGAGGAGTAACTACTTTGATTCAGCTACATTATGAAAGCTACCAAAGTGAAGTAGTTACTTTGAAGTAACTAAAGCCACATTCTGACAAACTAAGTTAAACTGAAGTAACTACTTTGATTTAATTAAATCAAAGTACCTACTCTACTTCAATAGTGTTCAGACACACTGTAAACCCAAGTAACTATGCCGATTTAATTAAATCCAAAAAACTACCACACTTCGATAGCTTTCAGATAAACAGTGTAAACCGAAGTAGTACTGCATCAATTTCCCCCTTGGCTGAGATTAAAACATTGTCATCACCCTCACACTAATAAATGTCTACATATACAGTTAATTCAAAATACAAACCAAAGTATGTACTTCTGATTTTTCAAGAGTACATGCTTCTCTTCCTACTCCTGAGTAGCATTAGTTCAGTACTCTGTGTGAACACTTCAGGAGTAAAGCAAAAGTAAGGTGCTTCTACATTGAATTAACCGCTTGTCAGAACACGGCTTAAATTGCAGTAGTTACATTGACTTAATACTGTTTGTCGGAGAAATGGTCTTAAGGAATTCTATAGATGATCATTGAATTGGCATGCAATTACTCTGCTTTTTGACCTCATTGGCAGGGTTTTTTTCTCCCCACCACTGCAACCCTTATCAAGGTACACCCCCCACCCCCCAGTAGGCAGAGCAAAACAATGTAAGTCAAGGATAGGCAGGATGTTTCCCTGGGCTAGGCTCCTTTTGCTCACCTTGAGTAGCCAAGTAGAATGAAGACACAAAAGTCAGTAGCTTCACTCTTTTTGTTGTTGTTGTTGTTGTTGTTTTTTGGGTGAGTGGGGGGGTTGCTCAAAATGTCAGCTTTGATTTACCCCAACACTTTAGCTGACTCACAGTAGGCATAAATCTTCTCTGCCACATGAAGTCACTTGGGTTTTTACCTGCTGTATGAAAGGGAGGAAGACCCAGCATTTATTTCTCTTGTGCCAGCACATCATCTCTAATTGTGTTACCCATATCTGTCTTGACAGGTGGAATAAAAGGAGAGGGCAGGTTTTATTGGGTTGTGTGGTTTTAAAATAAGTCAGTGAGATTTTAGAAGCTGTCTGCCTTTATTTGTATTGATTTGTGGGTGATTCCAGATCCCGGTGCTATCTGCCCCACTGCCTGTCGTGTTATAGCTCAATTTCACTCATGTGATTAGCTGGGGGGAAATATTTATCTGTGTAAATTTCCAGGTAGGAGAGATGCAACAAACAGATACCAAAGCCGTGTTTGGGTGGGAAGCCTAACAGAAGACTCTCTCCAGGAGGTGGGGAGGGGAGGACGGAAAGCCTCAAAGGGAAGGTAGAGAGTCACCTGGATAAATCTTACAAAATCACTCCCTGCTATTTAAGGCACTGGTCGCTACTGCTCTCTGTTTGTGGCAGTGTTTATTGCACGCTCTGTTCTTCTGTTTGATAAATTCATGCTCTTGCAGCTTAGCTACAGCAAATCCTGCCTTGACACAGGGGCTCTGACTAGCTAATTCTGGAGGTTCCTTCCAGTCAGACCAGTGTTTAATTTGTAAGAAATAATGATGCCAGGGCTCAGATCTGGTCCTTCATTGCAAGACATTTTGGAGGTATTTAGACGGACCAGTGGAGCCATACCACCTTCCTTCAGGCTTTCATCAGGAGGGGTGGGGGGGGGGCGGCAGAAGGGAAGAGCAAAGGGTCTGTCATGCCTCTTTCTGATGTAACCCTGCCCCTTACAAAGCATTGTAGCACCAGGACACTCCATAGGAGAGGAATTTCCTCCTCCTGGAATTCCAGGGGGATGGGAATGGGGTTTATGTGGGTTAGCATCCTCCACAAATTTCCACTTAAAGTTATGTTCAGGGGCAGGGGCATGGTGGAAAGAGTGTGGGAAGGTCTCTGTCTGGCCCTTTAAGATGTGGCTGCTCCCTGCCACACGTATCCCAGCACCCCATTTTCTCCAGGCTACTACAGGTGCCCCCTGGCTGACATACGGTGTTTTTAAACAGAGAGCTACCCCGTCTTTGATCCACCTCACCCCCCGGGCAGGCCATCTGTTTAAAGGTGACCTGGAGCAGGGACAGGGCAGACTGTCTGTGCTCCAGGCTAGCACCACTGGCAGTGCTCCGGCACATACTGGAGCACTGCAAGCAAAACGGGCAGCCCAAACCCAGAGCACCAGATGGAGGTGGAGAAGAGTCCATCTATCCAGCGGACAGGCCGCTGGAGCTCCGCTTCAGGCTGGGAGTTGCCCAGAAATGCCACAGAGCTGCTGCCGGCGGCAGCCTAGAGCAGTGGCCAATCCACCCACAGCTCTATGTTGCAGGATAGGAGATGCTGCACAGGTGCACTGCAGGCCATGGCAGTACTAAGTCCATTTAAACCCAGTGCTGTCAGGGCTGCACGTGGGGGATGTGGTGTGGGCTGGTCAGCCCCTGAGCAGGTTCCAGGGTGGCCCATCTAAAGACACCCATTGAGATCCTTGGTCTAAACACAGACCGCATTCACACCTTTGCGTTCGAGCCGGTCTGTGCAAATTTTGGCTCCGGGAGAGAATCCAGAAAACAAAACATGCATGGGGTTCGGCTGGTGCAAAAATGAAGGTGTGAATGCGGTCTTTGGCTGCTTTTAAATGAGCGGCGCTCAATTACGCATCACCATTGCGCATATTTTGAAATGCCCGCATGATGTAATTTGACGAGACGGAAGTGGCTTATTATGCGCATTTTACAGCGGTGGCACATTTTTAAAGTCCGCAAATTAAATAGCTCACAATCGAGCTATTTAATTTGCGGACTTTAAAAATGCGCCACCACTGTAATATGTGCATAATAAGCCACTTCCGTCTCGTCAAATTACATCATGCGGGCATTTTAAAATGTACGCAATGGTGATGTGAAATTGAGCGCCGCTCGTCTAAAAGCGACCTTTGTCTCTGGACAAAACTCAAAGTGGCAACCCTACCAGGTTCCCACCCCTGCTTTTCCAGTCCTTGCTTAGGATCAAATTAAGCATGATGAATGCCAGAGCTGGGGTTGGTGTTGCCACCATCAATCAGCCCCAACCCTGTCAGGGGAGAGACTGGGGCTGAGCCTGATGCTATTGCAGTCATCAATCAATCATCATCATCATCATCATCAATGTTTATTTGTACCCCACACTCTCCCAACCTAAGTCGGCTCGAAGCGGCTCACAACATCAATATCAATAAATACAATAAATACAACGTGGGTCTGAATCACACGCAGGGGAACCCACACAATAATAAATCCATAATACATCCAATATAAACACAATTTACACAAAAATCCCATAACTACCTATAATTCTATCTAACATTAATCCCAGTACTTTCACCACTGGCACCTCTCATCATCTCCCCGCTGCCTGCTCCCACCAGGCAGTCGACTCCACACCTCCCTCCCCTGCTGCCACGAGGGGAGGTCCTCTCCTCCTCCACCCCAAGGCTTTCCCACCACCTTTACCAGGATGAAATTAACATTATCTAGGCACACTAAAGATTCCTCCACCCCAACCTCCTGGCACAGCCAAAGGCCCCTTTGACCATGCCCTTCGACCCGCGCCCCCAGCACGCGCCTCCGGTATGGCCTCTGGCTACCCCTGGTGTTATGGGAAATGCCCTGCAAAGTTCCCTCCCCAGGCCTCTCCCCAACAAGGGGGGGGGAGCACTGTTCTGCAGCTGCTCACCTGCCGCACCTGAGCACCAGCCCCCAAGTTCCAAGGCAAGTCTCTGTCCAGTTCCGGGGTGTGGGGGGAATGGGAGATGTCATCTGCTGCACAGGTTCCTGCACCAGCCCTAGCTTCCCCCAGCTCACTTGCAATGCCACCGCCTCCAGACTCCATCAGGCTACCCCTGGTGTTATGGGAAACGCCCTGCAAATTCCCCTCCCCAGGCCCTGCCCCCACAAGGGGGGGGGGGAGCACTGTCCTGCGGCTGCTCACCTGCCGCACCTGAGCACCAGTCTCCAAGTTCCAAGTCAGCTGTGGTGGGGTCTTGCAGAACAGCAGCAGTGACAGGGCCTGGTAGAGCTGTCACAACTGAGGTCTGACAAGCCTGGCACAAATTAAGCCCTCCTTCCAGCTTGATGATTCTGTAATGGAGGAACTGAAACAGTGCACCATGGGAGAGCAGGCAAACCCATCTCTCCAGCCTCCCTCAGTTTGGGCAGAATGCTGCATTTCATTTAAAGCACTGAGGCTAGGGGATGATTTTCAGAGATGACTGGTCCTAGGAGTGCAATGGAATATGGGAGAGAAGGAAAAGGAGCTTCTTCCTCCCCCTTCCCTCCTCCCCATGGCTACTCTCTAGAACTCAAACCCCAACAGCAAACACTTTTCTTCCTTCTTCACCACTTCCCTCTCACCATGCTGCTGGGCACTGCCTTCTGCCTCCCTGGGCACTGCAGCTCTCCCCACTTCCTTCCAGAGCCCTGTGAGAGATGCCTTGGCCAAGGAAGAAGGAAAGAGGAAGAAAGTGGTGTGTGTGTGTGTGTGTGTGTGAGAGAGAGAGAGAGAGAGGGAGGGAGGTGATGGCAGCAGGAGCCATGACAGCAAAGCAAGAATGAGGGTCCTAGAGCTTGAGAGAAGATGGCGGTGGTGTTTAGTTTGGTCAATCCTGACTGAGTCTCAAGGCAGAATTAGAGGAAGATAGTTGCTTTGCCCTTCCCTAGAAGTTTCCTGCAAGTTCCCAAGGAAGGAGATCAGGAAAGAAATTTTAAACCCCTCATTTCCCCATGTTTGTGAGAACAGAGGCAGGGAGTGGTAGCTACTCTGGAGGAATTCCCAGAGTAAAAATCCCAAATCTAGCATGCTTGTGAAAACAAACCCTCCATGTATTGACAGATAGCATTTTC
>QEPC01010142.1:2243903-2322857 GCA_003113815.1 Sphenodon punctatus
GGGGGGGGGGGGAGCTAGGTCCGAGTGCGAGCGTGTGGGTGAGTGACAGGTCCCTTCCCCTCCCCTCACCAACAGAATTACCGGCACCACAACCCTTTTTTGGAATCCAAGCAAGTGACCATGGATATCGCTCAGGAGATAGGGGAATTAGTGAGGGTGGTTCAGTCTCTAGCCATGGAGATGAAAGACCTCTGAGCTCAGCATGCCCAGCTAGCCACTACGGTGGAGCACCTTGTGGCTGGACCCCCTGTGGCAGCCCCAGTGCCGGTGGCTCCAGCCGTTGCTGCACCCCCCGTGCTAGTTGTCCCAGCGGCTATGGCTGCTCCCCCTCCTGGTGGAGCGACCACTCTCCAAGAACCCAAAGGGCCTCGTATTGAGAAATTCATAGGAGATAGGAAGGCTTTCCAAGGGTTCCTGGCCCTTTGTGAACTCACGTTCAATACACAACCCAGAACTTACCCCACCAATGCCCTTAAGGCTGCATTTATCATTGGCAATCTGGGAGGCTTGTTCCTTCAACAGGCCACTACTCTGCTTAAAGGGAAAAACCCTCTCCTCACCAACTATGCCAAATTTCTTTGAGAATTCACCCTTCTCTTTGAGTATCCCCAGCGATGGAAGGATGCTGAAACTTCCATCCTGTCCCTAAAACAAGGGAAAGGAAGTCTCCTGGACTACATCACCCACTTTCATCAACTAGCCCTTGATTTACAATGGCCTAATGATGTTCTCCGAGTCATGTTCCGCCAAGGGTTAGGCGACGAGGTAAAGGATCAGCTGTCCTTCACTACATTATCAGAGACTTGGGAACAGGTTGCCAATCTTTCCCTCCAAATCCAGAATTGTCTTCAAGAAAGATGCCGGGAAAGACATCAAGAGGCACGAGGATTTACCCCCCACCTTACAACAAGAGCTGTGGGCCAGACTGAAGGGAATACCACTGAATAACCTGAGCCAGTGCAGCTGGGTGCCTCTAGAAGCCCCCTGTCTCTGGAGTGTCCTCTCCACTTTCCCCGTACCCCCATGACACATGCCTTTATTGTGGAGGTTCTGGGCACGTCATTCAACAATGTTGTTCCCTGCCAGCCCAACAAAGGAAGTGGGGAAATGCCAAGGGCCGGGAGGGACAGGGTCCCTCCTGGCCATAAGAGGTTCCCTGGCTGTTCAACAGATGCCACCCGCCCATGTGCAGGTCCCAGCAACCATGACTCTTTCGTCCCACCATTCACGGGTGGTGTGGGCACTCATCGATTCTGGGGCCTCGGGTAATTTTGTGGACCTGCACTGGGCTCAGTCCAGTGCCCTGCCCTTAGAGACCAAGGCCAAACCAGAAATGATCCATTCTATTGACAGGTCCCCCCTGGTTTCTGGACCCGTCACCTCTCCACTCGCCTGTGCTATTGGGGCCCACTCTGAAACTCTCATGTTTGACGTTGTCT
The DNA here is from genome assembly GCA_003113815.1 of Sphenodon punctatus. Classification (NCBI taxonomy): domain Eukaryota; kingdom Metazoa; phylum Chordata; class Lepidosauria; order Sphenodontia; family Sphenodontidae; genus Sphenodon; species Sphenodon punctatus. Next base: position 2,245,343 of record QEPC01010142.1, read on the forward strand.
GTTCCCCTTTGTTTCCTGTGGTTCAGGACCTACCGTGGTTACAGAAGCATAACCCCCGTATAGATTGGCTCACCTCCCAGATCCAGTTTGATTCACCGTATTGCCTCCACTTCTGTACGCACATACCGCCAAAACCTACCCCATCTAGAAAGACCCTGTGTGGGAGCAGTCAAGATGAGACTTTACCTGTGGAATACCGCGATAATGCCGATGTCTTCAGCCCCCTCCAAGCTGGAGAACTGCCACCACACTGGCCATACAATTGCCCCATTGATCTCATACCTGGGATAGAACCACCATTCAGGTGGCTTTACGCGCTATCATCCCCTGAATTGGAAACCTTGCAGCATTACCTCGATGAAGAGTTACATAAAAGGTTTATCCATCCATCCTCTTTCCCTGCGGGGGCTCCCATCTTTTACATCCCTAAAAAGGAAGGAGGACTCCACCCGTGCATCGATTATTGGGGCCTTAAGCTTGTAATGATAAAAAACTGCTACCCCTTGCCCCTCATCCCCAAATTATTGGATCGGCTCCAGGGAGCACGCATATTCACCATGCTGGACCTTCATGGGGCCTATAACTTGGTGCAAATGCGTGAAGGGGATGAGTGGAAAACAGCATTCCGCACTCGTTATGGACACTTTGAATACTTAGTTATGCCATTTGGACTGGCAAATGTGCCGGCAACCTTCCAACACTTCATTAATGACATCTTCCAGGACATCCTTGATGTGTTTGTTATCGTCTATTTGGATGACATCTTGATTTACTACTCCTCAATGACACAGCATATCACACACGTCCGTCAAATCTTACAGCGACTAAAGAATCACAAACTTTATTACAAACAAGAAAAGTGTGCGTTTCATCTTAAGACTGTCAGTTTTCTGGGCTTTATTTTAAGTTACAAGGGCATTGCCATGGATCCCCAAAAGGTAGAAGCCATTCAACAATGGCATGCCCCTCAGGCGCTGAAACCCCTCCAGCGCTTCCTGGGAAGCACAAATGATTATCAACAGTATATTCCGAACTATGCCAAAATCACGAAACCACTGACCACCTTATTGAAAAAGGACCATGTGTATGCATGGGGACCAGAACAGTAACACAGTTTTGTGTACTTGAAACAAGCCTTTCTTACGGCCCCCATACTTCAACACCCCGATTGCAGGCAACCCTTCTATGTCGAAGCAAATGCCTCTAGTGGGGTATTGGGGCTGTCCTGTTACAAGACTCCCCCACCAACAACTCCGTCATCCGTGTGCCTACTACTCTAGACAGCTCACGGCGGCTGAACGAGACTATACGATCTTCGATCGAGAACTTTTAGCCATCAAGGCCACCTTTGAAACATGCTGCCATTATCTTGAGGGAGCTCGCCACACCGTGACAGTTATCACTGATCATAAAAGTCTCACATATTTGCAGACTGCTCAAATTCACAATGCTCACCATGCCCGATGGGCCTTATTCTTTGCCCAATTCTCCTTCACCTTACAATACCACCCAGGGAAGCTCAACGTTCTAGCTTATGCCCTATCCCGGTACCATGAGGATCAGGAAAACCATGTACACATACAGGGGCCCCTCCAAACAGACGAGTTTTTACTGGTACAATACTTACCCTCGAGAAACTTCAAAGAGCTTCAACTGCTGAGCTCAAGCCACCCGATGATGCGTCCTCCACCATCAACCGAGGGTTGTTACACAAAGATGGACTTATCATTATTCCTCTGTCATGTAGACCTGAGGTTTTGTGGTCCCACCACGATTTACCCCTAGCCGGGGACCCGGGGATAGACCGCACCCACAAATTAATCTCACGCACCCTGGTGGCCTACCCTCCGAGAGGACGTCCAGCAGTACGTCCAAAATTGCCATACCTGTGCACAAAACAAAATCCCTTACAAGGCACCAGTGGGGTTCTTTCAACTACAAGCCATTCCACAAGGACCTTGGCAGCACGTGGGCCTGGATTTTATTGTCGAGCTTCCCGCTTCAAGGGGCTATACCACCATCCTTGTGGTGATAGACCACTTAACAAAAATGGGACATTTTATTGCTTGCAAGCAGTTATCCACCGCACAACGGACAGCTCACCTATTTATCCATCATATCATCAAACTGCACGGATGGCCGAGGGAGCTCAGGAGTGACAGGGGGGCTCAATTCATCTCCCACTTCTGGAGGGCCTTATTCAAAGCATTGCACCCCACTCTGAGTCCTACCACCGCATACCATCCCCAAGCCAATGGGCAAGTTGAACGTGTGAATCAGAACTTGGAGCAATATCTACGAAACTATGTCAATTATCTCCAGGATGACTGGTACAATTAGTTGTCCCTGGAAGAGTTCACGTATAACAATGCCCCTAACGTATCCATTGGCAACTCCCCCTTTTTTTGTGAATTATGGGTTCTACCCACCCTTGGGAACTATAGACATACAAACTACCTCTGTTCCAGCTGCCGGAGCTCTGGCATGGTGGATTCAGGAAACACAAGCTCTGGAAGCACGAACTCTTGCTCAAGCTTGACAACAGTATAAAAAATATGCCGACCAAAATCAACGACCAGCGCCCTCCTTCCAACCAGGCGACCTCGTCTGGTTGGACCACAGGCACTATCCTTCCCATCGACTGTCCAAAATATTAGACCATCGCTATCTTGGTCCGTTCCCTGTTCTTCAAAAAGTCAATGAAGTTACCTATACCCTCCAGCTGCCTCCCACAATGAGAATCCATCCCACCTTTCATGTATCTCTCCTCAAGGAGGCCACGGGTGCTCCTCGCACTCCCCTCGACTCTGAGCCCCCGTGCCCTTCCACCTTGAACCCCGAATACGAAGTTCGGGCTGTCCTTGACTCCAGGTATCGCAGGGGCAGGCTATATTATTTACTTGGCTGGGTGGGGTATGGGCCGGAGGACCGGCCCTGGGAACCCGCCTCGCAGGTCTCGGCTCCCAGGTTGGTGCACTTGTTTCACCTCCGCCACCCTGGTCACCTGCAACCTTCCTGGGGCCTTGGGCAGGGTGGCTCGGTGAGGGGGTACTGTCAGTGGATGGCGCCTGCAGCACCTCTGTCAGGGATTGCTCTAGTCACCCCCGCAGTGCAGCCTGCCGTGGACTCCCCGGCGCTGCCTGCATCAGCAGTCACTGAGGCAACCAAGCCCCACAGCGACAATGTGCCCGCACTTCCAGGTGCAGCGCAGAGCGTAGGGCCAGAGCCGGGGCCACTGTGATGCTCCACACGGCTTTGGGCGCATCAGGGGGTGGGGCCTTAGGAATAAAAAGCCAGCGCTGAGCTTCAGACAGCGCCGGTAATCAGAATAAGAAGCTGCCCCCCCCCCCCTGTCTGAGAGATAAGTGTCCTCGTTGTGTTTTCTGCGTGTATCTGGAGTGTATTGGAGCAGTGTGCCTCATTTCCTAGTGCTTGTGCTTAGTTTACTTGATATTGTGTTGCTGTGACTGTGCTCTGACCTTTCTCCTTCCCTTGGATTATACGAGTGAGGCATGTTAGGGTGGTGGGTGAGTGTCTGGGAGTCCCTTTTCCCTCCCACCTGGGATTCCTTCCCCCTTGTTGAGTGAGTGTTCATTCAGCCTCCTTCCCTGCGATCCTTGGACCCCTGCCCTGTTCCCGCACCAGTCGCATAGCCTGCCCTATCCTCCCTCCCGGTGCGAGTGTGTGTGCATGGGACTTGCTAGGGAAATTCCTAGGCTTCAGCCTTCCTCCTTGCTCTGAGCCCTATGATGATAGGGGCCTAGTCTAGGCCCACACAATATCCTGATGGGCATTTATTCCAGTTCCGCACTGGTCAGAGCGGGGGGGAGCTAGGTCTGAGTGCGAGTGTGTGGGTGAGTGGCAGGTCCCTTCCCCTCCCCCCACTAACACACACCCCTTTTCCTGCCATTTTACTGTGGCAAATGGAAGAAGCCACAATGGGAGAGGGGGAGGACTGGTGAGCAGAAACTGCGAAAAAAAATTCAAATGAGGAGGAAATCGTGCCTTTTGAAAACCTGAGGAAGGAGCCATATTTCATTTTCATTCATCATTCATAAAACATTTCATTCATATTTCATTTTCTAATTTTTTTTTATTGTTTCCCAACCAGTTCCCCAGCCAATTCCTGCTAAAGCCTGCAGACAAGGAATTAGGGTCAACCACCACAGAAACAAGAAGCTCCCATTGACTTCAGCACCCCCTGTAGTTACCTGTCAGATTCTTATAGTTGCAGGCAGGAACGCACCATCAAATCAAAACACTCCAGTCCCATCCATGAAAAAACTGTAATCCCTTGGCAAATCTCCTTTACCTCCAGTTTAACCCCTCAAAGGGCTCTTTAGGGTAGTGTGTGGTTATTTGCTACAGGAGTTAGTGTCAGGAATGTGTGGGGATCAGGGCAGGAGAGTCATGCAAGATTGGTTCCAGGAGTTGGCACAGGATCAGGTCCAGGTTGAGGATCAGCACACAGACCAACAGGCAGGAGAGACAAACAGGCACAGGAAAACAAGTGGGCAGGTGGGCACAAGGACCAGTTTCAAAATAAACAGAAGGACCACGTTCAGGACAGGCAGGAAGTACAAGCAAACACAGACTGACAGGGTCCAAGGGCAGAGTCAATCCAGTCCAAATCCAAGTAGAGTCCAAAGCAGAGCCAGCCCAAGAGCAAACAGAGCAGAGTCTGGGATAAGGAGAATCAGTCCAAAGGCAAACAGTATTGGTCTAACAGGAACCAGAAGGGTGAACCAGAAAAAGGAAACCCATTATCACCCCTCTTCCTGTGGCTGCAGGCCTGCCTGATATATGGCAGGCAGCTGACCATGAAGCTGGGAGCGTGGAGCAGGGCTCAGGAGGGGTGTGGGTGTGGTCTGACCAGCATATAAAGAGCCTTCAGTAGAAACCCTTGACTGATGGCAGGCAATGGTGCACTGCAGTGAGCTAGCCACTGCTGAGGATCCTCAAGGTTGTATTGGTTCAAGACCTAGGCCGCTTTTAGACAATCATGCTGTGCGCTCGCGCGGGGTTTCAAAAACCCTGCAAGGAGAGATTACATGTGACGCCACTGGCAATCACGCACCTGATACGTGCCGCGCATTCTTTTCAAGCCGCAAACTGACTGGGAGCCTGATCAAGGTAGGTCATTCGCGGCTTGAAAAGAATGCACAGCGCCGTATCAGGTGCGCAATTGCCAGCGGCGTCACGTGTAATCGCTCCTTGCGGGGTTTTTGAAACCCCGAGTGAGCGCACAGCGTGATCGTCTAAAAGCGGCCCTAGGTCCTGACAGTTACTCCAGGTAAGAGTTTGGATGCACAAACCTTAGACATTGGGCATAGAATTTGCTAACTTTGCTTGGTTGTATTCCCAGGTTGTATTCCCATTATAGGACTGAGAACTTCCAAATCTCATTTATTATGCTGAAAAAAGTTTTAATCTGGTGTCAAACAAGGACCAGGGTGTATATCAGACTGGGCGTGTATCAGAGGAAGACTGTAGTCAAGGTCATGCTGAGGTGACTGGGGACAGGGGCTGTGATCCTAGGAAGTTATAGTGAGAAGAAGGTTCAGGGTAAAAGGAAGAGGGCAAGACTGAAAGTAACATGAGGGAAGAGCAGGTGACAATGGAAGACATTTAAGCCAATAATTAGGTGGAAAGCCTTACAGTTGAGTAGAACGAAATGACCAAATTATAATTACAATGGAGAAGGAAATGAAGCATATATTGGACTGTGCACTCTAAGCATTGGACTTCAGAGTCTCCCAAAACATACAAAACTAATGAGTAGTCTCAAGATCAGTCAGAAAACACTGAATATTCATTTGGAGAATTCTGTACAATTTTTCTCCCCTGTTGCTTGCAGCAAGATCTTGGAGGCTCATTTTTAATTCCTGGAGATTCTAGGCCACCCTACAGGGCTAGTGCCTAGTGCAGGCAGATTCCCATGGATTGTCTTCTCCCTTGGTAACTAAAGTCCCATCATCCTTGCCCTATGTGCAAATCTCAAGTTGACCTTAATTAGGAAACTTAACAGTGCTTCCATAATGACTTCAGGAATATCATTCAAGTTCACCGTGAGCTGGTTCCTTATCTGTCCACCATCCAAGAAAAATTGTGTTGGCATTGAAGCCAAGTTCAGGAATCTCGATTTCCTTCTGCAATCTAAGTGGAAGGGAGGGGGGTGGAGAAATTAACACAAGCACTTAAGATGTTATGAAACGGTGATATGCATTGCTGGCCTGCCCCCTGGCCCTGAAAGCCATACATTATTTAACAGAAAGAAAGGCATAAATGAGGCAGAACAATAGCTAGAGGGAGGAAGAAGGGGGTATCTTTTTTAATTTCTCAAACCATGCCCATTAGTTTTGTTTCTTATTTAGGATATGACATTAATCATGCTAATATTTTACAGGCAGGCTTTACTCTTTAGTCATTACTTTAATCAAAGCCATCAGCGTAGAAAAGAACACGCTACCAGGTGGGAATAGCTGCTGCCGCTCGCTGTTAATTACTTTGCATTTTACAGCAATCAGCACAGGGGCTGAGATCATAATAAATTCATGACTTATGGGCCCATAAAATCATTACCATAGGAAAATATGTTTTATCAGGGATTCGGCGGACTGTTGCTCAGAGAGAGATTTCTTGAAGGAAATGACACCCATGAAATTAAACCAATCCTTGCAGTCAGCAGAAATGCAAATGCAGGCACAAACAGAGCGGGGGTTTGTGCAGTACAGAGGATTGGGGAGGGATGGAGCGGAACTCAGGCAGTCTGGAACAATGAGAAACGCTGGCCGGGAGCCAACACACACAAGGAGAGCCAAGCAGGATGGGAGGGGAGAGCAAGGCGTAAGTGGGGGGAGTGATGGGGAATGGAAACCACAGGCAGCTTGGAGAAGCCACAGATGAGGGCAGGGGAACTGCTCTCCACACAGATGCAAAAGCACCAGGGAGCAGACGACGTGGCACAAAAGGAGGCGTGCTGAAGTGATCTGTTGCAGGGCCAGAGCCAGTCTGAGAACTCATGGGACCCGAGGTGGAGGGGGTTCAGCAAGGCTGGGGTTGCTGAGGTGGGAGTAAGGCCAGGTTGTTGGGGGCATGGGGCAGAAAGACTGAGGTGTCACCAGGGCATGGGGATGGAGTTGTTGGGGCAGGGAGAGTCAGGTAGGATGTGCGTGGGATGGGACTAGCAGGTTGGCCCAAGAGCACTGTAGGTGGGTGGGTTCTGCCCCTCCTTCCTGCAAAGAGCTCCTTCAGGCCCACCTCTCTCATGTTGGTCCTGCCCCATGGACCCAGTGCACCCTACCCCACTGCCCCTACTACAACCCCACGTCCCCATCCTAGAGTACTGGGCAGGGAGTTCCTCTGGTGGGAGTGTGCCCACTGGTCTGCTCCCATCTGCGGCAGCAGTAATGTAAGCCCCCATAGGCAGCCTGAGGCCTATGCCAGCTGCCCTGTTTGCCCTGCCCTAAGCTCTGTCATGTGCAGGGGGCTTCACTCATGATAATTCTGTTGGGCTGGGTTAATGCACCTGCCTCCAGTGGAGTCACCCCCTCTCTTGATGCTACCAAACCATCCGCATGAGGGAGCAATCATCCCTGGAACTTGTTAAGGGAACTCTAATTGGGTGCTTTCAGATGCCATAATTACCACCCACGCACTCCAGCAGCAGCGCCATGGATTTGCCTTGGATGTACTGGGTGTTGGTATTTTTACATAATGTGTCAAGAGATCTCCTTCCATGGCACCACTACTGGGGATCAGCTCAGGGTTAGCATGTGGTAACAGCTCAGGGTTAGCATCTGTTCAACCAGAGGCGCCACATAGCAAACCCAAGGCAGGAGTCTACAAGTGGAACTCATGATGACAGCTGAACACAACCTTAGGAAGATGTCCAGGTTGTCTCTACCATGGATCACCTTGGTGTTATGTAGTAGGTCGATCCAGACATTATGAAAAGTGCCACCATGCAATAAATCCAAGGCAAAGTCATGAGGATGCTGTTGGGGGGGTCCATGGGTGGTTGTTAGGATGTCTGAATGCAGTCACAGACATCACTTTTTCAAGAGATAAACATGTGACAAGTGTTGTTATCATGGATTTACTGTGGATTTATTTGTTTATGTGACAAGTTACCACTTGGTTATTCTGTGTATTCCATGCCTGAAAATACCACAACAACTCTTACTACAGATTTACCACATCAGAAACGAGGCAGGAGAAAGAGGTTTTCCCATCTCTTTTTTTGGAATGGGAGCAAGCAATGCCCTGCAAAGCGCTGTACCATCATGATGCTCCAAAGGGCATGCGGTCACATTGGAAAGGAGTGGAAGAGTTCCCTTTTAGCATGGCCCCACCCTTTGCAGCATGGCCTAGGCCTGCGTCTTTTGGGATCAAAAGCTTCAGAAAAGGTGGCAAGCCTAGTATTATGTATCCACACCAGTGGGTAGTCTACAGTGGGTGCAGCCCCAGGGATGGGAATTTCCACTTTGGATTAATCAATAACTGTCCAAAAGTGGCAGTTACAAATTAATCTGAACCAACCTGTATATTAGGGCTCCCAGTTATGGATCTGAGTTTTGGATCCATATTTCACCACCAGCTCCACTCCCATCCCCAGGGCCATGCAGTGTTACTCACCAGCCTCAGAGGGCTGAACTGAAGCACCGCTGCTGCTGTGGGAGCTCCAGCAGGCTCCCTCACCGTGGTGTATGCCTTGCTCCCTATCATGCATGTGCAAAATGGCCACCACTCTTAACTAAAATGGTAGCGAAGTCAATTTGGCCACTGTCATTTTGGTTAAGGGTGACGGCCAGTCTACACATGTGAAAAATGGCCCCAGCAGCTGTTTTGCACATTCACAATAAGCTGGGAGGATGCTGTGCCAGGGAGCCTGCCGGAGCCCTCATAACAACAGTGATGCTTCCATCAAGCCCTTCGAGGCCAGTAAGTATCACTCAGGGGCCCTGGGGAATGGGGGTGGTTCAGTTTCCCATTGATTTCAATAGGAAAAATTAAAAAATGAAAATCCAAATCCATAAAAAGATCTGGATTTTCAAAAGAACTGAACCAAAAAACCCAAAATGGAACCAAAATTCCATCTGAAGACCCCCTCACCGCCAGCTATAGACCCTTGATCTTTAAAATGAACTATGAAAGCTGCTGCTTTCAGCCATGCATGTTGCCATCTTAGTCTATGCCAAGATGGTGTTCACTAGGGGTGGGACATCAGGGCAAATACCAGGTACCGGTTTTACCGGTTCATTTAAAAAAAACAGCTTACCAGATTAATACCAGTTTACCGCCGGTACTGGATCTTTTACATTGATTTCAATGGGGAACTGTCCCCATTGAAATCAATGAAAAAAACCAAAAATCTCCCCCCTTCCCGAGTCCAGGCTGTGCGGGTGGAAGGGGGGACACCCCCCACCCACCCTACTCAGCCTGGATTTAAAGTTAAACAACAACAAAAATTTCCCCTAAGTCCCTAGTGCGGGCTCCGGGTTGCTGCCGCCCGCCGGCAAGTGTGACCCAGAGCCAGTCAGCCAGCACCAGCAGCAGGTAAGTGTACCAGTACTGTACTGATCCCTGGGGTGGGAGTGGGGGTTTAACACCCCACCCCCACCCCAGGGATCACCCTACCTCCCCACCCAGGGATCGCCATTGCCTACCTTGAGTTCCGGGCGGCGGCGGCAGTGGTTCGGTGGCTTCAGCGCTGGCTGTGGGGCTGCTGGCTTCAGCACGCTACTAGGCCTTCCAGTGATCTCCGGAAGGTAGGCAATGGCGATCCCTGGGTGGGGAGGTAGGGTGATCCCTGGGGTGAGGGGGGTGTTAAACCACCACCCCCACCCCAGGGATCAGTACAGTACTGGTACACTTACCTGCTGCTGGTGCTGGCTGGCTCTGGGTCACACTCGCCAGCGGTGGCCCGGAGCCCGCAGGACTTAGGGGAAATTTTGTTGTTGTTTAACTTTAAATACAGGCTGGGCAGGGTGGGTGGGGGGTGTCCCCCCTTCCACCCGCACAGCCTGGACTCAGGGAGGGAAAGTGTTTGGCTTTTTTTGTGTTGTTTTTTTACATTGCGGCCATTCATTTGAATGGCCGCAATGTAAAAAAATCCGGTAGGGGAATCCGGTAAATTACACCAGATTACCAGGTTTAATCCGATACTGCCGGTACACCAAATACCGGGCAGTATCGGATACCGGTAGATCCGGTAGTCCCACCCCTAGTGTTCACCACACGCCAACCACTGACAGAGAGACTAGTGTCCACTGCTGCTTCCTCTCATGCTTGCCTCCTATCTTGGGGATACTTTCCCAGTTCCCTGCAGAGGCATCCTTAGAAATCATTGGGTTCTGGGCAAACTTTTTCTGGGGTCCCTCCTAACACGGGGCCCATTACAGGCCAGTGTTTCAGAAACGCTGGGGGGACACCTCCTAGCCCAGTGTCAGAGGTGTAGCTAGGTTGGAATGGGCCCCAATGCAGAAGATGAAATGGGGCTCCCTGCCTCCCGTCCCAGTAGCAGAGGATGCATCTGCATTGAGGCTCATGGGGTCCTCCAGGTTTCTGGGCCTCAGTGCAGCTGCACTGCCTGCACCTATTATAGCTACAGGGCCCATTGCAGGTCTGGACATTCAGAGACCATAATGGGACCCCTCCTAGCACAGGCTCATTGCAGGTGAATGCACTTGGGGACCATGGGGGGACCCTCAGAGCACAGGGCCAGAAGCATAGCTAGGTTGGAATGGGCCCCCTCCCATCACAGTGGAGGAGGGGGAGACAGCTGCACTGGGGCGGGGGCGGGAGGGTCCCTAGGCTTGTGGGCCCTAGTATAGCTGTGCTGCCTGCTCCTATTATAGCAGGAAGCCCATTGCAGGTCAGTGCCAGAGACCTTGGTGGGGCCCCTGCTAGCACACAGCCTATTGCAGGTCAGTGCACTCAGAGACCCTGGTGGGGCCGCTCCTAGCACACGGCCTATTGCAGGTCAGGGCACTCAGAGACCCTGGTGGGGCCCCTCCTAGCACATGGCCTATTGCAGGTCAGTGCACTCAGAGACCCTGGTGGGGCCCCTCCTAAAGTAGGGTCCTCTCTGTGTAGTTACACTGGCCCCATATACCTAACAACATCTCTTCTTGTCAGGACTTGGAGACAGAATAGTGAGGGTCTATGACACACCCATCACATGTTCTGCTTTCTCTTACTCACCTCTATTATTACGTGGAGGAGGATGAAGGACAGGACTGTAACCTGCCTTTCACTGGAAACCACCTGAACTGCTTTCCAGTTCAAAATGACCCTAGGGATCATCAGCCAATTGCCTCCTACAAAACCCATGTCCAGTCCTGTGCACCTCTGTGGATGCACTCTGGGATGCATAGTATATGAGAGAAGGCACCACAGGACAGGCATCCGGTAAGGAGCTGGTTGCAAGGATGAACATTATATCCAATCACCTGTGTGGAAGGAGCTGGTGCTTTCGGTCCAGCAAATGTCAAAGAAATGTCCACATTACATCCATGGCCCTTTTCACAGAAACATACTAACACTGATAAAATGGGTGTTACATTTTATTATACATGTTGCAGGGCACCCATAGAGTACACCTGCAACCTGTATAATAAAATGTAATACCCATTTTATCAGTGTTAGAGTGTCTGTGTGAAAAGGGCCCATCTCTCTTCATGGCAGTATCAGAGTCCAAAGGGATCAGGGCCAAAAGAAGGTGCAGGATCAGGTCCAGACTGGAGTGAGGTCAGGGAGAGCTGGAACAGAACATAAACAAGGGCAAGCAGACAAAAGAAGTCCAAACGGTTCCGCCTGGCTTCTTGTGAGAGCGAGGTGAACCAGTGAATGATCCAGAGACAGCAGGGGCAGGGCCATAACAAGCAGCAGGAAGCTTGTAGGGGAGCGACCCAGCTGAAGCTACAGTGCTGTAGCAGTGCGCTATAGAGCAAGCTAGGGGCTCTGAGAGGTCCAGGTTGCTGCTTCAAGTCCCAGCCCAGGTCCTAACACTCGGCACATGAAGAGCAGAGGAGACCTGCTAGATTTGGTGCTTCCAGGATCTGGGCTGAGATACACTGTTCGCTCTTGGCCAGGACTCATGCAAAGTCAGTTGTGTCCTGTCATTAAGAGATGTGTCACTGTCTCTGATTCCTGGGAGGTGTACAGAAAAAAAAAGAATGACTCCGAATTTCTGGGCTTTAAATTGTCACCTTGTTTGCACTCTTAGAATTCAGTCCCATCTTCATGCTGAAACCAGAGCATTTGCTGTGAAAACAGCAGCATTGCTTTGATTGGACTCATGGGGAATTTCATGCTTTGACATATTTCCAGCCCAAAAGACTTTTTTTTTTGCAACGCGCATGGAAACCTTACAGGCCTGATTTGGCACCGTGTTACTCCAGATTCAGGCCAAATAAAGGGTAGTTCCATTAGGGAATGAGCCTAAAACCCAAGAGACATGGGATCACTTTTTTGGCTTCGTACGGACAAAATAGAAAAGTTACACCTATATGCTTTGCTACAGAATAAAGCACCCTGGAGCCTTCATGGAGTGCCTATGTTCTGATTAGAAAGGGGCAGTTTACCTCAGGGTTCTGTGTAAATTCTCTGCCCTTACCCTGGGGTAAATTATTTATTTATATTTTTATATACAAGTTTATACCCCACATCTCCTGTCACACAGCTTGGGGCAGCTTACATCACCATAAAACACATAAGAACAATAGAAAACAGTAAAGAAACAATATATCAACGTCACCTCAGTATATCAACATCACCTCCATCAATATATCGACATCAATATCAATATATCAATATATCAACATCACCTCCATCTTGTCAGGATACAGTTTGTTGTCTCACCCTCATGCAGTCCCCTACAGCCATTAGATACTGGGTAAGCACCAAGACCGCAGGGCCTGGGCTGAATGAAAAAGAGAGGTAGAGTTGGGTGTTATCAGCATACTGATGACACCAAACGTCAAACCGCCTCACGACCTCGCCAAGCAGCTGCATATACACATTGAACAGGAGAGGAGACAGAACAGAACCCTGCAGGACTCCACACGAGAGGTCTCAGGAAGATGAAGAATAATCACCAAGCACAACTCGCTGGGTTCTCCTGGCCAGGAAGGAGCGGAACCAATCAAGGACAATTCTGTCCACTCCGGCTCTGTCCTGCAGGCGAGTCATCACCATCTCATGGTCAACGGCATGCTGGTTTTATGCCTCCCTTTTATGTATTAGATATATATTTGAAAATATTTTAATTTTTGTAAGCCACCTCAAGTTGCTTTGGCAGGAGAGGTGGAATATAAATGTTGGAAATAAATAAATAAACAGTATCAAAAGCAGTCAACAGATCTAATAGAATCAGAGTCAAACTACCCAAATCTAATTCGCAGCAGAGGTAGTCGACCAATGCCACAAGTGCAGTCTCAGTGCTGTAACCCGGGTGAAAGCCAGACTGCAACAGATCAAGGAAGCCGACACAGTCCAGATGCTCCTGTAGCTGCTGAGCCACAACCCACTCAATAACCTTCCCTAAAAAGGGAAGGTTAGAGACTGGCCAGTAGCCGGCGAGTGAGTCAATGTCAAGAGATGGTTTCTTGAGCAGGGGCCGCACCATCGCCTCTTTGAGGCAACTCGACACTCTGCCCTCCTGAAAGGAGGCACTGATCACCTCCGCCATCACCGGCCCCAACGTCTCCCAGATGACCTTAATCAGTCAGGATGGGCAAGGGTCTAGTTCACAAAAGGTGGCCCTGACAGCCCCAAGGACATCCTCTGCATCAGTGGGAGATACCCACTGGAACTGATCCCACAAAATCGGACATGGCGGGGCTTCCATAACCTCTAGTTCTAATGTAATAAGTGCGCCATTGAAGTTGTGGTGAATCCAAGTGATTTTATCCATGAAATAGTCCACAAACGTGTCACAGCAGGCACTGGAAGGTTTCAGTTCCAGACGGAGGGAGGCCAGACCAACCAGCCCCCTCACCACCTGGAAAAGCTCTGCTGGACAAGACTGCACAGATGCAATGAGAGTGACAACAAACCCCTTTTTGCCACCTGCACAGTCACAGCATAGCCTCGTAAACTGGCTGTATGCTGCAATCTGTCGCTCTAACCGCTGCAGATCTTCAGTATACCAAGGTGGCCTGCGGTGCTGATGCCAAGGGAGTGGATGCCTAGGAGCCGTCCTGTTGATGGCCTCAGCTAACAAGCTGTTCCAGAAAGCCACAAGGTCATCAAGTGAATGGTTAGCAAGATCGGAGAGTAATTCCCCCAAAGCATTCCGGAAACTCTCCAGTTCCATTAGTCTCCAGGGGTGGATCAACCTAACTGGTTCCGCATCCAACTGGGGGCTGACATGTGCCAGGAGACACGTCCACAGGAGGTAATGATGCGTCCACAACAAGGGCACTGTTGACACCTCCCCCACTAATGGATCCCCCACCTTAAGGCCAGTGCAAAGAATCAGGTCAAGGGTGTGTCCTCCATCATGTGTTGGGCCGGTGACCATTTGAGACAGACCCATGATTTCTGTGGTGGCCATGAACTCATGTTCCACCCCTCCAACACTGGCATCGGCGTAGATGTTGAGGTCCCCCAGGACTATAATTCTCGGGGACCGCAACACTACCTCTGACACGAGCTCTGCTAGAGTGTGCAGGGATGCTGCCGTACTGGTGGGTGCATGGTATATCAACAACACTCCCAGTCTGTCTCCTGCCAAATCAATCACAAGGTGGAGGTCCTCGATCCCTGAGAGACACTGCACTGGATACCTCCTGATGGACCATGAATCCCTAAAAACCATGACTACACCACCACGCCCCTGTCCCTCTGACTGATGCTGATACTGCATGGAGTACCTAGCTAGAATGAGGTCATCCAGAATAGCACCCGACTCATCATTCAGCCAGGTCTCCGTGATACATGCGAGGTCAGCTGTTTGGTCCAGAATCAATTATTATTTATTATTATTATTATTAGCAAGCATTTATATAACACCAGCAATGTACCTGGCACTTTACAAATTAATTGAATAGACATGGTCCCTGCCCTAGGGCTTACAATCTGAGGGGAGGGGGGAGAGAGACGAAGGAAGGGGAACAGAGGGAGAGACAAGGAGTGTAACATTCACAAAGATGCGAGGTCCCAGGTGCACGCGCTTGGCTTGGTTACATCAATTCACGGACAGTTGGAAGATCATAGAGTTAGAAGAGCTAAGGGATCATCTAGTCCTATCCCCTACTCCAAGGCAGAATGCCCTCTGCATCCTCAGATGCTGGTTCAAAACGGTTTTTTTTAAAACATCCAAAGAAGGAAATTTCACAAGATCCCTAAGCAAGCTCTTCCAGTGCCCAAATATTGGGCAGGATTTTTCCTAGTTATTTAACCAATACCAATCTTGCTGCAGTTTAAGCACTTCCCCTCTTGTCCTGTCTTCTGGGTTCCCCATCTTTATTGTGCCAACTTTTTAGATATTTGAATACTGCTGTCACATATCCCCCCGTTCTTCTTCTTGGCCTTTTCTCCAGGCTAAACATTGCTAATTTCTTCAGCCTTCCCAAATAGTACTTGCCTTCTAGTCCCTTTATTATCATTGTTCCTTTCATTTGAGTTCACTCTGATTCATTAACATCCTTCTTGAAGTGTGGTGTCCAAAACTGAGCACAATACTCTTGGTGAAGTCTTACCAGTGCCAAGCAAACTGACACAGTTACCTCCTAGGTCTTGGATACAATGTTTTTGCACTTACCCTTTTCGAAACATTGTTGATGCATGTTCAGTTTGCAATCCATTACAACTCCCAGATAATTCTCTGCAGCCCTGCTACACAGGGGCTTAGGATTTTACTGCCCCAAAGCAACTCAGGCTGCTGCCCTGCCTCCCAAGCTCTGGAGCGTGCACGGGCTGCTGCCTGAGGCAGGGAGGGAGACCATGGCAGCACCCAGCACAGAAGCAGAGTCTCTTCATCCACTCCTGGCACCACTGCAGAGTGTGTTTACAGGGGGCTTGGGGGCAGAACCTGACTTCTCCAGGTGGGGATGGATTGGGGGGGGGCTCCCCCCTGCAGACAGTGCAGGTGTAAGAACTGCAGTTACAGCGGTAGTTGGGAGAGGGGTGCTGAGTGGGCGGGTATGCCCCCCCCCCCAAATCTGCTACCCTAGGCAGGTGCCTATGTTGCCTGCCCCTAAGTATAGCCCTGCTGCTGCCTAACCAACAATTGTCCTCCGTTGTATACTTGTGCATCTGGTTTTTAATTCCTGGTATAACGTTTACATTTATCTTTGTTAAATCTCATTTTGTTTCTTCCAGCGCAGATCTCTAGTTCAGATCAGAGATGGACCCCTTTTCCCTCACACAGACCACTTTGAAAATTAGTGCAAACTCCATAGGACAGATACGAGTTGGAGGCAGAGACTAGGCAAGAAGAGGAAGGTATCGATCCTGGATCTATGCCAGGGATTCTCAACCTGGTGCTTGGGAGCATCAGAGTGCTTGGGCAATCTGTAAAAGTGCTCCTTAACCAGCTGTCAGTAGTGTTCGGGAGAACTTTGAAACAGTCTTTCACGCATTAAAGTCAATGTGAGCTGGGCTATTGACTTCAACAGGTGGAGGATTACCCTTAATGTCCTCTTGTTAGTAAGGCAAACTTTCTCTTTGTCTTTCATCAGGGGATTTGCATAAATGTGTATTTATGCAAATCATTCGTGCAATTTATGTAGTGTTCCCAACAAGTCACATACATCACTCCAGTGCTCATGACTGGAAAAAGGTTGAGAACCCCTGATCTATGCCATGGATCCATCCTCTATCCTTGAGTGCATGCCCTCTTCTCTGCTACCATTCCCCTGAGCTCATGCTTTCAGTGTTTGAGTGGAGGAACTAGATCTATTGGCCAGATTCAGAAACTGGGAAGAGACCAAATGAAAAAAATGACGATGGGCCAGATTTGATATAGTTTAGATATCAAACTAACAAGCAAGTGTTTGTTGGGGTGGGCAGAAGTTGGCTGAGAGGGGTAAGTAAGGGGTTTTGTTTGAGGCACATAGGGGAGGGGAACAGGAAGGCAGACATTGGCTTGTGGAATCTACTGCCAGAGGTTGTGGTAAGGGCCAGTACTATAGCTGAGTTTAAAAGAGTGTTGGACAAGTTTCTGGAAGATACGTCCATTAGCAACTATTAGCCAGACAGGATCAGGGAACATGACGGGAGCTGGGGGAAAACAACAGGGAATGGATCCCCCACTGTGACCTGTTGGGTGCTTCTCACAAGCCACCGTGATTGGTCACTGTCAGAGACAGGATGCTGGGCTAGATGGACCATTGGTCTGACCCAGTATGGCACTTCTTATGTTCTTACATCCTGACATGGAGCTGGGAGACCAGTAATCACTGTGGGTTGGCTCCCATGGGAAAATAGATTGTATACACCATAAATCTAGACACCCCTGTCTCGAAGACCATGAGGGGCTCAGATTCTGTGATAAGGGGGATCCAGTGAGAATGCAGAAGAGATTTCAGTTAAAATCGGGCTTATCAAACATTTAAGCTAGTTAGGCCAGAAATCCCAAAGGCATTTTAAAAACAGCAGAACGTTGTACCACCTCCCAGCACCCATTTCCCATAAGACTTTGAGAGCCATCTGCCTGGCAGTGCCAACTCACTAAAAAGGAAAACAGACCACAGGCAAGAACTGAAATGGGTATTCAAAAAGCTGGGTAAACCAAATGGGTTTACACTACGCAAACAGAAAATGGCAGTTTAGGTAATAACCAATATCGGTTTGCACTTCATTGGGTATCCATTTTGGTTATTTCATTTTGCCTTTTCAGTTTAGTTGGTTACATCATTTCAGTTATATTTGCACTATTGTGCATGCACAGTTAACAAAAATGATGCAACAAATACCAAAATTGTGAAGATGCTAAAATAACCAAGACAACAAATCAGAAACCCCCAAAACCCAAACAGAATACCTCCAAAATTGGAAACACAAGTACCTGCTTTCGGTCACAGGCATCATTTGGGTACTTGAAGAGCTACCTGAGAATGTGACTAATACCTGCAAACAGCCAAGAATTTGGTGTTTCAGCTCCCTCAGGCCGTCTTCCTGACTTTCCTTCAGCAAGAGATCACCAGTTTTTCCAAACTCTTGTTCAAGGGCTGAAAGCAGGAGGCCTGCTCAGCGACGCCCACGAGGGGTTAACCGCCGGGTCGAGACTCTGCTTGTTTCTGGCTGAGGTTATCTGGGAAGATCAGTCACTGCAGCTTGTCTGGGTTTGTTGCCTCTTCCAATTATACTATGCAAACACGGGCTGTTATTTAGTGTTATTTAAGCATGAAATTATAACAGATTGGTTTCAATACCAAGCCTCTGAAAATAAATCTTTGTATCAAGGTGCATCAGCTAGCAGATGAATATCATCTAGGGAGCAGAACAGGCAGTGGGCAAGCACGGTTACTATCCTCCAGGTTTTCAGTGCAAGGGGTCGGGGCCTCATTGGTGGAGGAAGGGAAAGGGGGTGGTCATGTCCATTTCTGACATAACCCTGCCCCTTACATAGTGTCATGGCATTCCACGTGGGGGAGGACCATGTTGGAAAGGGGAAAAGGGGTCATCACATCCCTTTCTAACATAACCCCAACACTTAAAAAGCATCAGGATGGCATCCTGATGTTCCATAGGAGGGAGCTCACTTTGGAAAGGGAATGGAAAAGTCCCAATGGCTCTACCCACTGCTGTCCCTAGAAGCCCTGATTTCTCCAGATTACCAGGAACATCCCTGTCTGACCCAGGGAAATCAGGACTTGCACTCCAGCTCAGAGACTCTGGGTCAAAATCAGTAGAGGTGGCATTCCTAAGTGTGGGCCACACTGGAGTGCTCTTCAAACTGTCCTATGAAGCCATAGACAAGTTCCTGGGTTTAAGTTGCAGTGTAGAGAAAGACACTATCAAGAGGAATAGTGAAGCAAGGTCTGCTATTCAGTAGTTTATACTTTTGTATTTCAGTTCTTGGCAGGAAGTTATGTTCCCATCCTTAGGGTCAGTCAGTATGCTTTGTGCATGTGTCTGCCTACCCTAAATCTCATATTAAATTCTAAACTTAAATCATGAGATTTAATTGCTATTGTTTAATTGTCCTCTTCAGCATTTTCATTAATGATTTGGAGGGGGGAGCAGAGAGTATACTCATCAGATTTGCAGATGACATGAAACTGGGAAAGGCTGCAAATAGTTTGGAGGACAGGAATAGAACACAAAATAATCTAGATAAACTAGAGATTCAGGCTCCAAGAAATAAAGTGAGTTTTAACAAACACCAATGCAAAGCATTATACACATAAATGAAAAAATGTAGTCAGCTAGCTAAACAGTAGCACTGCAGAAAAGGATCTGGGAGCTATAGTGGATCATAAACAACATGATTCAACAATGTGACACTGTTACAAAAAAGACAAATACTTTGGGCTACATTAACAGATACATTGTTTTCAAGACAGAAGATAATGGTGCCACTTTATTAGGCACCAATAAGACCTCACCTTTGGGCCCTGCACTTCAAGGCAGATGCTGACAAATTGGAAAAGATTTAGAAGAGGGCAATCAAGATGATAAAGTGGCTAGAATGCAAGTCAAATGAGGAAAAGCTGAAGGAATTAGGTACAGTATGTTTAGCCTGGAGAGAAGATGATTAAGGCAGGGACATGACAGCAGTTTTCAAATATCTAAAAAGATGCCACAAAAAAGATGGAAAACATTTGTTCTTTGCTGCCACAGAAGATAGAGCAAGAAGGAACGGGCTTAAATTGCTGCAAGGTAGAATTGTTAAATGTTACAAAAAATTTCCCACAGCTGTAATAGCAGTTGGGAGGCTGTGGAATCTCCTTCCTTGGATGTTTTCAAGACCCAGCTGGACAAGCCTCTGTCCACCATGCTGTAGGTATAAGGTATCCTGCCTCAGACCAAGGGGTTGGACTAGATGTCCCAAGACCCCTAAGGCACCTACAATTCTCTATTGGGTTTGTACATAACTCTAAGGCGACAGGTACTGCAGCCAGGAGAGTTCCACATTATTGTCCTACATGGCTATAAATATCCCCCCTTCTATGGGAAAATGGGTCTCACCAAAATTACATGAAGTGTTGTGACAGGTGAGGAAAAAATGAAAAAGCAGTTTAAATGTCAGCTAAAACAATCTTCATTTTCTTGTCCCCCCTCACCCACTCAAATGTACAGAGCTTTCCGAGACACTGGAGTGAGCCACTTGCCTGTTTGAAGTTCATCCAGAAAATCCCTTCGCAAAATATTTGCTGAAACACAGTAATGCAGGGATCGGAGGGGATTAAGCTTGCTCTTGACCCCCCTCCGCCCCTCCCTCCCTTCCTTCCTTCCTTCAGCTGGCTTTGCAGAGACAGAGTGGCTTATGTCCTTGCATCTTGAAGCCTCAATGTAAAAGGGAGAAGAAGGGGAAAAAAACCACAAGAAAAGGCTTCTAACTTCCCTATTATTGAAATGCCTCGCTTGACATTTTGACTTTCAATTAGCGAACAAAGAACGCTCCAGTTAATCCGCAGTCAGAGAGACTGAGAGAAATAAAATATTTTCCCCCACGGCAACCATCCAGCCACCAAATTCACAGCCTGGTTCACTAGGAGATAACCAGCCGAGCCTTCTGCCTTCACGCACATTGGCCTGAGTTGCAGGGGCTAAAGGGCCTGATCCAATGTCCATAGGCATCAGTGAGATTCTTTCCATCAGCTTCAGGGAACACTGTATCAAGATCCCAAACAGCTTTTAGAAAGCCGCACTCTGGACTGAAATAGATTTTCCTATCAGTGGAGATTATTACTGCCCAAATTACAGGTTACCTAACTACCTTTTTTGACGGCTGTGGGGCAGGGGGAACATGATTTCATTGGAGCCCCCCCCCCCCAACCTTTTAACTTATAATTCGAGCCCTGGAGATTATCTGCATTTTCAGAACAGTATGCAGAAACCTGGCGTGTTTTCATTTTTGTGTCAGATCTCCATGTATCCCTATCCAACTCAGGGCTCATAAGATGGAGATCAACCATGATCTACTTCCCATTTTGTCGGAGGTCCATTTAAGTTATTCCAATTTGTTTATTTCATTATTTCAGTATTTTATTTTTACTTTTGTGCATGCTTAATAGCCAGAACAAAGTAAATGGCCAAAATAAAGTAACCAGACTAATTAAATAAAAGCAGAGTTGCCTAACTGGAATAAGCAAAATTACAGATAGGAAGAGATTCATCATGAAAATATAAATGAGTCAAATTTTCCACATACGGTCCTGAAAATGCTGATAACCTCTACTGATTTGAAAAAGGGCAATCCATTTCAGGCCTGGTCTGCCAAGCAGACCGGTTATCCTGAAGGCAGAGCTCTTAGTATCGCACAGGCAATCTACCATCCTGGAGGACGTATAACCCACTCATCTTCCCTTCTTCTGCCTGTTTTTTTTTTTCATTGATCTTTGAATTTTATTTTTAAGTTACTGGGTTTTATTACTTGGACACTTCGGTGTAAGCCTAAAATAATGGCTTTGCCATAGGGAGAATGTTTTTGTTTTGTATTCTGTTTTAAACTGTTGGCCAAGTATGTTTCAATGTTTTGTGTGTTTTTATATATATATAATTTTTTGGTTTTTTATTTGTTTTAAATTGTTGTATAAATTGTTTAAATGGCTGTTTTCAGAGAAGACACTCCCCACCCACCTTCCACCCACTATACATGTGCCAGGGCACCCATAGGGCAACACTGCAGCCCTGCATCTGTGGGTATTTTCGGACGATACGGCGGCCGTTGGCCCCGTACCGGCACCAACGGCTTCGTTCCCCGCCGGGGTCACCCCATAACGGCACAACAGACGTGCTGGGGGGATCCTGGCGGTAAAAGTGGGAGGGGCCGGGGCCACGCAGCGCAATGTGCAGCCGCGCGGCCCCGCCCCCTCCATGCACCCCGCCGCCCGCCCTCCGAGGAGACGGGCGGGCGGCGGATCCCGCCGGGGATCCCGGGCCGTGGCACGCGGCCAGACGTTACTTTTCCTTGGCCACGGCCCGGGGCCTGTCTGACCACGCTTCCCGGGACCTTCCCCCGGCTAGCCCGGGAAGCGTGGTTCAAACGAACCCCATGTGGGGATTGACCGTGGCCAACATCTGGCACGCAGCGAACAGACGTACAGGACACGGTGACCACAGGTGGGTATTCACCGTGGTTCACCGTGTTAACGTAACTTCTGAAATCACCCTGTGTAGTGGGTGGGTAATGGGTGGAGAGTGTCTTGTCTGAAAATGCCCTATGTTTTAATGTTTTATGCTTGCCCTTTATATTTGTTGATGTTAGTATACAGGATGGATACTGATGGGCTTTGGGCAAGCATTTATTTATGGGTTCAAAGCAATTAGATAAATTCAAGGAGAGGGCCAATGGATGTTCAGGAGATTTAACCTCATGCTGCATGTGTGTTTATCCCTGTGACACAGAAGTCGATGGCCCCTTTATGAGAGCCTGCTCCCCCTCCAAGGGCTATAAGAGCCACAGAGACTAGAACCGCTGTAGTAGACCAAGCCAGAAGGACCTGAAACTAGGCTCTTGTGTGCTAGGAGCTCTTCAAAAGGTATTTTCAGATGTTACGCGGTCCCAATTCACCACAGTGGATCCCCGGCGGGGGTGAAGCAAACAACCACCCCCCGTGGTCAAAAAAAGCCCCAAACAGACGTGACGGGACTGGGACCACGGCAGGGAATCGGGCTGGCAGATCATGGCCCAGGGCAGCGCAACAGACGTTACGCCGATCCCAGCCCAGGCTGTGGTCAAAGCACCCGGAAGGCTCCGGGGCGGTTCATCCCAGCTGCTGCTGTGTGCCCTTTAAATCTCCCTCCCTGGCCTGTGTTGTTGCTCATTGCCTAGCAGCGACACTGCGTGCTTTGTCCCTGGCTGGAAATAATTTCCTTTGATTCCCGCCGGTGGTTGCCGGCCAGACGTTACTTTTTGTTGGTTCCCATCGGGAATCTCTTTGACCACGCGCGCTTTCGGGGATTGTCCAGCGGGGAGCCCCGGAAGCGTGGTTGAAATTGACCCCATGTGGGCATTGACCATGGTGAACATCTGGCAGCCGCCGAACAGATGTTCAGGGCGCTTTGGTCCCACCGCGGGATTGACCGTGGTTCACTGTGGTTGAGCGTGATCTCGTAACATCTGAAAATACCCAAAGTCTGGGCTTGAGAGCTCAGAGGTGCCGGGAGTCCTTGCTAGGTGCTCTCCACAAAGGTTGTAGGCTGGGAGCCCTGTTGTCGATAGGGATACTGTTAGTTGTCTGAAGGAACTCTGACTGTGCAGAGTAATTTGGGACAGAGTCTGAAAAACCTTATGGAGAATGGCCATACCCCAATACAATCTCCTCTTAATAATTTTTGATACTACAGGACAATTTCATCCACATTATAATTAGGTAGAAGGGTAGAAAGCCCAAAGATAAGCAGGTCCTCTAATTTCAAAGCAATGGGTGCACCAAAAGGGGAAATATGGCTCTTTTTACAGCTGAAAACCCCTTTGATGTACATGAAAGTCACCCCTCTTCCTAAATTTTGATCCCTCAGTCCAATTTCAATGGAATTTGGCAAAGAGGCAGAGGACCCAAAGATAAACAAGGCCTGCAAATAACAATAGGTGGACAAGGAAGAGAGATATGGCCCCTGTTGTAGCCAACAAAAGCCCATCAAACATTGTCCCTGCCTTAGGAAACCCCTTTGCTATGATCATGAGGATTAATACACTATGAAACCCTGTTCATCTTAACCAGAGCTCTCTCCTCAAGACTCACTTATTCACAGTAATGTTATGCCCCCTAATGAGTTCAAAGACACTGAACAGCTCCTTGTTCCTGTAAAACCTTCATTGAGTCTGAATTAGAGGTCAAATAAATACGTCCGCAAATGGGTAACTCCATCAAGTAACCCTGACCTGAACTGTAAATGGCAGTGCAAGTAATAACTGGTATCTGTTTATGCTCTGTTGGACATCCATTTTGGTGGTTTCAGATTGGTTCTGTGGTGGGGTCTTTTCAGTGATTTCAGTATTTCGACTGTCACCTTGGTAATATTAGTATCATTGTGCATACACAACTGCCAAAAATGATATAACCAAAACACTGACTGAGTGACTGAACAATTGAAATAATCAAATTTAAAAAAAACCCAAAACAGAGTACTGAAAAACTGGCGAAGAAAGCACCCACTTCATTCACACGTATCATTCACTCAAGGGGCTACCCAAAAACATAAATAATACCCACAGAGAATAAACCCACTACCTGTTTTGGCTACAATGAAATCTATTTAATTATCCCCCTCTTGTTCAGCTAAACATGGGTTATTGTGTACTAGGGATGGGAAATACTATTTCGGATAGAACCAAAATTGCCCCAAAATGACTGTTTTGGATTTATCCAAAATTTCAGGTTTTTTCAGTTCCGGCGTTTCGGTTCTTTTACATTGATTTTGTTCCTTTTTTTTTTTTTTGGCGTTGCGCAGGTTTCTTTCTTTCTGTTGTAGCTTGTTCCCATTGACTTCAACGGTAGAAAAAGGTCTGAAATCAAAAAATCCAAAACTGAAATGAGATCTGAAATTTAAAGAACCGAAACCAAAATTCCCCCTGGAGTCCCATCCTTATCCTATATCTCTATAACACCACAAAATATTCAAGAGGGCCAGAAGGTGTTTCTCATAAAATGCAGGTGCTTTGGGTTATTTAAGCCATGCAGCCAATTTTCTAATGGGATTGGCAGAGACATGTGTTTTTTGTGCACCTCAACAAGAGGCACTTTGAACTTGCTAGGATTTCAAAGAGGCCCCATTCAACCCTAAATCTCAAAGTGCTTCATGACATGATGCATCATCATCCAAACTCATGGACATGGCTCACCTCCTCCCAATTCCCAACTCAGTGTTTAGTCACGGGACACCATTGCAAGGGCCACAAAAGCTAATCACACCCTGTCCAGCCTATTTCTATTCCTCAACCTGGTGAAAGGGAGAGACTCTTTTTTCCCCACCCCTCCCCCCAGCAGCAGGCACAGTGCAGCTGTACCACATCTCCCTACTACAGCGACACCATTGGAACATGTATCCCTTCTGCCCCACTCCTCTGCTCCTAATTATAACTAGGTCTGGCATAATCACGCCTGCTGTAAATATGTTCTTCCTGCAGCTCTTAATTATTTAGCTCTAATTAACCCCTCCTAGCCATGGGTGCATCCAAGCAAGATTTAATCTGCCTGACATGAGGGGAGTGTGAAATGTACCAGTGTCAAATCAGCTTCACATTTCACAGCACCTGTTGTCTGACTGTGTTGTGGAAAGCAGCCCGATTTGCAAAATTTTCATTAGCAAATGTCATGCCATGCTATTGTCTTGTTGCAAGGCTATAAATATACACATGGGATAAAAAATATCACAGGAGCACAGAAAGGAATTTACTCTCTTCTACTCGACCCAGGGAAGGTTACTCTTTTTAAAAGAATGTTTTGCAACACATGTTTTGAACAATGAAATATTTTCCCTGTTGGTGTGGAAGCCATTTTCCACATATTGCATGATGGGCTTGGGGCTCTTTGCAGATACAGGGTGCAGTGCTCTGTCTGTTTAGCACCAGCACGGGTCACACTGAAGTGCATGGTGCTTGCACTAGCAAGAAGGGCTAGTGGTGCAAGCACATTGAAGAGAACCTGATGTGAACATTCCACTGTTTCAGTGACAATTACGATTCGACAGTTGGCGTCCACTAATGTTGAAATGGGTAGTGGGTTTATTACTTGTGGGTATCATTTGCATTTTGGTGCGCTCCTTTGGCTTAGAGATGAAATGAATCACTGATTTTGAAACCACCAGCTAATCAACAGTATACAAATAGCCCTGCAGCTAGTCGCAGGGCTATTCGAATGCAAGATTATCTGGCAGTTTCAAAATCAAATGGGGGCTTTCCAGCATAGTGATGGGGCACTGAATTTTTTATTTGCTTCTAGGAGCCTCTGTGCATGTGCATATGCCCCAAGAAGCCAGCACATGTGCCCAGGGCAACTAACATGGGCTGCAACAGGCCTGACCCACCCTAGGACCCAGATGCTGCTGCCTGCCATCATCACCATGCTAGCAAGTCAAACCCCGCTCCCCCTATGCGACATACTATACCTCCTCTTTAACGCTTATGAAGGGACACATGAAAAATCCATGTTGCAGGGCTCCACTGGAACCAATGCATTGCAGCCCTGCACAAGTGTCTTTTAAAGGGGAGGTATGGTAACCTTACCCATGCTCCCATCACCCCCTCATGTCCCTTCAGTAGGTTGTGTGCAGTCTCGCATGCATACAGGTGCACCAGCACCATACAGTTGTGGGCAAAAAGCCTAGAGCATTCCAAGGAGTAAGCATTTCCTTCCCCTCTCTCTGCTCTTGCTCTACGTCTGCCTAAAAGGCCAACACACACCAAATGCAAACTTGTCTTGTCCTGGCTTGCAGCATGTGCCTGACACTCACTCTTCCTGAGCCTTTTGTAATGGGTGCAGGTGCATGGGGGGATGAGTGGGTGGCGTGCTGGGTGAGCGGTGTGTGGGGGTGCATTCCCACAGACCCCCACCCATCTCCATGCCTGGGCCTGGCTGGAGTCTGGTTGTTGGAGCGCCTGAGGAGACAGCAGCAACAGTGCTGAACTCCCCGCTACCACACTTCCCCTCCTCTCCTTGCCCTAGTTTCCAATCCAGTTCCCAAACTGTTGAGACTGATTTTATAGAGACAGGGAGAGTGGCAGCAGGGACCCGGCTCGGGGGTGGGGACTTGTGGTGTCCCCTGCGGGCCGGGGTCAGTGGGAGGCCTATGGGGTGAGGGACCGTGGGCGCCTGGCCAAAGTACTCACAGACACTGATCTGCTGCAACTCTCTTTATGTGTGATACAGCATCCACAAGCACTCCCCCTTAGCCCCGGTGTCTGTGTTGGGTTCCGCCTCGTGGCTTGGAGCCTGACACGGTCTGCTGCTCTGCTGCGCAGCGTTTCTGCCACCGGCCTCTGGGAGATCAGGGAGAAGAACAAGCGGCAAGCGGCCCGCTCCCAGCCTGGCTTGTTCTCAACTGCCGCTGCGGCTTGCGCGTGTTTTCCTCTACCCCGCCCTCCGAGTCACGTGGGGGGCGCTTGCCGCCACATCCCCCCTGTCCAGTGGCGAAGCCGCCTCCCACCTATGTAACCGGCATATCTATACTAGTCATAACGAAAATGAGACCATTGAAACAGCTGCATGCATGTCTGAGAGTCAGAGGTCACAAGTATATGACTCATCGTTGGAGGCAGTCTTTACCACTGCCCCACATAGTAGTCCTGAAGGTGGGTAGGGGGGCGTGTCTCTCTACGCGGCCTCGCCTGTCCTTGGCACGGCAATGCCGACTCTCTCTGGTGCTGGGGGGGGGCCCACTGAGTCACCCGGCGTTGGTGTCATGTCGGGAGGATCGGGGTGGGGGCACTGACCATTACAGGTCAAGGTTCACGTGCTTCGGGCCCTGGTGAGGGAGTCACATGGGGCTGCTCCCGATGGTCACTTGGTGATGTAGTGTCTGGTCATTCCGGGGGGTCATTGAATGTGCTTGGCTCCATGGGGCCCTCTGCTCATCTCAAGTGTCGTCGATTCCGACAGTATGTGTCTCCCTGGGGTGTTCTTACCATGTAAGCGTGGGGTTCTGAGTGTTTCGCTATCACCGTAGCTAGATGCCAGTCGGTGGGTGTGGCCATGCAGATAATGTCCCTGACAGCGAGGGGCAGCAGAGGTCATGCCCATTTATCATAGCATGCCTTCTGGTTCCTTTGTCGTCTATGGAGGGTCGCATGCGCATCCTGGAGTACTGACGGTGTGAGGACCGGGGTGGTCACCGGAAGAGTGCTGAGGAGTACACGTCCCATGAGCAGTTGCGCTGGGGCGAAAGGTGTGCCCGATATAGGGGTGTTGCGCAGATGGAGCAGGGCCAAGCGTGGGTCTGTCCCGTCTTTCATGGCCTTCTTGAGCATGGCCTTCACCGTTTGCACCATTCGCTCCGCTTGTCCGTTCGATTGGGGGTACATCGGGCTGGAGTACATGAGCGAGAGTCCCCAGCCTGCGGCAAACTGCTGCATTGCTTGACAGGCAAATGGGAAGTGGTCGCAGACCATTTCTTTGGGGATCCCATGGCGTGCGAAGATTGCCTTCAGCTGCTCGACGATGGAGAACGCCATTTTGTCTGGTAGATGTGTTACCTCCGGGTATTTGGAGAAGTAATCCATGACCACCAAGTATGATTGCGCATGCAGGTCAAAAGATGTCCACAGCCACTTTAAGCCACGGTAGTTCTGGTATGTGATGCGGTATCATGGGTTCCGCCGGCTAAGTGGGCCGCCCTTCTTGACATGGACTGCAGCCTTCTACCCACTGCTCAATGTCCCTCACCATGTTGGGCCAGTACATGAGGGCCCTGGCCCTTGCCTTGGACCACTGATGTGTACCATGCACAGCATGTCCTGCCTGGATTCCTTGGGGATTATGATCTTGTGCCCTACCATCAGTAGCCCATCCTCCAGTCACAGGTCATGTCTGAGGGGCCAGTATGGTTTGAGTGGTGGCGCCACTGACTTCACATGTCGGGGCCACCCACGGTCATGCAGGGTCTGGAGACTGTTCAGGACTGGGTCATTCAGGGTGTGATCCTGCAGCTGGAGAAGGAGTGGGTCGCTCAGGGGCATCGTGCTCTTGATGTGGTATATGATCTTTTCTCCCTGAAGGTCTTGCGTAGATGACGATGACGAGCGAATAGGAGCTCTCAACAGTGTGTCTGCAATGTGCATGCTGGTGCTCCTTGTGTACTCCAGCTCCAGGTCATATTTTTGGAGCTGGAGCTGGAGCAGCATGTGTTGCAGCCTGGCTGGGGCCTGTCCTATGGGCTTCCCCATGATAGCTTCCAGTGGCTTGTGATCCAACTGAACCTTGACCGTGGTCCCATATATGTACTGATGGAACTTGATGGTGACGAAGAGGATAGCCAGGAGCTCCTTCTCAATTTGAGCATAGTTTTGCTCGGCCACCGTGAGCAATCAGGATGCGTATGCGATGGGGTGACCATCTTGGGACAGGCATGCCCCCAGGCCATCTTTGGAAGCATCCGCTTGTATGACAGATCACTTACTCGGGTCAAAGTATCGCAGTACAGGGGCTGATGAGATGGCTTGTTTTAAAGCGTCTAGGGCTTGTTGATGATTGGCGTTCCAGGCCCACTCTGCTTCCTTACGCAGGGGGTTCTCAACAGTGCGGTCATGTCTGACTCGTTTGGAATGTATTGGGCAAGGTAGTGTATGGTGCCCAAGTTTCGTTGTAGCACCTTTTTATCCTGAGGCGCCGTGAGTTTCTGGACGGTCTCCACCTTGTCCTCGTCTGGCTGGACCCCTTCACTGGAAAAGATATGGCCCATATACTTCACCCGTTCGACCATGAATTGGATTTTTTCCTTGTTAAATCTGACTCCCTTTCTCTCGGGTTCACTGCAGCACCTGTTTCAGGATGTGGTCATGCTCTGCTGTGGACGAGCATGTCGTCTGCTATGATGTGTACCCCAGGAATGTCCCCCAAACTCTCATGGTTCTTCTGTTGGAACACTTCACTGGCCGACTTGATCCCGAAGGGCAGCCTGTTGAAGTGGTATCTTTCCCATGGAGTGTTGAATGTACACAGCTCCGCCAATGACCTATCTAGTGCCACCAGCCAGTAGCCATCCTTCTCGTCAAGGATGGTAAATATGGATTTTCCAGCCAGCTTCCGCTGGACATCCTCCACCATTGGGATGTTAAGGTGTTGTCGAAGGACTGCTCTGTTTAGGTCCCTCGGATCGAGACAAATTTGCAGGGAGCCATTCTTCTTTTGGGTGATCACCAAGCTACTCACCCACGGGGTGGGACTGGTTATCCTGGAGATTACCTTCGCTGCCTCAAGGTCTGTCCGCATAGTACGTAGCTGCTCCTGCATGGCAAACGGGATCTTACAACATCCATGAATCTTGGGGGGCACCGAGGGGTCCAGGTGTATGTGGTGCGTCCCTGGGAACCAACCAAGGCCTCCCATCATGTCTGCATAGCTGGCCAGCATACTGCCCTCCCTGTTCAGTGGGTTTGGCACCAGCAAGTATGTTCGACGGAGTAGGTTTAGGGTGACTCAGGCTTTCTGGCCAAACAGTGGGGGGTCCTGTGTGTCGATAACGTAGCGTGGGAGCTGCACACTGGTGGTTGTGGTGGAACATTGGACGAGGAGCTTTGCCTTGGGTATGATTGACCCCCTGCCAATGGCTACCAGCATTATATCCAGCGGGTCCTGGTGGATGTGTGCTGGGAGTTTCCTGGCCACTCGGGGAGCGATGGTGTTGGTCTCTGCCCCTGTGTCCAACTTGAACGTGACTGGGTGTCCTGCAACGAGTGCTGGGTGTTTCCCTGGTGAGAAGAGGTCATGGTTCCTATGTACATTGTGCCCACTGTGCTTGCGCGGGGGGGGGGAGGAGGGGTTGGCCCTGCAGGCTTTTGCAAAGTGGTTCTTTCCTCCGCACCTGTGACATGTCTCACCATAGGCAGGGCACTGCTGTGGGCTGTGCTGGTGCCCACATCGCCTGCAGGAGCATCTGGTGGCTTCTGTGTCCCACACCAGGGTGGGGATGGTCTCCAGAGCAGGCAGAGGCTGTTGCGGGGTGGTGGGGGATCACCGCTAGTACTCGCGGCTCCGCAGACATCACTGATGCTTGGGCCCTAGTGATGGCTTTCATGCTGCACATGTCCACAGCCTGGGTCAGGGTGAGGTCTGGCTTCTCCAATAGCCTCTCCTTCAACTTAGGGTCAGGGATGCTGAATACGATCTTGTTCCTGAGCATAAGGTCTATGGTTGGCCCGAATTCGCAGTGCTGGGCCTTCTCTCGCAGGGCAGTGAGAAACGAGTCAATCCCTGCTAGTTCATCGTATTGGAGCTGCCAGAACTGATAGCGCTCAAACACAGGGTTCTTTTGGGGGACACAGTAGTTCTTCATTGCCATTAGGAGCTCCGCCAAGGTCTTGCTGGCAGGGTCTGCAAACACAGTGTGTTGTACACGTCTAGGGCCTTCTCCCCCAGGCAATGCAGTGCCAATGCCACCTTATATTCTTCCTCCTTCTCATCCGCCCCAGTGACTATGAGGTAGAGGCTTAGCTGTTGCTCCCACTTCCGCCAGTTCTCGCCCAGGTTCCCATCGAAGCTGAGAGGGGTGGGGCTTGAAATGCTCCATAAGAAGGAGGGTGGTTCTCGCCTTCACTGGACTGTGGAGTCCACTTCTGACACCATGTGGTGTCCCCTGTGGGTTGGGGTCAGTGGGAGGCCTATGGGGTGAGGGACTGTGGATACCTGGCCCAAGTACTGACAGACACTGATCTGCTGCAACTCTCTTTATTGTGGTGAGGGTGTGATACAGCATCCACAAGCACTCCCCCTTAGCCCCAGTGTCTGTGTTGGGTTCTGCCTCGTGGCTTGGAGCCTGACACGGTCTGCTGCTCTGCTTCACAGCGTTTCTGCCACTGGCCTCTGGGAGATCAGGGTGAAGACCAAGTGGCAAGCGGCCTGCTCCCAGCCTGGCCTGTTCTCAACTGCCGCTGCGGCTTGCGCGTGTTTTCCTCTACCCCGCCCTCTGAGTCACGTGGGGGGTGCTGCTGCGCAGGCGCCACCACAGGACTGGGGCTGGGAAACACCCCCGTCCCTGGGTCAGGCAACAGGAAGGCCCCAGGTGGCCCCCACCAGGATTTGAATTTGGCAGAGCAGCAGCAGGGACCCAGCCCAGGGATAGGGCTGTAGCGGAATATCGCAGCGGTAGCTATTTCCGGTGGAAACAGTGTTTCCGCAATTAGTGGAATGGCATGGCAGAGGCTTTCATTCCGCGGTTCTGCTTATTTAATTCCGCAACTTAGTGGAATCGTGGAAACATGACATTTTCACGATTTCCGCAATTCCGCCAGCGCCAAAAAATAGCGGAATAGCCTTTTTCCGCGATTTCCGCAATTTTTCCACGATTTTTCCGCAATTCCGCGATTTGCAGAATTCTGGCGGAATTAGAAGAATATCCGCAGAAAAGTCGCGGTGTGGCGCGGGCAGTTCCGAAATGGCGGAACGGAATTGCGGCACGGTAAAAGCTGCTGCCGCATCAGCCCTACCCAGGGATAGGGTGCTCAGAAATGCTTTCCCCCACCCCTGGTCAGGTAGTGGGCAGGTGCCAGGCAGCCCCCAGTAGGATTTAAATTTGGCAGAGCAGCAGCAGAGACCTGGCCTAGGGTGGGGTGGGGAGCTGGGAAACCCTTCCCCAACCCTGGCCCAGGCAGTGGGCAGACCCCAGGTGGCCCCCTGGAAGGATTTAAATATGGCACAGTGGCAGCAGGGACCCAGCCCAGGAATGAGGGAGGGATGGAAACCATCCCCCCACCCCACCCCGTTCTTCCAGGGCAGGTGGCAGGCAGGCCCCAGGCAGCTCCCCCCCCCAACAACCAGACTCCAGCCAGGCCCAGGCAGACTAAAATGAGTGTGTGAGTGAGTGCATGAGAGAGAGAGAGAGAGACAGACAGACAGACAGACAGACAGACAAAGTCACCCTCTACTGTTGCTGCTGTGATTTATGCCAGGCAGATTATAGTGAGTGAGTGAGACAGAGGCTGTTTTCACATGGACACCCCCCCCTCACACACATGTGCGGGTGAGGGGGGCACTCATGCGAACTCCGCGGCAGTTGTATGGGGGATCAGTGGGCGCCTGTGGGAATGTCACGGGTGTGTGCATGCTCCCGCGCTCCACCCATCACCCACACATGGAGCAATGGGTGCCAATGCCCGTTGCACCGTGCATGGAGATGGGGGGGGGTCTGTAACAATGCACCCCACACACCGGTCACCCAGTGCGCTACCCACTCATCCCCCCATGCAGCTGTGCCCATTACAAAAGGGCCATAGACACCCTCTGCTGTTGCCACTGAGCATGCTCCCCAGTACATTACTTAACAAAACAATTATTATAATGGGATTTTAAAACCTTAATGCCTCTGCAACGTCTCGACCAAATTTTAACATTCCCAATGCATGCACTATACCATGCTGACCATGATTTTTCCCAACACAAACACATAGGCAGAAATCTGAAAGCACTTACATTGCAGCAAAAACAACAACGTGGGACCCCACCATAAAAATATACACTTTAATCACTTTCTCAAATGACGATAACTTTTTTTGTTTCTTAACTGATTTTCACAAATTTTGGAGACAATGTAGCCCTAACCACAACAATGATCTGTAAAACCTTTCACATCCCTATCTCAGATACTCTCACTTTTATAAGCAGTAGAATGTTTGCAATTTTAATAGAACTTGCAACTCACCTTAACTATATAGGCATTTACTGAACAATTTACCGAACTAATAAAATATCAAAAAATGCCAGAAAATACCAAAAAATAGCGGAAAAGCCAGTAATCTACCTTATTCCTTGTTTCTAACAGAAACATCATTCGCTGTGATTGTTTGTTTCAGGCCTGCTTCAACATACATCAATTCCCC
The DNA here is from genome assembly GCA_003113815.1 of Sphenodon punctatus. Lineage (NCBI taxonomy): Eukaryota > Metazoa > Chordata > Lepidosauria > Sphenodontia > Sphenodontidae > Sphenodon > Sphenodon punctatus. The sequence continues at coordinate 2,278,992 of QEPC01010142.1, forward strand.
TTGCAGGGCTTTGATCCTCCCCAGTGCAGTCTGTTGTCACCAGAGGAAGGCAAGTGCATGGTGCCAAAGCAGGAGTCATCGGTGCCTTGCAATCTCATCGAGCCAAGCAATGACAGCAGGTGGTTTGATCTGCTGGTTCCCTCACAGGTTCTACTCAGCAGCAGTATGGAACATCTGGAGTGCGATAATGAGCACCCGGAAGTTCTTGGAATCCATGGTTGCATTATAGGTGTCTGTGAAGTCTGCAGACAATATGCCAAACGTTTTGAAAAGTTTACACAACTGGATGGCTGCCTATCTAGGACTGGCTGCGCACTGCACGTGAGCAAGTACTGGCCGCTATTGGCCATGTGTCATCACACATGCAGCTGTGTGTCCAGCTACTGGCCACTATGGCTGAAATTTTTTTCCCACAGTTGGGTGTGTTTGTGTGTTGCACTGGCACTGCGCATGAATGTAACAGGTATGTCAGTGCACATGCCAAGTCAAGTAAAATTTTATATCTGTCACCACCACTGAAGCATGGAATTTTTTTAATTTGGGTCTGGAGAACTGCTGAATGTTAAGAAATGGGCAGAGCTGTCCATTGGTAAAAAGCGACTCCTATACTTTCTTATCTTTTGAAAGTAACAATTCTGCTTGCAATGAGCATAGCACCATAGAAAGCTATCCCTGCAGGTTTTCTGCCGGGGAAAGTCCAATGGCTTTAGCTTTTGTCTGTAGGTTCTGTGGCTGCCCAGGGTACAAGGCCCCAGCTGGGGGATGATGGATATCCTGACTTTTTCTGGCATTTGGGTGAGGCCTGATGTACAGAGAGAACTGTTAAACCCATTCTGCAAGGCAGGCTATGCATTCATAGGGTGGCATATGCCCACAATAGTGTTCCATGTATGCATGATGACAGAAAGCAGACACTGTGCAACCCTGCTGCAGTTCCAAGTTCAGCAGCATGGACAAGTGGGAGCCCCAGATGAGCTGTGAGAGTGAGATGAACTGAGACCATGACTTTTCTAAACATCTGACCACTGCCAGAAGTAAGGAAGTTGCTAACAGAGGCTGGGGCCGCTTTTAGACGAGCGGGTTGCCGTCGCACAACCCACTCGCACGATGTTTCAAATTCCCGTGACACAGGATTACACGAGACGCCAGGCGTGGATCAAGTACAGAAAGGTGGTTGCGCATTCTTTGCCAACTGTGAATTAAATAGCTCACAATTGAGGTATTTAATTCATGATTGGCAAAAATGCGCAACCGCCTTTCATGCGCTTGATCCCTGCCTGGCGTCTCGTGTAATCCCGTGTCACGGGAATTTTGAAACATCACGCGAGTGGGTCACGTGATGGTGACCCGCTTATCTAGAAGTGGCCTCTAACTTCCCTGCCATTTTCCCTCATCACTACCCTGATGATAGAGAGAGGATACCCGTGGGGCCACCAGGAGTGCCTTGACTGGATGGTGGAGCTCAATCTTTGTGGGGGAAACAAGTGGCTTGGGGTACAGGGAATGTGAACCCTACTGATGGAGAACTTCTTGCCCTATACAAGGTTTGGATAAGCAGAGACATGCAGAGCACCCTGACAAGTGGGGATGTTTTCAGTCCCAACTGTTTGGTGATGGTGGAGAGAGGGTGCAAGAGGCACATGTTTGACTGGGGGTTTTATGCAAACTGGGAGGGATTTCCAACCCCATGACGCAGGCAAGACCCCCAATAAAACTGTGTGCTGCTACCTGCTAGTGAGCTGTGAACTGTGCTGTGAGGCGAGCCCTGGATGAGAGACACAGGGCTGAGAATGTGCAAAGGCTGATTGCTTGAACAGATTGCTTTTGCTTTGGATTTTTACTTTCACTTTGGTACTCAAAAGTATGTGATTTTCTCAATAAATTTGACATTCTGTGCATAGCAAAAGATTACTTTAAACCACCAAGTGCTGGCAGGTGTCAAACCCAGTATGTACCTCCATGGGTGGGCAGGGATAGCAGGCACCAGTACCACCTCCTGAAATCACAGTAGCCCAGAAAGAAGAAACAGTTGGGGTGGCTTCTTTTTCCCATAGTTCACTATGACTGTGAGTCATGACAGTGAGTAGGATACTGGGGAGGCAGGGTTGGTGGGTAGAGCATGGCAGGGAAGAACATCTGCCCATGTATTAGGTTTGTCCCACTAAACCTGTGAGTGGGGGCGAGGGTTGCCCCAAATGCACAAGAAATACATGCAGGGGCTCTTCATTTATTAGTCTCTGCACACTAAACTTGTGAGTGTGGGCTGAACAGATCGAACCCGGACTCAAGCAGGTTATTGTCTCGTTTGTTAGCACCCTATGTAATGTTCTTGTTGACTTAGTAGGCATAGCTTATACTTGTAAAAAGACTGAAGCTCAGGCACATTGGCCGCAGTCCCAAGCAGGATTCGTGTGGGTCCCGCGCGAGTTCTGCACAGCACAATGTGCTCTCAATGAACATGTGCATGCGTTGCACACAGCGCATGGGATCAGCCCCACCGTTCTTAGATAGGTAAACAACAAGGACACAAAGTGTTCCTGGAGGGAACATACTAAACAGCCAGAGAATTCAGCAAACCACAGCATGTCAACACTGAGGTGTGGTTATGCTATTTGTTGGTATATGCAACATCCACAAGTTAATGCCTGGTGTATTAAGAACAGTAATTAACTGTAGAGCCACCAGATGGCGCTGCTAAGTTTACATGTACATGGAAGGGAGATGGGGTTTTGCAGTTGAATTCCTTTGTGTAACCACTCCTTCTTCCCTTCTCTCTTATTGGCTCAGTCTCCATTTTGTCTCACTACTAGTTAGATGCAACTAAGGATCTGTGCCTGAGAAAGCTTAAGTAAAGTTCTATTTTTAAACCTTCAGCTGCATTTGTCCTTATTGATTGTGAATCAGTTATTACTCTGCAACACTATTGGGGCAAGTGCTATTGCTGCAAGTGCTTACAAACAAAGTACTGAAGCTGCCTGGTAGGGTCTGCTGGCAGTCTCCATCCACAGTAAGACAACCTGTGGGGTCAGCTCCCTAGCTAAACACAGCCTTTTATGCACAGCTGCCCTACTGAGCTGATCCCTATCCTGCTGGAACAGTTCCACAGTCTTCAGCACTGCCGAAGGCAGCTCCATATTTGTGTAAACTCCCACTCACCCTCCAGTCAGGGAGTCCAAGTAGGGTTACCATCTCCCTCCAGGGGGCAAAACAATGTCAATGGGAGAGGGCAGATGGGCAGTCATGCCCCTTTCTGATGTAATCCCGTCCTTTGTGGAGCATTGGGATGTCTCAGTGCTCCACAGGGGACAGGGTCACATCAGAAGGGGGCTATATGCTCCTGCCCCCTAAGGAGCACCCCAATGCTCCCATAGGGAAAAGGACAGGTAAGTCCAGGGCCAGCCTTACCACAGGGCAACCTAGGGAGCCTCCCTGGGCCCCACTCTTTCTGAAGGCTCCGCAGTGGCCTCTATTTTCACCAGGACAGGTTGTGGGGGCACCACTCCCTCTCAGTGGGGCCCCAAACATGACCACCTTCATTGCACTGCAGAGATTGCCCCTAAAAGGGAGGGGCCACCAGGGGCCCCACACATCTTAAGGCCAGTTCTGCCTGCCTCCTTTCTGATGTGGTCGGCCATCCCCTTGCTGCCTCCAGTAGCCCTGATTTCTCTGGGTTACTGGGCTGCCCTTAGGTGATCTGGAGAAATTGCAGCTTCCTCCAGAGCCCAGAGATTCTGGGTCAAAACCCAGAGTCTCTGGGTGAAACCAGGAGAGGGGGAAAACCAAACGCAAGTCCCTTCTTCAGGCAGCTCCACGAGAGGATAGCACACTCTGGACTTCCCTGCTGCTCAGTCTCTGGGCTTCACAGCTAAGTCCCCTGCTTGGACACACTCCTTCCCAGGTAGTCAGGCCCTATTTGTCTTAGCCCTGCGTGGAGGGGAAATGTAGTTCCCAGCTTCTATTCTCCTGGCCTCTTCTTCTGACTGAGCATCCCCTGCCCTTTCTTCTTGGCTCTGCTGGTCTGTGACACAGTATAGTCCGGACACCCCCTCCCCACCGCCAGACACTGATGTTTCCAGTTAATTCAATGAGCCATCATTACCAGCCTGGTCTGGGGAAAGCAAACTCTGGAATAGATTCTGGTCCTTAAAGGCTCATTCCCCCAGCTGCACCCTGTTAAAACATGCTTAACTCTAAGCAATCTTATCCATTGTCAGCAAGTGCTTAGGTAAAGTTCTGGAACTTTACACAGTTGTTTAGATCCCACTGAAGTTAATTGGACTTAAGAAGACACAGAGGTGCTTTCCTAAATACAGAAGGGTAACTCCCCATAAGCAATGCTGCAAATACCATCTCCTACAGACCCAGAAAGCAACAGAGGTCAAGTTTCTAAGGGTACCCAATGCATTCTATGAACCTACAGTCTCATAAGAAATCACACCCACATCATACTAACCACTGTACGGCATTTAGGTGCCTAGTTTGGATCACATTCTGGATGCAGCTTCCAGAAGAGGGCACTGGGATGGATTTCTGGAAGCACTTGGAATGGACTCTAGCATCACTATCAATAGTTTCATGGTAGCATCCTTGTGTGAGGAAGAACCTGAACAGGATTCCTGTGCCCCAGTGGAATGGAATCTGGGAATATACTGTGGTGGGGAGGGGGTGATGAACTGGATCCTTATGTCCCTGGAATGATCATTACTGGACGTGACAGCAATGAAGGGCAACGAGAATGATAAAGGGTATGAAACGGCTTCCGTACAAAGAGAGGCTTGACAAGCTGGGTCTCTTCACCTTAGAGAAGAGAAGACTAAGAGGGGACATGATAGAGGTTTATAAAATCTTGAGTGGTGTGGAACGAGTAGATATTTTATTTATTTATCTTTAAAATTATATGCTGTCCCCTCCTGCCTCAGGCATCTCGGGACGGGTCACAACATTTTAAAAACATTTTAAAACATTAAAATAAACAATAATAATTACAATTAGAAAAAATAATTATATAGGGAACAGTTATTTACCCTCTCGAATAGTACTAGAACTAGGGGACACTCCATGAAACTAGCTGCCGGCAGATTTATTTATTTATTTATTTATTTATTTAATAAATTTATACCCCACCTCTCCTGCCACGCAGCCCGGGGCGGCTGCCAACAATTTAAAAATACAATAAAAACCATTTAAAACACTCATAATAATAATACTATTAAAATATTAAGATATTAAGACAGGGCTAAAACAAATAAAAGGAAGTACTTATTTACGCAACGCATAATTAACTTACGGAATTTGTTGCAGGAGGATATTGTCAAGGTCAGTAGTATGGCTGGGTTTAAAAAAGGACTGGACAAGTTCTTAGAGAATAAGTCCATTCATAGCTATTAACCAAGTAGCTTATGGGATGAACTTCTTACTGTCGGGAGCTAGGAGTGAACAACAGGGAATGGATTGCCCATTGTGACTGTTGGTTCTTCTCCCATGCGATTGAGATTGGGCATTGTCAGAGGACAGGATGCCGGGCTTGATGAACCTTTGGTCTGACTCAGTATGGCACTACTTAGGTTCTTATGTCCTACTCAGAATCCTTGGCTGCTTTTAGACGATCGGTACGTGTCCTTTGAAAGTGTCGTGGGCGGTGTTTGGCCACGCCTGGACATGCGTCATCGCAGGTCTGACATTCCTTTATGGCTGCAAATTAAATACCTTGATTTCATGTCCAGGTGCATCTAAACACCGCCCTCAGCACTTTTAAAGGGGGTGTGATTTTTTGGCACGAGCGTGCGCCAATCATCTAAAAGCAGCCTAGGGCCAGGGGCATTTCTATCCATCCCTCAACTCTGAGAATTTTATTTAATCAGAAGGTGATGGACACAGCTGTACTATTTATTTCAGAGGGTGAAACCTGCCTCAGCTGTACTCCATGCACATTTTTTTGAGTCTGGCAGGGATCTTTGCCTATTAAGCAACTCTGAGTTCAGAAGAGCACTATTGATTTATTTCACTTTTATGGCCGTAGGTATTTATTCCTATTTGCTCTCTTGCTTCTTCATCTTAGCTTAAAAAATGTGAAGTGGAAGCTGAAGACTCATAGCTTTCTTGTTGGAAGGAAGCAGGCCAGAATAGCATACAAGGCGACTCCCAGTTATTCCAGGATTTTATTCCCAGGGTGGAAGCAAGTAAAGTTTTTGCCCAAGAGATAAATGGGACACAGAGCGAGGAGTTTGCCCATTCCATCTGTATGCAGAGCCGTGTTAACACAGAGGCTCAGAAGCTGCAGTCTGGGGCTCAGATTGAGGCACCTCTTAAAATCTATATAGTTTAGAGCTGGGGCAGGGCACTAAGACATCTCAGGAGAGGAGGAGGGAGAAGCTGGAAATGTGTCAATACAGGGATTAGTTTTCAGGACCCACCTTGGGCCTTTGTGATGGGCAGGCAAGTTCCTTGGTCAGGGGCAGGGCTACATCAGGCACTCTATGAGGAAAGGCCACGTGGGAAAAGGGACACTGCCATTCCCAGAAGCCCCAGTTTCTCCAGGTTACCAGAGATACCCCTGGCTTTCCCCAGAGAGTGGATACTGGGTGAAAACATGCAGAAGTGCCACCGTAGATCCAGCTATCATCACTCCAGTGGTATAGCAAGGCTATGGTGACCCTGGGCTCATGCCCCAATCACAGTCCACTGCAAGGGCAAGGGTGGGACGCAGGGCTTACCTAGGTAGACAGTGCCGCCCCAGCTCCCAGTACCCCACCCCCACATTGGAACAGCAGCAACCCCACCAGGAAGGAGGTTTTAGCAGTGGGTGAGGGTGGAGGCAGTATTCTACTCCCACGCACTCTGAAAACCCCCGTTTTGACAGGCCCTTTGTAAGTGGTCCGCGTGCTGCTAGGAATTTTTCAGAGTGAGCAGGGGTAGTATGCTAGTCCTGCTCCCTCCCACTCTGAAAGTTTCCTACTAGCACTCAGGTCACTTGCAAAGGGGTCTATGGTAGCTACCCCTCCTGTACTGAGAAAAGAGCACTCATACCTTCCAAAGTCCCAGTCCCCAGCCATCTCCTGTAGGCAAATACCATGTTCCCCTGGTACCTTTCTTCTCACTAGTCCTCTTCCCTTGAGACTGAGAAGGGGTATTTCAAGGCCCCTCTTTCCCCTTGTGCATGCTCCCTTCTCTGGACATGCTCCCTCAGGTATATAGACCAGTCGCTATTGGATCCATTAGGCGAATCAGCCCACAGGTGCTATTCTGTACTGGACTACATCACAGATTGCTTAAGAACATAACATACGTAGTGCCATACTGGGTCAGACCAATGGGTCAGTCCATCAAGCCTAGAATCCTGTCTCTGACAGTGGCCAATCTCTGTCTCTTGGGAGACATACCCAATAGGTCACAATGGGCAATCCATTCCCTGTTGTTCCACCCCCCAACAGTAAGAGGTTACATCCCCAAAACCTACTTGGCTAATAGCCATTTTTGGACCTCTTATCCAAGAACTTATCCAATTCCTTTTTAAAACTAGCTACACTACCGGCCAAGACCACTTCCTCTGGCAGTCAATTTCACAAGTTAATTGTGCGCTGAGTGAAAAAATACTCTCTCATTTGTTTTAAATCGGCTGATGGCACAATGGAGCTAATCCTACAGACATTTAACCTGCAGTCTGCCACAGATGGTTGCTGGTGTTACTTACTGTTGTTGGCACTGGCTCCATCCCCTCTGTCATCACCACTGCCTCTCATCGCTTAATTCTGCTACTTCCCTCGCTAGACAGCAGTACTATGCCTCCCACATTGAGTCCTGCTCCCAGGACCCTCGTCACCTCTTTTCCAGCTTTGACTCCCTTCTCAAACTCCCCTGTCCTTCTCCTCCCTCTCCGCTCAGGATCTTGCTCTCTTCTTCACCTCTAAGGTCAATAAGATCCACCTGGAAATCGCGTCCCACTCGTTTCCCCCTACTACTCCCCCCTCTCCCTCCTCCCCCAACCTCTCTCCTGTCCTCCTTCCCTCCCGCCTCCCTTGAGGAAATCTCCCTGCTCTCCTCCTCCAACCCCTCCACTTGCCCCCTGGACCCCATTCCTTCCTGCCTCCTGACCTCCATGGTTTCTACCATCGCCTCCCCCCTCCTGCATAACATCAATCGCTCCCTCTCTACCGGCTCCTTCCCCTCTGCCTTTAAACACGCCACTGTCTCCCCCATCCTCAAAAAGTCCACTCTGGATCCCTCTGAACCCTCTAATTATGCCTCCCTTTTGCTTTCAAACTCCTTCAGTGGGTTGTCTGCTCCCATTGCCTCAACCTCCTCTCCGCCAACGCTTCCCTTGACTCCCTCCAGTCTGACTTCCGCCCCCTTCACTCCACTGAAACCGCTCTTGCTAAGACCACCAACGATCTTCTTATGGCTAAATCCAACCACTGTTACTCCATACTTCTCCTCCTTGATCTCTCTACTGCCTTCAACACTGTTGACCACTTGCTCCTGCTTGACTCGCTTCACTCCCTTGGATTCCGGGACTCTGTCCTCGACTTGTTCTCCTCCTACCTTTCTGACCGCTCCTTCAATGTATCTCTTCCTAACTCCTCCCCCTCCTCCTCACCCCTCTCAGTCGGGGTTCCCCAAGTCTCTGTCCTTGGCCCTCTCCTCTTCTTTATCTACACCCTATCCCTAGGCAAACTCATTGCCTCTCACGGTTCCCAATACCACCTATACACTGACAACACTCAACTCTCTCTCTCCACTCCTTCCCTCTCCCCCTCTGTTCAACCTCGTCTCACCAACTGTCTCTCTGATATCTCTGCCTGGATGTCTCAATGACAACTCAAACTGAACATGGTGAAAACTGAACTCCTTATCTTCCCTCCCAATCCTTCCTCTCCCTCTTCCCNGCCCTTTTCTGTCTGTCTCCTCTGCCAAAACTCTCATTCATGCCCTAGTCATCTCACACCTCGACTATTGTAACCTCCTCCTTGCTGGCCTTCCCCGCTCTCACATTTCTTCCCTCATCTCTGTTCAAAACTCCGCAGCCAGGATCATCCACCTAGCCCGTCGCTTTGACCATGTGCAGCCTCTCTGCTCCTCTCTCCACTCGCTCCCTCTTCCTGAGGGTATTCTGTACAAGCTACTTGTCTTCACTTACAAAGCCCTTCACAACCTCACTCCCCCCTACCTCTCTGCCCTGATCTCCCTCCAAACCCCTGTTCGAGCACTCCGCTCCTTTTCTATCCCCTCCCTCATCCCCCCACGCCTCCCCTGCTCCCCCAACCACTTTCTTCCCTTCTCCCTTGCTGCCCCACATGCCTGGAATTCCCTCCCTGCCCTCGTCCACCTTACCTCACCCTCCACACCTTCAAGTCCCTCCTCAAAACCCACCTCTTCCGCTCCACCCTTCCTAACTCCTGCTAATCATCCCCACCCAGAATTATCCCCCACCTGTTATTTGTAAACTCCCAATTTACTGTAACCAAGCCAAGAACGTGTACCTGAGTTCTCACATCCTCATGAATGTCCCATCCCTTGTCTCTCCCTCTGTTCCCCCTTCCCTGTCTCCCCTCCCCCTGTCTTTAGATTGTAAGCTCTCGGGCAGGGACTGGGTCTATCTTGTTTTTTGTAAAGCTCCAGGTACATCTCTAGTGCTATATAAATACTAATAAATAAAATAAATAATAATAATAATAATAACAACAACAACAACAACAAGCACTGGGTTGAGGAGTAGATCTAGGGCTGTTCATGTTGCTTTTAATATTTTTATGGGAAGGATATGTAGGCAGGGTGAACCTTAGAATTTCCAGGGCCCAGGATGAAGATAAAATGTGGGGCCCTGATTGCACAGCCTCCTTCCCCATTGCCCCTCCCTCTCAAGGATACCCTCTGTGGAGCCCTAGAGTTGGTTATCTTTGGGACCCCACAAACTACTTTGGTGAAAACAGGGTCCATTGAGGAGGCCATGGAAGTAAAGAAAATAGCATGGCCTGAGGTGGTTGCCTTGGGATGCCCTGTGGTAAAGCCAGCCCTGGATGTAGGATGGGAGATGGCTTGGGGTGGGGAGCAGAATGATAGGGGCATGGAATGTGGGGTTGGATGGGATTGCCATGACACCCCCTCCCCCCCATTAGATGGGGGTACTGACATGGGGAGTAGATGGGGTTGTGGGGATGGGTCATTACCTTTTAGGTTTGGGAGGGAGGGGCATGATCTGTGTGGAAAGACTAAGGTAAGATTCCTCTGGGTGAGTGGGTGGGAGTAGGGCAGGAAGGTTTTGAGGGGAATAGCCACGAGTCTGGGAGGAGGGGCAATGTGACTTTTTAATATGTTTTATGATTGTTTAATTGTTGTAGGCCACCCTGACCCACCTGTGGTATGGGGGGAGGGGGGTATAAATATAAAATAAAAATAAAATTATTAATAATAATAATAATAATAATAGCAGAATGCAAGGCTTTAGCCAAGAATGCGGAGCTCACACCCCTCCAGGCTACATATCAAGGGTGAGGTGGGAAGGAGCTGGCCAGGCTCGGAGCAAGGGCAGGAAGGGACAGGAGGAACAGGGCTGGTCAGTAAGTGATGCTCATGCTGCTGCGTGGTGCCCTGTCACCAGCACAGCCCCTGCAGTGCGGTCTCTGGAGTCCCACAGCAGCAGCACCAACATTCAGGGATGGGTGCAGGAGGGCTGCTCAGCTAGGCAGATGCACCCATTATTATTAATATTATTATTAGCAAACATTTATATAGGATGATATAAAGGATGATCGACCATGGGGCCCCCATAAGCCTGGAGGGGGGAGGGGGGGGCAGTACTGGTGTAAGGGTTAATTCAGCCCTGCTGGTTGCACATTTATAATCTATGTCCAAGGCACCCCAGAGAGATATTTTTCATTACTATCTCATGTAAAACCCAAATAAATGGAGGATGGCAGCAAAATAATGGTTGACTCCATTTGCAGACATGAGAGATCTTACCGTTTGACTGATTTGTCCTGACTGTCACCTGGACAATTCCAGTCACCAGACAGATTTTAACGCCCTCAGTAAAATCTGAAGCCCCATAAACACTGGAAAATGTGGTTGTGACCTCTGCAAATGCAGAGCCTGCACAATGATGAAACTTCAGGATGGCTGCTAAATCAATTTGCTAAGCTGAAATGTACCACAACTGCGATTCCACTTTCACAAGGATTAAACCATAGAGGGAAGAGGGAAAACTCCTGGGTTCATCACAGCAGCCACAACGGGCATCTTGTAACTTTTGCTGGTATCTCTCCATCAATAATCCTGCCTGATCAGGAATGGTAACCTTTAAGCCAGTAGCACAGCAGACAAGGTTCTGGAAGTTATGATGGATCATAAACTGAACATGACAACAATGCGTTGCTGCCACAAAAAAAGGCACATGTTATTTTGTGATTCATTAAAGGGTACATTGGGTGTTTTTAAAATGAGATGCATCCACACATATCCCCCCCGCCCCCCCAACCATGCATCCAGCTACTCGTGTTAAGGTGGTGTGGGGGGGAATGCGCTCCTGTAAACCACACAGTGACCACTCATGGTCATGCACAGAGCACCACCAAAAAACCAGGAGGGCTCCATGCAGGGCCAGCCACGTGTGGAGGCTGCTTCTGTGGTAGCCATGCCAGGAGCTGCCCATGTGAAGCACTCCCCATGAAGGTCACGTGCGTGAGCACCCTGCAGCCGTGTCCACCTTGCTTGTTTAAAATCACCCATTGTCTCCAAGACATGAGAGGTGGTAGTGTCACACACTTTCCCTGGCACTGGCGAGACCTCACCTATTGTGTTCAGTTTTGGCCACTGCATTTATAGAAAGATGTTGAAAAATTGGGGAAGATTCAGAAAAGAGCAACTAAGATGAAGCAGAGGCTATAAGACAAGTCAGAAGAAGAAATGCTGAAAGTAGTATGTTTAGCCTAGAGAATAGAAGATGAAGGGGAAATATAACAATTTTCAAATATCTAATAGGATGCCATAAAAAAAAAAGAGGGCAAACATTTGCTCCCCACTGTCACAGGAGATAGAACAAGAGGGAATGGGCTTAAATTGAAGCAAGATAAATTTTGGTTAGGAAAGCGTCCTAACACTTAGAAGTGCTGGGCAATGGAATAAGTTGTCCAGGGAGGTTATGGAATCTGCCTCCTTGAAGGTCTTCAAAACCCAGCTGGACAAGTATCTGTCTGTGATTCTGTAGGCAGACAATATCCTGCCTCACAGCAGGGAGCTGGACTAGATGATACTCGAGGTACCTTCCAACCCTACAGTTCTATGATTCTATAATTCAGAGCCAGTTACTGACTTAGGGTGAAAACAAACCAGACGATAAACTACATTAGCCCCCACCAGGTGGATGTTCATTTGCCCATTTGTTAGGTAGTCACCAGATATTTGTCCCACCACCACCACCACCACCACTGGCCAGCCATTCCCCATGGAGTCCCCACTCACAGCAGGGTCTCAGAGAATGTGGAGCCCATGAATCTGGGTTGATGTGGGCTAACGTGTGCCCACATGGCTGCCTCCTGTCTATAAGGGTGCATGCAGCCACTGCCTGCGGACAGGTCTACGGAGACCATAGAATCATGGGCACAGTGCCTAGAGAGGTCCAAGGATGAACAAGAGCTCTCTTCACTCTCACTGGTACTTTGACAGTTTACTTTCACTTTTTGGAGTGTTCCAAAAAGGTGCTCCAAAAAACTAAAAGGAAAAAGAAAAGTAGAAGACAGAGTGGGGGGAGGGGGGACATCATTTTTGTCAGTTTTTGTCAATTACTGAACTTTTGTTTTCAGGAGTTTCTGGGACTGATTTGTTTTCACCCTTAGGGTCAGCAAGGCTGGCTGAGCTAGAGGCCTGCAACCCAGTCCAAGCCAAGTAACACTCTCTGGGAGACTGGGAGCTGTCCCTGGTGCTGGTGGACAGTCACCCAAGGACTGAGCTAGTTCCCCAATGAGAGAGGGATATGATGGGTCCTAGGTGGTGGGCTAAAGATTGTATCACCCAGACCTCACCTGCTACCGCAGGTGCACAGGCCTTTCCCAAAAAATTAGTCCCCTTTAAGATGGGCACCCAAAACACTGAGGTCCTCAAAAATCACTGCACTCAATTCCTGCCACACTCCTATCTGGAAGCTCTGCTCCTCCTCTGCCACCACCCTCACAATGCCCCTGCTCCTTGAAATATCTTCACCCCTTCTCCCGTGCTGCCCTCCATGCCTGGAACTTCCTACCCAAATACATTCACTCCACTCGCTCCCTCCCAACCTTCACATCCCTCCTGAAAACCTACCCCTTCCCATCCTCATCCCTTTAGTCCCCTTCTTGACTTACCCAGTATCCCTTTCTCCTGTGTAACTAAGCTAAGCACATGCACCTGCAACCTCTCAACTTCATGAGCGTATCCTCATCTCTCTGTCTGTTCCTCTCACCCTTTCTCTCCCCTCCCTTGTTTCTCCTAGATTGTAAGCCCCTGCAGGCAGGGACCCTGTCAATAGTTAACAATTGTAAAGTGCCAGGTACACTGCTGGCACTATATATATACCCAATTACCTCGGCCACTTTTAGATGAGCAGGTTGTAATTACACGATCCGCTTGTGTGACTTTTGAAAATCCCGTGGACTGGGATTACACTAGACGTTTGGCACATTAAAACCAGTCGTGGGCTGTTTTTTTAAACTGCGAACTAAATACCCTGACATTTGGGTGGCCTAGTTAGGAGACCCACACTTCTGTTTATGTAGATAAGTTGTGACCTGCAGGGGACTTTTATGATAATACTAGGCCTCCTGGAGGCTCTCTCAGTGCACTGTTAACCTGACCTCTTGCGCTCCCTGCCCTTCTGGCCCTGTGCTCACACAGATCTCTCTACTATGCACATCAATCTTCAACTGCAATGTCCCTCCTGGACCAGCCTGGGATTCTCCAGGAGTTTTATCAGCATACCTTTTTCTTAACCTTTAGCATCCTTTGCCTATCCAATCCAGCGCCTATCCCCGCTAACTACTGGTGCAAGCTGATTCTGATTTCCAGTGCTCTTGTGGCTTACTTCAATCCAGATGCCCTACACTTTCCTAATAAGCATAACTTCTGGCCTACAATATCCTCCCTGCCTGTGCACTGGCCTTCTCTCTTCTACATCAGCTCACAGAAGTCCTCTCACCCCCTTCTCAGACATTACTCTAACAGCAGAAGTGAGCAGACACTGCCATTTACTTGCAAGAGGCTGCAAGGCCACTGGGAGTCTTTGCAGGGTGAAGACCAACCCTGCTATCTTTTCTAGGGAAGAAGACCCAGAGACATAGGGTGTCTTTAGACCAGGGATTTTCAACTTTTTTTCTGCAGACCCCATTTTAAAAAAATTCAGAAACCCATGACCCTACCACAAGATGGCGGCACAGGGAGGCAGAGCCAAGCACAAGATGGCAGCCCTGAAGACCAGCACAGTGCACCACTGCTAGTTCCCTTGCACCCCATTAATGGGGGTGATTTGTCTTACAAAAATTGGCCACCACACCAAAGAATCTCCATAACTCTAAAACCACATCAGCAGACCTGCAGCAACCTGGCAAAAAGTAAATGTAAAAGTAGACCAAGTTGAGTTTTACTTACTCAGTGTGACAGGATGGCCTGCCTGGTGGCTGTAAACACGTTCCAGTCTGGCTCACAAGATGGAAGCATCACACACATGTCAAGTCCGCTGTCTCATGTTTTCAGCCTTGCTGAAGTTGAGAAGCCCAGTTCACACAAATAAGTTGTAGTGAAGGGCAGCAACAACAGAACAGCAGCCTTACTTAATTATGGATATTCCTTGCAAGCAGTGATCCAAAATACTGGCAAACTTTCTGAAGCAAAGTGTGTTTTCATTGCATCATCACAGCAGAGTTGCAGAAGTTCTTGTTCTTGGTCGGGGAGAAGCTTTGTGTCATAATTGCTTCCAGATTCATAGAAAAAGGATTCCTCACTCACTTCTGTTTTTCTGCAAATGCTGGAATCCTTCCTCTGGAAAGTAGCGACTGAAACTGTTGGGACATAGCAGTGAGATGTGACTGGATAATAATGTTCATGTCAGACACTTGGTCTTCAGAGATGCTATTTTCTTCAATGTGCTGTAACAGTGTAACAGTGTGGGGAGCATGTAATAACTTGGGTGCTTACTTTTCATCTGTGCATGCCACAGTTCTAATGACTTCTGGAATGCTTGTATCTCTTCCAATTGTCGGAACACATCACTGCCTCTTCCTTGCAATTTCAAATTCCGTTCATTTAGAATTGAGAAAATGTCTGCTACATAGGCCAACTTGATAAGCCAACTTTCATTGTTAAAGAAATTGGCCAACTCAGACTTTTTTTGGTCAAGAAAACTGAATCTCATACCTGAGCTCATACACCCTTGTCAGCACTTTGCCGTGCGAGAGCCACCGAACCTCGGTGTGAAATAGTAGACGAGTACGTTCTGCTCCCATTTCGGTGCACATGAAATCAAATAGTCTGCTGTTCAGTGCACTTGCTTTAATGAAGTTCACAATTTTTATCACTCCTTTCAAGACTGACATAAGATTGGAGGGAATACCCTTTGCTTCCAGAGCCCCACAGTGAAGGATTCCATCCACTTTATTGCCAGTTGCCTCTGATATTCTTCTCACTACGCCGCTATTTCTGCCTGTCATGTTTGCTGCACCATCACTTGCAATTCCTTTGAACTTAGCCCAGTCCAATTTCATTTTGACTACACAAGCATTCAAAGATGTCTGCACCTGTGGTATGTGTTGGTAAAGTCAGACAGCACAGTGAAGTTATCTTGCCATACATATCTCACACACTACCAGTGTTGCACAACTTGAAACGTCAGTGCTCTCATCCAGTTGTGTAGCAAAATTTCAAGACAACTGTAACTGGGTTGCAAGCTTGGCTTCCAAATGTTCTGCAATGGGAGAGATCTGTCATGTGATGGTGTTGGCACTGACAGGAATCATTTTTATGTTTTCATAACACTTACAAGTACCTGTGGACATTGTCCTAGCTGCTTGGATACACATTGGAAGCACTACTTTTTCTGCCAATGTACATGGCAATTTTTCTTTTGCCAAACAATATGCCATCTCATAAGATGCCAGTAGTGTCCTTTCGTTCAGTGCAGTTGAACAACACAGAACTTGCACTGATGACTTCAGTGCCATTTTCTTCCTCTTGAAATATTCAATATGCTTATCAGCAAGTTCCACATGGTTTTTTTTGTCCTAGAGGTCTCTAATTTGGGTGGTTAGGGCATTTATAGATGATCCCGCTGAAAAGCGGGATCGTCCTGCGCCGGCATCTCTTCCCCCGCCTTCTCTGTCTGCCGTGTCTGATGTTCAGACACGGCACAGAGTGCGAGTGCGCATGCGCACCCTTTCGCGCATGCGCACTCGCCCATGGAACCCTGAAGTGCGGCGTAAAGCCGGCACTTCGGGAATCCACCTCGGAGGGGGCAGGATCGCCTGCCCCCTCCGACGCGGGGTAAGACACTGACTAGGCAATTAGACGAGCGCAAACAAAGGCGGCTGATCAAAGGATCAGCCGCCTTTTTTGTCTCGTCTATAAACGCAAGAACCTCGCTACAAAACAACACACCGTGGCTTTGCAGCTTGGTTTTCTTTACACAACTGATGAAGTCATAGGTCAAAAAGTCCTCACGATACTGCCTTGTGCATGATTTGAATATTCTCTTACCACAAGATTGTTCAGAATCAGTTGGTTCTGCATAACACTCACCACTGGTTGTTGCTTTGTCAGTTTCTAAAGACCTTTTTCTAATAATGAAGCGATCCATGCTATTCTGAAAGGCAAGGCAATACATGTCACAAGCATTGTTGGAGATGAAGTGGGGTGCACTCAGACACAGTGAGTGCCAAACATTTTTAAGACTTCATTATAAACCTCCCCAAGAGAGACAACACACACACACACACACACACACACACACACACACACCACCCCCACTTAGCAAAGGGAAGGGAGACTGAAAGGAAGGGAGAAAGAGCAAAGGGGAAGGAGACAGGGGCCCTGTCACAGGGCAAAGGGTTGGGAGACTGAAGGGCAGGGAGACGGGGCACAGGGGAGGGAGTGCAAACCTCAGGCCAGCTCACCTCCGATTCCTAATCCTCCAGGTCAAGCCAGGCTGCCCCGCACGCATTGGCTCGGTGCTCCTTCGCTCAGTGGCACAGTCCCCCCTCAACTGTTGCAGGGCAGGCGCAGGCTCAAGTTCCTCTGCTGTGGCTGGATGGGCCTGCAGAACATTTGTTCCAATCTGAGGGGGAGGGGGCACTTTCCAGACGCAGGTCCAGCTTAGGCAGAGCCACAGCAGAGTACCGCACAGCGCCAGCCAGCCGGTCTCCTCCTCCTCTTGACCCTATGAATCCTGGGTCCGGTTTGTTGCCTCATGTGTGCAGCGTGCCTGGTCGGCCTGCAGACGCAAAGAATGCAGGCAGATTGGCGTAGTACCTCACAGCAGACACGCACAACTTTTTATTTCTCATGCAGCAGGCCGGGCCAATGGCGCCAGGTGTTGGTGCTAGCCTTGAAGCTCAGCCCACAAGTCTGCGGGGGCCAGACAGAGTAGAAGATTTTTTAAAAAACAAAAAACTGCCTGCCCGGCCACCATTGATCTGTGGGTTGGTAACCCCCCCCCCCGTGGGGTCACGACCCACGGGTTGAAAAACCCTGCTTTAGACAAACACCTGCTCCGCTCCTGCTCTGACCCACCCCCATGAAAAGGCAGGCCACCCCTGCTGCAGGCCAGCCCCGTTCATGGTGCTCCGTGACATCCTGGAGAACCAGGAGTTGAACAGGCCACCCAAACCCAGAGCACCTGCCAGGGGCAGAGCAGTGGTCCATCTAAAGGGCAGACAGCCACTGCTGCTCTGCTCCCAGCAACTGGCATAGAGCTGCAGGCAGCAGTCTAGAGCAGTTGCCAACCCACCCGCAGCTCTATGGTGCAGGGGGAGGGGGACGGGGGATGGACACGGGGGTGGATTGGGGGTGGATGGTGGGCCGCAGCAGTGGCTGCCTCCATCTAAACCTGCCATGGCTGGAGTGGATTCAGGGGTGCCTCCCCTCTCCCCCCCCCAAGCAGACCTGGAAGTGGCTAACCCAGGACCCATCTAAAAACACCCGTTGCTCTTCCTTTTCCATGAGATTTATTACTTGGTACCAACAGCACCACTGAATAGTACTCTCTGTGGCCCATGTCCCCAACCTTTGGGCTTTTTTCATAGTTCCTTTCTTCTGATCCCTCTTCTCAGGCGCACCCCCATCCTCCTCCCCAGCTTCCAGTCAGGGTTGGCCTTCCCACAGGGTGACCTGGGGCAACCACCCTGGACCCTGCAGTCCCCAATTTCACCTGGGTTGGGTGGGAGTCCCTCGCTTTCTCCCAACAGCCCCCCCCCCCAAGAGTGTGCCCCTGAAGGAGCAGAGCCACAGGGAAGGGGGTTGGATCACCAGGGACCCTGTATTTTATCTTTGACCAGGGCCCCGCAAATTCTAAGGCCGGCCCTGCTTCCAGTCAGCTGCCTCCTTCCAGAAGCTTTCCCTGGTATCCTTTCAGATCTGCCTCTAGAGGCTCTGCATCAAATTGAGCCAATTAAGCTCAGGAGCAGGTGTGGTGAATGTCCTGCCCCCCCAAAGGCTTGCTCCTGCATGGGAGCTGTGTCTGCTCCCTGGTCCTGCCCAAGAGATTTACAGTTTATAAAGATTTGTGGGGCTGAAATGAGACCCACACAAACACATTTATCCTGGGATCAAGGAACCAGCTCAGATTGTTTTATTATTTATTTAAACTTATATCCCACAGAAATCAAGCTGAGAAACTGTACAAAAAGACCCAGGTGATGGTGGTTAAGAGGATGTGGTGAGTGGCATCTTTATGAATGGAGAAAGTGCAATAGCATTGCCATTTGTAGGGGCGGGGGCTGTAGGAGAGAGAAGCCAAAATGCAGAAGAGCAGGGGGCAGAGGTTGCCCTCATCATGGGTCTGGTGCCGTGTGAATGTATCTAGAATGAGGATGTAGGGTGTGGAGGCTGAAAGAGTGACATTACTGCCTGCAATGAATGCCCCTCAGGGAGCAGAGTATGGGCTAAACCTGTGTTTTGGGCCACATGGGGTAATGGACAATTCCAGCCGAAAGGTTGCCGGGGGGCTCGGACCACAGGAGTTATTGTGCTGCCCTGCGTAAATGTCTTGGTGAGGGGCAAAGCCAGTGTTTGAATTACAGAGAAACCTGGGAGAGCAGAAGGGGGCAGGCCCCTTTAGCTCTTGCGAGGACATCCTTATCTTTGACTTTTTCCAGATGCCAAGGGAGCTGTTATTTTGTTCCCCTAGCTCTACCCAATGGGTATTTCTGGTTCTGCTCTCAGTCTCTCTCTCTCTCTCTCTGGGTGGCCACTGCCAGCCCTACTTTGTGCAAAGAGGATTTACCTGAGCTGGGGCAGCATTTGTTTCTGAGCTGTATGAGCTGCTCTGCTCTCAGCCATCCAAATGGGTTGCTCACGTTCAAGGCTCTTCTGCCCAGTTTAACTAGCAGTTGGTATTTAACCCTTGCTTCCAACTGGTCCTCCATGGACAATTCCCCTGCATGAACTTTTCACCCTGCCACCCCATGAGCAGAGATGCAATTATTATAGAATCAGATTTATTTGTAGGTGTGAAAGGAGCCTCAACAGTACTCTAGTCCAACCCCCTACTCCAAGGCAAGATACCTTCTTGCTAGAGGCCACCTAATTATTTATTTATATTTATTTGTTTATATTTTCATTTTTACCCTGCTCCTCACACAATAAGCAATTATGTCCAATGAATGCATTCTTGTAATGTGAGAAGGTATCTGCAGGGCATTTAGTGTCATATATGGTTCCTTCTCCCCACTGTAGTGTGGGGGGAGCTGGGGGCTGAGCCAGGGGTGGGACTACCTGTGATAGAACTGTAGGGTTGGGAAGAATCTCAAGGGTCACCTAGTCCAATCCTCTGCTCCAAGGCAGGATGCCCTAAACCTACAGCATCGCAGACAGATTCTTGTCTAGCCTGTTCTTTAAAACATCCAAGGAACGAAATTCCACAACTTCCCCAACCAGCTTCGTTGCCCAGCTATTTTGAAAGTTAAGAAGTTTTCCTAATATTTAATCAACTTGAAGAGGACCCCAGGCTGGAGCGTACTGTTTTCGTTAAGGACTTCCCCCTATTTTGAAAGTGGTTCAAGCTGGCCTGCACTCCTGCAGGGAGGAAGGAGTTTCCCTGCTTCAAAAGAAAGCATCAATTCCTCTGCATTTGCTCAATACCAGTTTCTGCATTCCAGGGAGCCAGCTCAGCCCTCAGAGAAGGAACAAGAGAGCGGAGCACTCCGGGTGGTGCCTGCCTTATTACCAATTCTTCCTGATCTAACGAGAGCTGAAATTGCCATTAATTTAAAATATAAATAAATAGGCAGGGAAGTGAGCTGGTGGCAGGCTTCCCGGGAGGCCTGCTGAAAGCAGCCCCTTCACGCTTCATTATTATCCTCTCTCGCACATCTGCCAGTGCAGCTTTTCAGATGGGTTGTGCGGAGGGGCTCACTCAGAGAGGATCGCTCTCCTCCTGCAGGGGATGCCAGCCATCCTCTGGCTTAAAGGAGCAGCAGCTCCGCCTTGGCCTCCCCTTCTTCCTGGTGGAATGAGTCACATGGAGGTTCAAGCTAACAAGAGGGTGGGGGCCGCCCAGCTTCAATGGAGGGTCTGATCCGGGCAGGTACAACTGCCCCTAGCCCTGTTTTTGGTGTTATTGTTATTTATTATTATTTATATAGCACAAACAATTTATCTCACACTGAACAATCATTAAATTAGAAACAGGGCCCTACTACAGGGGGATTTACAATCTAGGATGGACAAGGGAGAGGGAAACATAGGGAGAAACAGGGATACACTCATGTAGGTGAGAAGTCGCAGGTGCACATGCTCAGCTTTGTTACAGGGGAGAAGGGGACCCTGAGTGATAGGACAATAGAAGGAACAAATGTGAGCAGAGCATGAGAAACACTGGCATAAGATACAGGCCCACTAAGCTTCAAATGCAAGAAGATGCATGGCAATTCAGGAGACCGCCCCCAACACATGGTGCCCGTGAATAAACTAAAACCAAAATTGCATGTATAAAGTATGGGTCCACAGGGCCTGCAATGCAGGGAGCCTCAGCCCCCAAAGGGGATATGTTTAATCATAAATTAATTACGGTAACATTTTCCTTTTTCTATTGGGTGAGTCAATGGGGGGGTGGGAAGAGGAAGGCGAGACCATGGACCCAGTCAGGCAAAGTATGTCCGATCTGCACAATGTCACGGCCTCACAGTAGGATGGCAAGGAAGGAGCATGGCTTCTGAAAAAGGAAAGTGTATTATGTTACCTATACTTTGTCAATTAATATTATTAAGTATTTATATAGCACCAGCAAAGTGCCTGGGACTGAACAAGTATAAAGCAGAGACAGGCCCCTGTCTCTCGAGGGGCTTGCAATGTAGAATGGACAAGGGCAAGGGGAACACAGGGAGAGCCAGGGATACATTCAGGAAGTTGAGAAGGTGCAGTGCATTAGTTACAGGGGACCCTGAATGAAAGGCAGCAGAAGGAGGAGCACCAGTACACACAGTCTGTGGAGATAAAGAGGTAGGGCAAGCTGGGATACTCAAAGATTCCTATGTTAGGATGGTGCTCACATCACCATTTCACATGGGGCTGGCGCTGCTTCACAGCCCCTGTAGCATCAAGGTGGCAAAGGCTAGGATAGTTTGTCTGCCCACAGGCACAACCAGAGCACCCCTCCCCACAGCTACAGACCGTTGCCCCCTGACAGAACCCAGTCCTTACACTTTCCATCTCCTCCTGCAAAGTGCTGCTTTCAAGGCCGGACTTATGGGCAGGCAACATAGGCACCTGCCTAGAGCAGCAGATTTTGGGAGGTTGGAGGCTTCTGTTCTCAGCCTGCTGCTCCCACCCAGTCATGGCGTCCGCTTCCCCCACTGCTGCCGCAACTGCACTGCCTCACCCGCACTGCTTGCAGCCTGAGGGGGGGGACCCACCATCCATCCCCACCTAGAGAAGCCCCATTCCACCCCCGAGCCCCCCGTAAATACACTCTGTGGTGCTGCGGAGCACTGAGTAAGAGACTCTGCTTCTGTGCTGGGCACTGCCAATGTATCCCTCCCTGCCTCAGACGGCAGCCCGCACATGCACCAGTGCCCCGAGGCAGAGGGGATGGCAGCCTGAGTTGCCTAGAAGTGCTAAAAGCCTAAATCCATCTATAGCTGCTTCTTTCATTCCCAGGGATTTCATCCTCAGTGGGGTCCAGAGGAGTCAGTGCCATGCACCTGACCTACTGCTCTTCCCATCACCTTCCTACCCACACAACTGGGCAAAGTGAGAGTTGGGGCCCCCAGAACCAGGAAAATGTGAGTTTGGTTCTAGGGTTCCATTCCCTCCCCATGCTGCTGATATCCCCCACCCCCAAACAGACTAGGAGCTTGACAGAGGCAGAAAAAGGGGTGGGGGCAGAAAAGCCAGGGAAGGGGAACAGCTTGGGAATGGGAGGATAGGCTGGAGAGTGTCAGGTGCAGGGTTTTGGGGTGGTCATAGCTTGCCACCTGCAGCAAAAATCTATGTCTCTTTAAGTTAGTCTCCCCAGCCCCCCGTCCACAAATGGATTCCCCTGCCTTAATAACAACCCTGCTGGGATCCCCCAGTGCAACTGAGGACACTGCTGGCCTCCCCACATGTGCGTTGACAACCGTGCTGAGTGTGATTGGCTCTGCATCCTTATTCCAGGGAGTAAGGACACCTCAATGCATGCATTGGTTGGCAGGGGAGACACTAAAGGCCCAGTGCCCCAGTGGTCCCACCCTTTTGTCACAGCATGGTATGAGCCCATCAGGGTGTGAAGAGCTCCTAGGCTTTCTTCTTCACCCCTATGTATCTGCCAGGGGTGCCTAGAGGGCTGGGCACCCATGTAGGGAACTCTAGAGCTGCTGCCCATCAACCAAGCATCAGCTGGACTCCTCCCCTAGAGAGAAGCCATGGCTTCTGGGTATCAGACCTATGAACCAAGCTGGGTTTGAATTCATAATGCTACGGTCATTCCTATCCTACTCCAAACAATCGCACCCAATTATTGATATTTCCTGGGGTCAGTGACAACTAGTCCATTGGGACTAATGGGATTCAGCCGCTCTAGAAAATCTTGCCTCTGGATAATCTGAGAAATTAAAGGGTCTTTCTCCATTACTCTTCAGCTGGCTTGTTTGTATAGAGTGTGTCAGGCTCTAAGTCAAGGGTGGATTTTTCAGGATAGGGTCAGCACAAAGTAGCAGCAGTATCAGACCTAGGCAGGTTATGGGAGCAGGTCCAAGAGCAACCAGGTACAGAGTGTAGTGTCCCCTGACTGGGACATGGGGAACTCAGCTGGGCCTCCTGTCTGGGAATGCGGGCAGAATCCGGCTGAGGAACTAAGCGGGGCCCCCAATGTACTCACAGACACTAACGTGATAGACTTCTTTATTAGGCTTCAGGGCCTTCTGGTTACAGGGACTCACAAGCAGGCCTTCCAGCTGGGACGCAGCCAGGCAGAGCTCCACACAGCTCCATGGCCAGCACCAGACTGAGGCTGAGTGTGGGGGAAGACCACTCCGCCCTGCTGTTCCCACGGGGCTGCTGGCTCCTCCAACCTACATGGTGGGATGTGCGGAAGGCACACATCACCACATCCCCCCTATCCAAGTTCAAAGTTTCTTCCTGTAAAATAAACAATGACCACAACAAGAAACAATGGTAAACACATGCACCGGTGTACACAAAAACAGGACTAGGAATTAGAGGTCACCAGTACATGACTCATCGATGGGGGTCAGTCTTTACCACCATCCCACATAGAAGTCTTGGAAGCAGGCAGGTAACAGAGTCTCCCGCTAGCTTCTCACGGGCTCAACAGCGGAGGGAACATCCTGCACAGGCAGAGGTTCAGGAGGTGCCGGAGATGGCGGGACCTGAGAGTGTTCCACTGGGGATGGGAGCGCCGGTGCAATTGATGCCAGCAGATCAGGAGGCTGTGAGGGTACATCTGTAGTAGGCTGGGGTGGCACGGGCATAAGGGAAGCTGGCAGGACAGGGTCAGAGGAAGGAGCAGCCGCAGGGGGCGAGCAGGATGCCTTGTGGAGGTGGTTCCGGTTGTGCCAATACATGTTACTGACCCATTCCAAGGGTGTGTGCATGCGAACAGAGTCTCCAACAGTCAGGGGGGGTAGAGGCACAGCTCTTCTGTCATACTGATCCTTCTGCGATCTCTGGAGGTCTATGAGCTGCTTGTGTGTACTGGAGGGAACCTCCAGTTCAAGGACAGAGGCAGTAGCTTGTAAGGTGCTGCACAGGACCCTCCCCATTAAGAGTTGTGTGGGAGAGAAGGACATGCCCGAAACTGGAGTGTTGCGGAGGTGCAAGAGGGCAAGGTAGGGGTCAGTGCCGTCTTTGAAGGCCTTCTTCAACATGAGCTTGACATTTTCGACTGTGCACTCAGCTTGCCCGTTGGATTGGAGATGTCCGCGCCCCCCTAAGTTTGTGCCTGGTTGGCTTCCAGATCCTGGGCCGGCCGGGTGGGGAATCCCCCTGGTTCTCCGGTGTGTCCCCCCGAGGAACAGGGACACCACCCTGCCCTCCTGCAGGGGCACTCCCACAGGCCCTGGCCTGAACCTATTAGCCTCCCTGCTCCCCCTTCCCTGTGCTACCCTCCTCCCGCTTAGGCTTCCACACGTAAGTTCCCTTAGTGTTCCCCCCACCAAGCGTGGTACACCTGGTCCATAGGATCCTCTTGCCCCATGCACCTCCCTGGCTCTTCGGTGCTTCTTTTAAGCTGGCTGGCCCCCCGCCCACAGGTGCGGTGCGTTCTGCCGGTGCTGGGCCAGACGCTGCCTGATGACGTCATCCAGGAAGTGTCCTCTAGGGCCTCCCTTCCCCCGCGGCTGGCCGGGTACCCCGGAAGGGCTCGGGTGCCTCCGCTGTTGTCGGCATCGCCTGATCCGGCGTTTGCTGCTCTCCCATCTGACTCCGCCCCCTCCCAGCCACAGGGGGGAGTCAACGCCACCGCGGGCTGTAGGAATGTTTTCCCCGCCTCGGGTGAGTCTTCGCTCTCTGCTTCAGGTCCTGGGAAGCCGGCCCGAGCCGGACCATCACACACACCCCCTTCAAGACGGGATCCCTGGGGTACAGTTTTGGGGGCGCCGAGTCTCCCTGTCGAGACAAAAAGTTGGCGTTAGTGTGAAGACGCCCTGCTCTATGCTGTACGGTAAAGCTATAAGGTTGTAAAGCTAGATACCACCGCATCAAGCGGGCATTTGTGTCCTTCATGGCTGCTAGTCATTGAAATGGAGCATGGTCTGTGACCAGCGTGAAGTCCGCCCCGGCCAGGTAGTAACGTAGGGAAATTATGGCCCATCGCACGGCCAGGGCTTCCTTTTCGATTGTGGCAAACTGTCTTTCGCGAGCATCCAATTTCCGGCTGATATACGCGATGGGGTGTTCTTCCCCGTCCACTGTCTCCGATAATACCACCCCCAACCCCACATCCGATGCATCGGTTTGCACCACAAATGGTCGGCTGAAGTCTGGTGTGTGCAGGACGGGTGCGGTACATAGCCTGTCCTTCAGAGTTTGGAAAGCCTCCCGGAATGTGTTTGTCCATCGTATGGGGCGGTCTGACGCTTACTGGTGAGGTCTGTCAGCGGGGCCGCTATCATTGAAAAGTGGGGTACGTGCTTGCGATAGTATCCGGACATCCCCCAAAACTGCTGTACTTGCCGTTTGGACCGAGGAGGCGGCCAGTTCCAGACAGCTCGTATCTTGTCCCAGAGTGGTTTAATTTTTCCTTGCCCTACTTGATATCTGAGGTATACTACCGCTCTTAGTCCCAACTGACACTTCTGAGGGTTGGCGGTTAGCCCTACTTGGGCCAGCACTGCAGCTATCCATTGCAGATGAGTCATATGCTCCTCCCATGAGTGGCTGAAGATGACGATGTCGTCAATATAAGCGGCCGCGTATTCCTGATGCGGAGCTAATACAGCATCCATCAGTCGCTGGAAGGTGGCAGCGTCCCCATGTAGGCCAAACGGCATCCTTACGAACTGGAAAAGACCCATCGGGGTGGCAAAGGCTGTCTTTTCTTGAGCTCGAGCCGTAAGGGGGACCTGCCAGGATCCCTTGGTCAAGTCCAATGTCGAGAGGTATTGAGCTGTTCCCAGCTGTTCTAATACCACATCTATCCAGGGCATGGGGTATGCGTCGAACTGGGATATCGCATTGACCTTCCGAAAGTCTATGCAGAAATGGGTCGAGCCATCGGGCTTGCCCACTAAGACCGGCTGACTCCGCCAGGGGCTGGTCGACTTCCTGATAATTCCCAATTCTAACATCGTTTTTACCTCTTGCTCTATTATTTCCTTCAGGTGATGGGGGTGTCAATGGGGGGCTTCTCTCACCACCTTTCCGGGTTCGGTCCGGATATCATGGTGGATGGACCGGGTATGGCTGGGGTTGGATGTGAACATGTGGGCGAAGGAGGTGATCAGGCTTGCGAGCTGCTCCTTTTGGCTTGGCGACAGTTCCTCACCGAGGTGTATACCCGGGTTCGCCGCTCGCCCGGGGTGGGTCTCCAAGGGGGTGGGGGTTACCTTGGTGACCATTGACTCCTTGGATTCCCCTTCCCGATCAATCTATTCCTTGAGCATGTTTACATGATAAGTCTGGAGCTCAGGTCGTCATCCCAGTTGCCGTACAACGTAATCCACTTCACTGGTTTGCCTTATGACTTCAAAGGGCCCCTGCCAGGTGGCCAGCAACTTTGACTCACAGGTGTGGAGGAGAACTAACACCCTTTAGCCGGGCCGTAGCTTTCGCACTCGGGCCTTCCTATCATAATAGGCCTTCTGCTTCAGCTGGGCCTCCAACCCGTTGCGTCCTGCCCACTCCCATACCTTTCTTAACCTCTCCCTCATTTTGGCCACATATTGAACTATGTTTTCCCGGGGGTTCGGGGATTCTTCCCACCCTTCTTTGGTGAGGTCTAATAACTCCTGGGGTTGGCGCCTGTACAGGAGCTTGAATGGGGAGAACCCTAGGGAGGCCTGGGGCACTTTGTGGTAGGCGGTAGTAGGGATGGCCAGGCCCGGGGTTCCTCCCTCACAAATTTCCTCAGCATATTTTTTAACGTCTGATTAAATCACTCTACCAAGCCATCGGTTTGGGGATGATATACTGATGTTTGAAGTTGCTTAATGTGTAATACTTTACATAGCTGCTTCATAATTTTCCCCATGAAGTTCATCCCCTGGTCCGTGAGCAAAGCTTGGGGAAACCCCACCCTCGCAAAGATTTTTACCAGTTCCCGGGCTATCATGGGAGCCTTTATGGACCGCAGGGCCACCACCTCGGGGTACCTAGTGGCGTAGTCCACTAGGACTAAGAGGTATCGATGTCCCTCAGCCGAGCGCTCCACCGGCCCCACGATATCCATCTCCACCCTTTCAAAGGATATCCCCACTAAGGGGAGAGGGACTAAGGGCGCTGGGGCCACCTTTTTCCGGGAGGTCAACTGGCACTCGGGGCAGGAGGCACAGTATCTCCGGACTCCTTCCCGGATCCCCGGCCAATAAAAGCGGCTAGTCAGTCATTCCAATGTTTTCTCTGCCCCATTGAGCCTCCAGTCATTTTGTGGCATTGGCCACCGTTTCGAAGGTGTTGAGGAATGCCTCGGCATCATCCGCTGGGCCCATCTTCATCAGCCGCACCGGGGGTCCCTTGGACTCCCCGGTTCCGGTGGCATTGGCGGTGAGGGCGTTCAAGGCCGGGGTTAGTAGAGCCACTACCTGCTCTGCTAACTGTGCCTGGCTACATACCTGTGTGCTCACCAGGTCGGTGGTGAGCTGTTGCAGGTACCCTCTTTGGGTCTCTAACTGCGTGTTCTGTGTATCCATTACCCACTTGAGCAACGCCTCGGGTTCCATCCTGGCCCAGTCTCATTGAGGCCGGAGAGACTGGGCCCCGAGTGGGCAAGAGGGTGAGTCACCGCCCTGCCCCTTGAGGCCAATCCTGCCAACTACACCAGTTGTCCGCACCCCCCTAAGTTTGTGCCTGGTCGGCTTCCAGATCCTGGACCGGCCGGGTGGGGAATTCCCCTTGTTCTCCGGTGTGCCCCCCCGAGGAACAGGGACACCACCCTGCCCTCCTGCAGGCCCTGGCCTGAACCTATTTGCCTCCCTGCTCCCTCTTCCCCGTGCTACCCTTCTCCCGCTTAGGCTTCCACACGTAAGTTCCCTTAGTGTTCCCCCCACCAAGCGTGGTACACCTGGTCCATAGGATCCTCTCACCCCACGCACCTCCCTGGCTCTTCGGTGCTTCTTTTAAGCTGGCTGGCCCCCCGCCCACAGGTGCGGTGCGTTCTGCCGGTGCTGGGCCAGGTGCTGCCTGATGACGTCATCCAGGAAGCATCCACTAGGGCCTCCCTTCCCCTGAGGCTGGCCGGGTACCCTGGAAGGACTCAGATGTCTCAGCTGTTGTCGGCGTCACCTGACACCACATTCGACACTCTCCCATCTGGCTCTGCCCCCTCCCAGCCGCAGGGGGGAGTTAATGCCACCGCGAGCTGTAGGAATGTTTTCCCTGCTTCGGGTGAGTCTTCGCTCTTGGCTTCGGGTCCTGGGGAACTGGCCCGGGCCGGGCCATCACAGGAGGGTAGGTGGGGCTGGAGTGCGTGAGCAAGAAACCCCAGACGTTTGCAAACTGCTGCATTGCGTTGCAGGCAAAGGGGGAGTGATCACACACAAGTTCTTTCGGGATGCCGTGGCGGGCGAAGATCATTTTCATTCATTCAATGATTGTGGTGGCAGTCTTGTCAGGGAGCTGCAGTACCTCTGGATACTTAGAGAAATAGTCCACTATGACTAGAAACGAGGGCCCTTGGAGCTCGAAGATGTCCGCAGCTACTCTGAACCACGGAAGGGAGGGGATGTCATGGGCTCTTGCTGATTAGTGGGATGCAGTTCCTGGCAGGAATCACACCCAGCAACCCATTGCTCTATTTCTGCAGTCATTTTGGGTCATGTTGGGCCAGTACATGAGCACTCGTGCCCTGGTTTTAGACCTCTGGACTCCTTGGTGGGGCAGGTGAATGGCACACAGCATATCTTCGCGAGATTCTTTCGGGATTAGGATTTTTGGACCTACCATCACGAGCCTGTCTTCCACTCGGAGCATGCTTCGAAGGGGCCAGTATGGCTTGAGTTGTGGGGGGCACTGTCATGGTCGGTCAGGCCAGCCTCGTTCCTGGAGGGACTTCAGGAGCTGAAGATCTGGGTCACGGGCTGTATGATCCTGAAGTTGACGGAGTAGGGGTTTGCTCAAGGGCATGGTGCACCTGATGCTGTAGATTACTTTTTCCTCAAGCACCACTTCCATGTGCTTTGAATCCCCTGTGATGGGGGCTCATGAAAGGGTGTCAGCAATATGCCTGTTTTTGCCTTTGGTGTATTCAGGTTCCAGATCATAGTTCTGGAGCTGAAGGAGTATACGCTGCAGTCTCACTGGGGCTTCCTCTATGGGCTTGGAGAGGATGGCCTCCAGCGGCTTGTGATTGGATTGTTCAGGTCTCATGAATCGAGACAGAGACGCAGAGACCCATTCTTCTTCTGGGTGATCACCAGACTGCTGACCTGTGGTGTGGGCCTGGTGACCGTGAAAATTACTCCCACTGCTTCCAGGTCTGTGAGAGCCTCTTTGAGACCCTTCTGAACTGTGAAGGGTATTTTCCTGCACCCATGAATCACCGGGGGCACATTGCAGTCTACGTGGATGTGATGGAGGCCTGGAAAGCAACCAAGGTCCTCCATAATGTCAGAGTAGAGGGAGAGGAGTTCCTCTTTCATTAAAGGATGGCGGACTGTGACTTCGTGGATGTGACGGATGAGGTCAAGGGCAACACACGCAGCCTTGCTGAGAAGACGGGGGTTGTGAGTGTCCATAATGTAAAACAACAGGTGTGCCTTGTGGTGAAATGCCAGTAGGGAGTGCTATACANGATTCCACGGGGGGAGGGGAATTCCACGGGAAATCTGCGATTCGCAGACCCGCGGATCCCTCGGGGCCCTGGCTATACAGCTGAGCAACCCACCTCACTGTGTTTCTCCAAATCTCTGACCAGGGGTCCCCACAGCTGGCAACCCCCTGAAAACCCTTGATATTCCGCTGCCATCACCTGAGTGTATCTCCAGAGGGCATTCACACCACTCAGGAAAAGTGAAACCCAAAAGGTATAAGCCTCACAGCTTCCCTAGAGCACTCCCTGTTCCCGGCACTCTTTCACAGGGTTTCCTTCTTGCGTTGGAAGCCAAACCCCTGAGTCACCCAAGGAATGCTTCCCTTGGTACCAAAGCTGCTGGGTTCTGGCCAAATAGGGAGTTTCTACCTCCACAGTAGCTTGGCCAGGCTTCCTAGTCAAAGGAGACATATAATGCTCAGCCAATAACGCACATACACACACAGTAGGGTAAAAAGAAAACTTAGACTTTACTGGTACATATAAAAAGGAATAAAAGCATAGAACTAAGGGTTGATAACACTTTGAGCAAAGCAAGTCCGGTTTGGGGAATGGTACCCCATTTGGAACACACCTATCTAGTACAGTATCTGGAGTAGCAGGCAGGCAAGCAATTACTCATGCAGGGTTAGTCCTCCTGGTCTGATCTCCATAGGTGATGGTTTCCCTATGGGATCAAAGTCCTTGTTCTGGCTAGGCCAGAGTTACAGAGTTCACAGTCACAACACACACTCCATCAGAGTCCCAGAGAAGAGAGAGAGCCAAAATGGAGAGGGTCTGAGACTTTTAAAGCTCCCTTCCCCTCCCTGTGATTTGTCCAGGTAAGTCACCTGACCCAGGGACAAATTCACCCTGACCAGTCCAGACCAATCAGATTCCTGTTTCCTGCTGGCTGTTTCCTGGAATGTTGGGTCCTGAACATGTGCTAATTTAGAGGCTAAGGCCATTTTTAGACGAGTGCGCGGTGCACTCGCGCGTGGTTTACAAAATCCCATGAGACGGGATTTCATGAGACGCTGCTGTGAATCACCCGCACAGGAGGGGCACGCGCATTCTTTTCCGGCCGCGATTTGACCACCTCGATTGCCGACCCGGTCAAATCGCGTCCGGAAAAGAATGTGCGTCCCCCTCCTGTGTGGGTGATTCATAGCAGCGTCTCGTGTAATCCGTTCCTGTCTTATGGGATTTTGGAAACCACGCGCTCATCTAAAAACAACCCTAGTTAAAGGTTACAGCCTGCCTCGCAGTTTCAGGCAGGCATCTGTGCCAGTGGCATTTTGCCATGTCTCACCTGAGGCTGTGCTGCAGAGGGCTGTGATCAGCCCTTTTGGAGCGACTGAGGAACCTCCGAAGATGACCAGCGTGATGTCGGGTTTCGCCCAGGTGACCTGTCACAGTACAGACCTGGCCAACTTTAGGGGAATCATGTTGGCCTCCGGCCCTGTGTCCAGCTTGAACGAGACAGAGACACCTGCAACCCAAACTGTGTCAAACCATGCCCCACCTGAGTCAGCGTGTCAGACAGGGCTACTCAGGGTGACCGGGCTCAGAAATAGCATGTTCACAGCTCATGGGGGTTGCACGACGGAGAGCTTCGCTCTGCACACCTTGGCAAAGTGGTTCTGTCCTTGGCATCTGAGGCAGGTTTCCCCGAACGCAGGGCACTGGCGGGGTTCGTGGAGCCATCTGCATCTCCTGCAGGGAGCAGATGCAGTGCCCAGCTGCTCTCCGGACCGGGGGGGGTGGTGCTATTCGCCGAGCATGGTTGAGTTTGGGGAGCCTTGGACTTGAGGGTGAGGACCCTGACATCAGAGGCCATGGCAGTGACCTGGGCCCTCGTGATCACCTTTTTCCTGCAGACATCAAGGGCTTACTGGAGGGTTAGATCAGGCTTTTCAAGGAGCTGCTCCATAAGCTTTGGATCCGTGATGCTGAAGACTATCTTGTCTCGCAGCATAAGATCCACGGTGGGCCTGAACTCACAGTGTTGGGCCTTGTCTCGTATGGCCATGACAAAGGCATCGATACCGGCGGCCTCATCATAGGGCAGTTGCCAGAATCTGAATTTCTCAAAGACAGGGTTCTTCCTGGGCTTGCAGTAGACTCTGAACGCTGTGAGCAACTCCTCTGGCGTTCTCTGAGCGGGGTTGGTGTAAACAGCAAGGAGGGTATTGTACACCTCCAAGGCCTTCTCCACCAGGCAGCGCAAGGCAACCGCTATCTGGTAGCTCTGTGACTCTTCCTCGGTCTTCGTTACTTCAAGGTAGATGCAGAGTTGCTGTTCCGACTTTTGCCAATTTTCCCCCAGGTTCCCCATGAAACTGAGAGCTAAAGGTGGCTTGAAATGCTCCATATTTGACTGGGGAGGGCTGGGGTTGGATTCGAGGAGGAACTGCGATGCAGGTAGAAACTGCTTCTGACACCATGCAGTGTCCCCTGACTGGGACACAGGGAACTCAGCTGGGCCTCCTGTCTGGGACTGCGGGCAGAATCTGGCTGAGGGACTAAGCGGGGCCCCCAATGTACTCACAGACACTAACGTGGTAACCGTAGACTTCTTTATTAGGCTTCAGGGTCTTCTGGTTACAGGGGCTCACAAGCAGGCCTTCCAGCTGGTACGCAGCCAGGCAGAGCTCCACACAGCTCCATGGCCAGCACCAGACTGAGACTGAGCAGGGGGGCAGACCACTCCACCCCACTGTTCCCATGTGTGTGCTTCTGGCCCCTCTCACCTACATGGTGGGATTTGTGTAAGGCACACATCGCCACACAGAGTAAGAGGAAGGCCATAGGATCACAACGGGAAGTGAGTTTGATCAGGTGGCCAAACAGAAGGGTGATCCAGAATGCAGGTTTTATAGGCAAGCCAGATGGTCAAGTACCAGGAGCCGGAGGTCAGTTTGAGAAGGAAACGGGAGCATCAGGGTGGGAGAAGGCAGGGACACAAGCTCAAGTGCTGTTCCACCCAGCATCTTGTATCATTATACAGAGAGACAACCAATCAGACAGCTGGGGGTGTAGCATAGCTGGGACAGACAGGGACCTGCAATTCGGTTTCAGAGTCAAGATGGAGATGTTGCAATAGTGTTAAGAACCGACCACTAGAGTTACCACCTTTCTCCAGGCTTTCACTGTGAGGAACCGGGCCATGTTGGTGGGGCAAAAAGGCTGTGTCACCAGTTTCTGACACATTCCTGCTCCTTCAGAGCATCACGATGCTCCAGAGAGGCAGAACCATGTTGGAAAGGGGGTGGGAAAGTCCCTATGGCCCTCCCCCTTTCTGACATGGCCATCCCCTGCTGCTGCCAGGAGTTTGGATTTCTCCAGGTTGCCAGGTGTGCCCCGGCTGGCCTGGAAATATCAGGGCTTCCCACAGAGTCCAGAGACTGTGAATCAAAACCCTGAGTCACCAGGCAAAACCTGTAGCGGTGACAACCCTATCAATCACTGCCTGGGAACTCCAGAAGCACCAGTCTACTCTGAAGACCATGTTCATCCCAGAATTGGAGTGCTTTGAGGCAGAAGCTGCCTCTTGCTCTGTGTGCATTCAACACAACACCAGGGCCCCTGGCCTCAGTTAGTGCTTCCAGGCACAGCAATAATGTAAATAATTGGAATTAACTCCCCTAAAGAAAACATTTTAATCTGCTAATAAACACCCTCATAAAGAAAAAAGGAGGCTTAATTCACTTTTACTATCACAAGTGACATGTTGCACAATCTTAATTGGACTGCAGTTTCCAATGATAATATGTTCCTTTAATTGATTCATTAAAGTGATCCCAACAGAGACGCAAGTGCCAGTCACAGGAAGAAGGGAAAATGCATCATTGAGAGCCACCTGAATCCCACGAGACACGCACCATGCCAACACCTGTGGCCTTTTGTGGCAAATCTAAACGTACCTCTCCTCTGTGTCCCTAGAGGCAACAGCAGGTTAAAAAGCATAGGAGACGTAAGAGGCACTAAGTCAAATGCCTATCTCCACACACATGCCTTTTACTCTGACCACAAATTCACACACTGTGAAAAACTGGGGAGACCAGCCCCCTCCCCTGAGTTTGGGTTAAAGGGGATGGTTCCCCACCCCCCATTTTGGTCCCCCAAGGCCTCTGCACATGAGGCTGAAACTGGAGGCAGGGGGCAAAATGATCTTCCCACCGTTTGCTGGAAACGACAGCAAAACCCGCTCTGAGCATATTCTGGGGCTAGCGCTATATCATGTGCCGTCTATTGCACTGAGTGCAATTTTCAGCACATCTCTCATCCCATCAGAATGAAGGGAGTTCTATGCACTGTTACATTTGTGCAGAGCAACAGAATCCAAACCAGTCCCCAGGCCACCGCCAGCAGTGATTCAGTGCAGGCAGGGCTGGTTGGCTCCGTGCTCAGCAGTGGCAGTAGGCTAGCTCCATCCACACTGAAGCCCTGCAGACAGAGGGGCTAGCCAGAGAGAACAGACTAACTCGTCCTGCCATCTCTGACTCAGAGATAGGGGGTCTGTTATGTGTATACTCATCACTGGGCTGCACAGCTCATCTAAAAACTTCCAAGTCCGTCTTCACTCAGCAAGTTTGGGAAATTAATCCACTCCTTTGACCAGACCACCCTCCTTTAGGCCTTCTCTACAGGAACTGGGACAGCTCCCAGCACAAGTCTGCCTTGTTCCTGCCCACTCAACAACCCACAGCAGACAGTCTTGGCTCCTGTGTCTTCTACTCTTATAGCCCCTGAAGGAGGTAGGGCTAGAGTGATAGACAGGCAATACTCAGAGGGCCAGCACCGTCTCCATCCCTAGAGACATGAAACACTGACTATTTGTGAAAGCATTTTGAACGTGGAAAGCAACATTATATTATAATAATATTTATTATTATTTTATTATAATATTTATTATAAATGATAATCAACTCCAAATTGAAATCACTGACAGTCCCTTTGTTGAGCCAGTTGAAACCTTAGTGACAGAGCTTTAAGTTTGGGGAGATTGAACCCTTTCAATGCATTAGTGCAGGGACCTTTCAGATGAAACCCTACTAAGTT
Source organism: Sphenodon punctatus (assembly GCA_003113815.1). Taxonomy (NCBI): domain Eukaryota; kingdom Metazoa; phylum Chordata; class Lepidosauria; order Sphenodontia; family Sphenodontidae; genus Sphenodon; species Sphenodon punctatus. The sequence goes on from QEPC01010142.1 coordinate 2,314,168, forward strand.
TGGAGTCATATAGGAATCATTTAGCAATGTTTCTAAAGGTAGTGGGTCAGAATTGGGTTTCAAATTCAAACTTCAAAATTCAAAACTTGATTTTCAAACTTGTGATGTGCTTATTAGAGCAGCTCTAGAAACGAGTGTCCCAGCCAGTTTCACCATTCCCACCTCCTGCTGGTAGTGTGGTACTGGCTGCCCTTGCCCAGAAAGCCCCACTGCACCTGCACTGTGCACTCGCATTGGAAGTGTTAGACCCTCCCCCAAGGAGCTTAGAGTTTCAATAGGAAAGACAGATGCAAACTAGGAGGAGAAAGAAGCAACTTAATTTTTTCTTCTATTTTTTTAAAAAAATCTTATCCCTTTTCCAAAACAATTCAGTATATGTAATAAATACACAGAGTTAACAATACTTTGACAAAAATACTGCAATGTACAGATGGGAGTTTGGATTGAAGTTTGGGTGCAGTTCTGAATCAAACCAACTTCAACTCAGATTTTGGTTCACATTGTTCAGATTTGGTTGGTATTCAAGCAATACAGGCTTAATCCACGTCTGCCCTCAGCTCTGCCACCCCTGGACTCCTGTCCAGCCCGATTAATATTGAACTTCTGGGTGAGTTTGCAAGTGGGAAGGGTGTTGTCTAATTTTTAGCACAGTGGCTTGTTCACCTAAGCACATTAAACAAAGAACTTCAGGATGCTTTGGGGTGGAAGAAGTTCTGAATCTCAAAGCTTGTTGATGAAGCAAACAGGAAAAAAAATATTATTATTATTATTCGCAAGCATTTAGATAGCGCCAGCAATGTACCTGGTGCTTTACAAAGTAATTGAATAGACAATGGTCCCTGCCCTAGGGCTTACAATCTGAGACGGGGGGAGAGACAAAGGAAGGGGAACAGAGGGAGAGACAAGGAGTGTAACATTCACGAGGATGCGAGGTCCCAGGTGCACATGCTTGGTTTAGTTACATCAAAATGCAGCTGTCGCTCTGCCTGCTAATGCTGTGCTGTGCCCCAGTCTTGCAAGACTCAGCAACACCTTCTCATCTCAAAATGCAGATGAAGGCAAGAAGAGCCCAGTAATGAGGGAATGATATTGCAGAGCCTGGCACTAGAATTCCCAGCTGACAATTAATGTCAACAGAGCTGCCCACGCACACAGATAAAAAACCTACCCCTGCGGCTGTATTATTACCTGCAGAAAGTACACAGTGCGCGCGCACACACACAGAAGGGCTGAGCCTCCCTTTGCTTCTGCAGATCTAAATCAGACATATCTCTGAGGCTGATGGAGCTCCACTAGCATCGCCACCTGTCTGCTTTCTGCCCAGGCAGGCTGGGAATTTGGGGTCTTTTGCAGTCATGTTGCCATATGACCCAATTTCAAAAGTTTAGAAATCGGTTTTGTGGGGTGTCCATGCTATGGGGCTCCATGGAGCTGGATGTATGTTAGGTTGTCTGTAGGGGTGCTCAAGGTGTATGTTCTGTGGGGCTCTATGGAGCTGGGGGAGGTCTGTTCTGTGCAACTTAATGAAGCTGGAGTGGGGATGTCCCTTCCATGGTGGTGTCTGATCTATAGGGCAAGATCAATATGGCGCTGCAGGCATGTCTTGTCTGCAGCTCTATGGAACTGTGTATGTCTCCATTCTGTGGGGCTGTGTCCCCAAGGATATTGGGGGGGGGGCAGATTTTTATGGGCTAATTGAGATTTGTTCTTTTTTTTAAACAGAACATTAAGGGTACAATCTTCAACCTATTGAAGTAAATGGCCCAACTCCCACTGTCTTTAATAGATGGAGGATTTCACCCTGAGGCTTAAATGAATCTTCCCCACCCCAACATTTAGCCCAAAGTTACACCAATGGGTACCAGTAAAGGCTTGTTCCGATATTACAGTGAGAAGTAAGGTACCCAGTGACTAGGGTTGCCACCTATGTATATTTTTTCAGGCCTCTTGTGAAACATACATGTTGCAGGGCCTGCATTGGTGCCAATGCAGGCCCTGCAACCTGTACATTTCATAAGATACCTGAAAAAAAATATACATAGGTGGCAACCCTACCTGTGATAGCAGGTGGGACTTGATCCTCCCTGAGGCTTCCCAGTGCCCCTGTATGGGGAATTAGCTGGCCCTAACGTAAGGCTGGGCTGCCCCACAATGCCCTCTGAGTCCCTTTAGAAGTCTTAACTCAGTTTGGCTTTGGTGAGGTGACTCTTTAATATCCGGCCTCCTCACAGCTCTGCAGCCAGTCCCAATCCTCCTGGGCTAGCCTCTCCAAAGCAGCTCTAGCAAAGCAAAGCCAAACCCTCCCTCTTCAACCCAGTATCCCACGTGGATCAGACTCAAGTTCCAGAGTCTGTCTCCAGGGTGGGTTGTGCTGGCAAGAACTGCTCCTTTAGTCTCACAGGACTTCCACTCAGTCCTGGCTTCAGCCTACTCTCGAGGCTGTTACTTCACAGCCTTACACAGGTCTGGGTAGAACTCTTCGCTCTCACATAGGCTGCACCCCCAATTCCTCACTCAACTTAACATAAGAAGTGCCATACTGGGTCAGACCAAAGGTCCATCGAGCCCAGCATCCTGTCTCCAACAGTGGCCAGTCATGAGGGCCTGGGAGAAGCACCCAACAGGTCACCATGCTATCCATTCCCTGTGGGTCATCCCCAGGCTCCCGACAGTAAAGGGTTTTGTTCCCCAATCCTATCTGGCTAATAGCTGCTAATGGAACTATCTTCCAGAAACTTGTCCAAACCTCTTTTAAACTCAGCTATACTGCTGGCCTTGACCACCTCCCCTGGCACTAAATTCCACAACCTAATTGTACGCTGAGTGAAAAAACACTTTCTTTTGTCTGTTTTTACTCTGCCACCTGTGAGTTTCATGGAGTTTCCGCTTCCTTTCCCCCTCCCTCACTCTCTTTGGTTTCTGGGCTTTTGACTGTGTTTCAGCCCAACTGCACATCAGGTGCCCCATTAGCTTCATTGCCTTCTAGCTTTTCAAGGGCCAACACCCAGTCACTCTAGAACCCTCTCTCAGGGTTCTGGTCTTGCAGGGCACTGTACCCTGTGACATACCCCATAGTCAGAAAGCAATCATAGGGTATTTACAAACGTGTGGAAGTTCCAGAGTGGGGGTGGCCAGATGTATGTTGCAGACAATCTACTTGATCCAGGCATCAACCTCTGGTGATCTACCCAAACCCCTCCTGTTGGCCTAGGCACTCCACACCTCCCATTGGCTCCCAGCTCAGCTATTGGTCTCAGGAGTAGAGCGGAGCACTTGTCTTTAGAGAGAGTCTTCTCCATCACACTGGAGGGACTGTCCCAAACCATCTCCTCCCCAAAGACACCCCCTAGGGTGCAGTCCTGCTCTTCTCCCCAGAGATGACCTCTGAAGGGCTGGTCCCCCGCACCACACACCACAATCTATGGGAGAGTAGTTTGAGATCAGCAGTGGATCGTCATCTATCTCTTGGCCATCCCTCCTCCAGAGTGTGTGGTAAACTACCAAACACTCCTTTCTTCAGAACTCTTACTCTTGTCTAGCTTTCACACATTACTTTAGTAAGGGGTAGTAGTTCATTACTAAGCAGTAATACGTTGCCTCCCACCCACCCAATGGCAATTTTCTAAGCTTACCACACCCTTTGGAGCATTCATACACTTGGATATACCACTCTTTACAATGGGGTATCCTATTCCTCATTGTTGCCTGAGAACAAACCGCTACCCACTTTCTTGTCTTGCATTAAGCTAAGGCGATAGAAACTGACAGGGAATTACAAACTAATGATGTACCAACTAATGAACTGTGAACTAATGAGTTCTGAGCTAACTATGCGCAAACCAACAAACTAAACTGCAGACTAATGCAAAGCCCCTGATGAACCTCTTTGCAAGTACAATGGTTTCAAATTCAGAAGTGTAAATTTGTGAAATTCTTCATCAGCTGTTTGGTTTGCTTTGAACATTTGTTTAGGCCCTAAGGTCAGATTTCCACAGCTCCATGGCAGTCCCTCAGGCAAGTACTGACCCATCAACACATGAGCTTTGTGGGTTTAACCGAAGGTGTGCCATTTAAACTGATGCCAAACGCAGTGTAAACATTCTTAATTCAATTTAAACCTGGCTTTAACTAATTCCCTTCCCATTTGAACTAATTAGATCCAGTGGAGTTAAATTACTGTTAGAGTCCACACTGAAGTTGGAGCTGGTTCAACCCAGTTGACTGAAGAAATGGTACAACAAGTTATGGCATCAGGTTTTGTGCAAGTCTTTTCAGGATTGGAGCCATGTGTATAAGTTGTTTCATGCTCACAGTATCAGGACCCCAGTCTCAAACTGGTGGCTCTGCCTTCCTAGAGCCACCTGCTGACTCCACTTTCTCTTGCAGTCCTGTGACTTGGGCTATCTTGCTCCCCTCCAAGCTCCTTGGGCTGGCTTAGATGCACACACCTGGCCTTCCGCCAGGCTTCTAGCCTCCTGCCTTGTTCCACATTCCAGCTTCCTAGTTGGCTGTTGGGCTGCATATAGGCCATCCTGAAGCCTCAGTAAGCTGGATCGATCATCTCTCTATTCCTTCCCATCTCTTGTGAGACTTGCTCTGTTCTATGCTGTCTCCTGAACCTGCGCTCCTCTCCCTGGCTGGAGTTTGTTTGCTCACTAAATTGGCTCTGCTCCACACCTTAGTTGTATCCTGGAGCTGCTCTGACTTTCATCTCTATATTGGTTCTGCATGCCTGTCTACCTGGTCCTTCCCATTACCAGTCCTTCTGTCTGTCCGTCTGCCGTCCATCCATTGCAGCACATAAGTCTTCTTTTCTTTCCTCCTTGGCCTGTGTGTTGGTCCCCAACCTTTCCTTGATGCCCCAGACCTGGTCCTGCACCAACACCCTGCACCCACTTCCCTTTTGATTCTGATATGGAGTCCTTAAGGTAACCAAGAAGGGCAGTTCAAAGCACAGGTCCAGATGTACACTCTGGGGTCCAGTCCAGGAGATCAGATGTCTAAATGCCACAACCAAGGCAGGATCCAAGACACAGGTCTGGGGACATGCTGTGGGTAAAGGCCAAAAGATCCAAGGACCAGTGACTAAGACAGAGGATAATCCAAACACAGCATCAATGGGCAGGAAGAGGTCAGTTCCAGGAAAGCAGTCCAAAGATCAGTGCTAGGGCAGGAGGGAAGGCTGGGCTTCAGGTAACATAAGACTGGGCTGGCTAGGCCAAGGCTGGGATCAGGTGGAGACAGACAAGCAGGCAGGGTACAGCTGGGTTGCAGGCAGGGCACGGTTTAGGCAGAGACAGGGCAAGATTAACAGACACGGCAGACACAAGCTATAGAGGCAAGAACCTCCTGGTTGCACAGACACAAGTCAGGAGTCACACAAAAAGTTATATGGGGATTGCTGAGCTGGCCAATCCAGAGGTTAAGGAGGCAGGGCAAGTGGTTGAGAGTAGGAGTGGGAATTTGGTTCAGATATAATCTGTAACTGCTCATAACAGGCAGTTACACAGAGTAATGCATACCAAACCACAACAGTGGGTAACACGGCAGTTGCGGTTCAGTTTAGACTACAAAAATAACTTTGCATGTGCAAAATAGCCACTGGATCATTCTGTGCATGTACACCCTTTTATAAAATGGCAGCAGCGGCATCGCCGTCATTTTGGAAGAGGGCAGCCAGTCTGCACATGCGCAGTGGCCATTTTGCTCAGGCACAGACTGGCTGCCCTGTTCCAAAATGGTGGCAATGCTGCTGCTACTGCCATTTTGGAAAAGGGCGTACATGTGCAGAACGGCCGTGAGGCCATTGCACATGCGCAATGGGTTTTTTAAATCATTATTATTATTTTCTATTAATTTATTGATTTAAATACAGACCCATTAAATGCATCTGAACTGGAAATTGTGGAATCAAAACCATAAAACAGAGATGAACCTCACTTTTCTCTGGCAGACCACCCCTAGTTGAGAGTCTGGGAACAGGGCTTGCAGCTACTGGTTCTCAAGCCAGACTGCTGCCTAGGAGCCCGATTGGCCTTGTTTTGAGGCCCTTAGGCCTCCTTGTGACACTGACTCACTGGCAGTGCGTGAACATTAGTTCTTCATTTGCAACCCCCTCCTTCCCATTTCTCTCTCCCCCCACTCCCCAACCAGCTTCCAAGGCATGGCTGCACCAGCTACATGACCAGGTAACAAGCTAGCTCATACACATCCTGTCCTGTCTGTGTGTGTGAAAGGTGAAGAAGTTGCTTTGGGTGAGTAGGATAATTGTTGAGATAAAAGAGAAGCCTCCAGTTCTGTTCCTTTGCATTTTAGTCCAAGCTCTGCATTCAGACCGTGGAAAGATTTGCTCAGCAGCAAGGTTCCTCTTTTCCAATCTACTGGAAGGCAATAAGAGGTAGGTTTCAGCAGTGCATAAATCTGCCAGCTGCATATCAAGGCTTCTAGAGAGCAAGGGCACCGGCAATTGTCCACCAGCAAAAAAAGAGAAAGGTCAGAGCAGTAACTCTTGGAGTATTTGTTCTCCAAACAGAGCAGGTTTATACAGCTTTTTGGGGCAACTACTGGGGAGGGAATAAATCTCAGTAGGAACTCTGTCCTCTTCTCTCCCAACTGCAACTGATTCTCCACACCAGCTCACCCCCCACAATGCCTTGCCACATATCAACAATAGTCTCCCGCATGCCTCACAGCAACATGTCAGTTACACAACTCTGGGCTGCCCCTGCAGCAAAAAAATAAAACACTGAACACAGGCTTGTGCTGCTCCAGGTAATTTTTCCACAAGCCCAATCAATTGTCTGTACTAAATGTTGCCACTGCAGTATGAATGTGAGGATCTTTACAGTGCTGGCTTGCTACTGCTATAGGACGTTGTGTAGGATGGTGATAGGTGTGCAGCAGGTATAAAAAGAAGGGGTGTAACAAGCAGCTAAATGACTGCTCGTGAGCATTTCTTGCTATGTCGAGTACCGGGACCAAGATTGTCTCAGTACAAGTTCTTGGTGAGAAACGTTCTTTTTAAAAAATAAATAATGCACATGCACAAAATGGTCACTACACTTAACCAAAATGGTACTGATAGTGTTGCCATTATTTTGGTTAAGGGCAATGGATTGCGTGTGTGCAGTGATTTCTGTTTCTTGCTGAAGATATCCCAGTGCTCAGTTTGTCCTGGGACGAACCAAGCACCAGGATTTCCACAAGGTAGTGAACATCTCAATATCTCATTTCAGCCCTAATAAAGAGATGTCACCTATGCAAAGTGCAGAGAAGCAATGGGAGGAAGGGATGTCCAGCCCTGTGTCTGAATTGGCCTCTCACTAAGGCCACTTTTAGATGATCAGCACATCTCACGCAGGAAAATCACACGCCTGGTAAATGTGCCAGAGGTATGGTTTTAGAAGAGACAATAAGCGCCATATTACCGCTCAATATCGAGGTATTTAATTTGCGGCTTTAAAGGAATGCATCAACGGCAATAAGGTGCGTATTGCATCTAAAACCACTGTCCCTGACACTTTTAACAGGCCTGTGATTTTCCTGTGTGAGTGCACACTGCTCATCTAAAATCAGCCTAAGCCTCAGGCTTGTGTTCAAATTGGGTGGCAAAAAAACCACAGAGAGCTAGTCTCATCATTTCTTATATATGGTAGCAGCAAAAGCCTCCAGCCAAGACAAGGGCTCCATCACACTAGATCAAGGTGACCATAATTCCCAACACTTAGGACCTTTTTAAACAAGCAGAGCGACTCCTGGGTGTTTTGAGACGTGGCATAGTAAGACTTCAATAATGGAGGTCTTACCTATGCCGCGTCTCTAAACACCTGGGAGTATCCCGGCACCGCTGTTTCTAATGGCGCCCGGGTGACTTCCAGTTCACGTAGGAGTGTCTAAAAAAACCCTGTGGAGGTGTCCAAGAGCCACAGGTTTAAACTGTGGGAGTTGTTTAAAAAGCCCCCAAGTTGCTGCTGGATTCAGTGACACCCACCATGACCTGGGGCCTATCCCCACTCCCTACTGCTGTCCACTACTCTCTTTCACACACATGCTCTCACATACTTCTCAACCACTGAAAGAGGGACAGAGACTCTCAAAATGTGGGACAATGCAGGACATAATTTGTATACAATTTCAATATAGAAATATATGCAAATTCAAAGTAGCCCATTTTAGGGCTGGCTGATACAAGAGCTTGCAAAAGTGAGAAATCTCATCCAAATTCTGGTGCTCAGTTTGTCCTGAGATGAACTGAGCACCAGAATATCTTCACTGAGTTCCCATCAAGGGTGGGTGGGTGGGAAATATCACTGCACAGGCACAATCCACCACCCTTAACCACAATGTTATTAATTATTATTATTATTATAATAAACATTTATATAGCGCCAGTCGTGTACCTGGCGCTGTACAGAACATAGACATAGACGCAGTCCCTGCCTGTGGCTTACAATCTAAAAGACAAGGAGGGGGAGACAGGGAGAGGGGACAGTGGGAGAGACAGGGGAGAAGACAAACAAACAAACGGATGAGAAGTCTCAGGTGCGTGTGCTTGGCTTGGTTACAATCAGGTTGGTTGCAGCAGTCTGCAGAGGAGGGCAGACAGTAAGTATATGGGGAATGACTAGCAGGCATTGGGAAAGGTGGCGAGGAAAAAGTGGGACTTGAGGAGGGATTTGAAGGAGGGGGGG
>QEPC01010142.1:2338285-2353184 GCA_003113815.1 Sphenodon punctatus
CTGGGGGTGGTTTTAGATCCGGGCCTCTGTCTGGATCAGCAGGTGGAGGCGGTGGCGAAAGCCGCTTTTCGCCAGCTGTATCTAGTACGGAGGCTGCGCCCATACATTTCTGGGCCCGACCTGGCCACTCTTATTCATGCCTTCATCACCCTGAGGCTAGACTACTGCAATGCGCTCTATGTGGAGCTTCCCTTGATTCTGGTTTGGAGGCTGCAGCTGGTGCAGAATGCGGCGGCCCGTCTCCTTACAGGGACGAGGCGGCGGGAGCATATAACACCTGTGCTCTGCACTGTGCACTGGCTGCCTATAGCGTACCGAGCCGGATTCAAGGTGTTGGTGTTGATCTATAAAGCCCTACATGGTCTGGGCCCCTCATACCTTGGGGACCGCCTTGCCCTCAGTGCCTCAGAGCAATCCCTGCGGTCTGCCAGGGGTGCCTTCTTGGAGGTCCCTCATGTTAAACGGGGGGCCACAATGGAGAGAGCGTTCTCTGTGGCCAGGCCGCAACTTTGGAACTCCCTCCCAGAGGAAGCTCTCCTGGCCCCAGGCCTGATGGCTTTTCGTCAAGTCTGTAAGACCTGGCTGTTTGCCCAGGCCTTCTGAGGGGAGAGTGGGAGGATTTGGGGTTGGGTGGGGTGACTATTTTTCAATTATCCTATTTGAGGATGTTTTTATGAGTTTTTATTATTGTTTTACCTGCTGTGAGCCGCTCCAGGATGCTGTAGGCATGAGGGGGCAGCCAATAAATATAAATAAATTAATTAATTAAATAAAAAGCACCCAGAAAATAAATACATTTTCAAATGCTTTTTAAAGGTAAGGAGAGAGAAACTGAGATGGATATCTGGAAGGAGCAAGTTCTACACTGAGGGGCCTGCCACAGCAAAAGCCTGATCACCCACCAATTTAAGGCCCGATGGTGGAACCCCCAAACAGTGGGTGGTTCCTGAGCGCAGATACACAATGGTGTGAGACTCCAGAAGTAGACCTTGAATATAGTCAGGGCCTAAACCATTCAGGGCCCTAAAAACCAGCAGCACAATCTTAAACTCAGTCCGTTGCTCCGCAGGCAGCCAATGCAGAGAATGCAGGGTGGGCATAATATGCTCACATCTGCCCAAACCAGTAAGCAGCTGCACTGCCACATTCTGAACAAACTGAAAGCAACAGATAAGCACTGCCAGTAGCCCATAGAAGAGGGAATTACAACAATCAAGCCTCGTATCCACCAGGGCATGGGTGACTGTGGCAAGATCAGCCTGGGATAAATAAGGGTGTAACTTACAAAAATTGCATAGTTGAAAAAAGCATTTCCAAATCACGTCTGACACTTGGATTTTCATGGACAGAGCGTGGTCGAAAATGATGCCCAAGTTCTTTACCTGGCCCACTAACTCTGTTATGATATGGCATGGGCCTAACAGAGATGCTAATTTCCTTGTTACAATGTAACCAAAGCAGAAGTGCTTCTTCTGACACAAATGTGCCAGAACAGACATTGAATGTCATTGTAACTCATTCTTTGTTGAAATGTAACCAAAAGAATATTGTACACATCTGTAACTATTGAAAGGATGCTATGAGTTTCCTATATGCTTTATTTGCTTGCTATATGCTTTATAGTAATTTTTAGCTTAGGAACTATTAAAAATGCATATTATAAGAAACAGGCTGGCAGGAGGAGAGAGAAATATGCTGACAGGGATACATTCTTGTCATCAACAAAAGGAAAGGCCCCAGTAAGAACAGAACTAGTAAGAACTGTCCGTTCCCAGAACAAGGTTGCAGATAAGAACCAAGCAATGCAATAAGGGAAAATGGCTTGATCAGACAGAGAGATGCCTCAGAGAAGGGGTGTGGGGGATCTATGGCCTAAGGTCATGTCTTTCTTCCGGAAGGAGGACAGGCAGGACCTAATCTGGTCATCCCAAACCCCAAACAACAGTGACGAACAGGGAAGGACCCCCAAACCTGAATAGCAAAGGGGAGGAACTTTCTTGACGTGGAACTGTTAGCCCCGTGCTCTGGATAACTCATAAGGGAAACAGCATAAAAGGCCAGTCCCTAGACAGAGAAGTTGCCTTTCATGGTGCTTGTCCGCTAGCCCTTATCAGGGCACCGGCTAGCTTGATGATTGGCCCTCTCTGGGACTTCTCCCTAGGAAGTCCTACAACGTGCTTACAGCTAGGCTCTCTCTCTTTCTCGGCTTCTTGAGCCCCCGCCCTGCCTCTCCTCTCGAGACCAGACCTGAGACCTCTGTCACGTAAGAACTCATATGTATGTATTTATGTGTGTGTGCTCGCTGTTAGAGTAGGTGCAGGCAAATGCCACATGCAAGTGTGTTGTTGGTGCTATATTACTGCTTTATTCTCAGTTCTTCTATATTGATATTACATTAATAAACATCTGTCTATTTGAAGGACTTTGCAAGCTGTTTCATAGTGTCTCTGCCCAGATCACAGAATTGGAGCTGCCTGCCAGGGGTCTAAGTCCTGTCTCTGGTAGGATTGATAGAGAACAGTTCCAATTTATAACAACTCTACCTGGACCCCATCCATGTTCAGGGACCTGAAGGAGGCAAGGCTATCCTCATATTGGCTGCACCTTCCCACCAACATCACCTCAGTCTTCCCCAGATTGAGCAAAAGATAACTCCAATGCATCCAGATGGCTATATCATTCAAGCATTCTCCAAGGCAGAGGCTGAGTTGGCAGGGCTCGTGGGGCAAGAGAAATATAGTTGTGTATCAGCATACTGATGATACTCAACCCCATGCTTGATCATGACATCCTTAAAGGGCTCCATGTATACGTTGAACAACATGGGTGAAAGAATAGAACCTTGAGGAATGCGACAATTCACACCCCTTGGGGATGATGCATATCCATTCATCACCACTGATTGACTCCTCCCTTCCAGGTATGACTGAAACCACTGACCAGTAGCTCCCATCACACCAGCAATGTCCTTTAGTTGCCTAATCAGCAACCCATGGTCAGTCATGTTGTTGAACACTGCCATAAGGTCCATAAGTTCAAAATGGCCAGCTGTCCTCTAGCCAAGATCATCAGCAGATCATTCAACACTCTGACAAGTGCAGTCTCTACCTCATGGGAAGGCCTGAACCCAACTGGAATTTCCCCAAAATATTATTGAAGTCCAGGTGTCTCTGTAGCCTTCTCAATCACCTTCCCAAAGAAAGGCAGATTGGAAACAGGGCGATAATTAGCAAGCACTCCAACATCAAGAGATTATTTCTTGAGGAGGAGGTGGACCCCCACACATTTTAGCATGTCTGGCACCCTCCCCTCCCTAAAGGAGGTGTTAATAGTGCCTATCAATAAAGGTACCACTGCCTCAGTGCTCACCCTCAGCAACCAGGATGGGCACGGGTTGGAGGCACATGTAGTGGGTCTCAACGATCCCAGCAGTGCATAGACTTCCTCGTCATTAACCACATCAGCCAGGTGAATACAGTCCCTTGGGACTCTGTGGCTCTCCACATCGAAAGGCCCAATGAGACCAGCCTGGTCCAGAGTCCCTCTGTCTTATCTGGAAAGAACATTTCTCACAGCACTCTACTGAAAAAAATTGTAGAAGGATTTAGACAGTCTGGATTTACCAGTCCATGCACAACCCAAAACAGCTGCGCCAGTCTGTTCCCTGCAGCGTCTATGCCCGAGGACAAGGACAAGAACTTGGCCTCAGTATAGCCCTTCTGTACACCCACATAAACTCTTTTCACAGCTGAAGATCAGCCTCAAGATGGCTCTTCAGGCATCTCCTCTCCAATCTACGCCCCAGCCTCTTTAAGTCTACCAGCTCGCTGTTATACCACAGTGGTCTACGGACTGTCGAGACAACCAGGGTCCATCAAGGAGCCAAAGAATTGAGGACTCCCCTCTAACATTAAAAAAGCTATCAGTGAGCCTGTCAACCCTCTAGTTAGAAGGGGCAGATGCATGGATTCTAGCACTAATAATGAAATTGCTGAAATCAACCGGATTCAGCAGTCTCTGTAGCTGTACAACAATCAATCAGCTATCATATGGTGCCATCAGCCAAGTAGGGCAGCATCCACATTGAAACACATGAGGTAATGGTCTGACCACCCAACAGGATGACCCGAACATCTGAAACTGGAAAACCCAGCCCGAAACGTAGGTCAAGCACCTGGCCAATGCTATTGGTGCTCTCCTGGATGCTCTGGGTAAAACCTAGAGATGCCATCGCATCCAGGAACTCAGAGGCCAGACCCCCAGAGCTGCCACTATTGTGTCCCCCAGGACAAGCATCCAGGGATGCTCCAACAGCAATGCTGACACCAGCTCCAGGAACTCATCTCTGCCATATTACCATCTGGTCTATACACCAACAGGACCATAAACCTTGGTCCTACCTGTGACACAGGACACAGCCAGGCACTCGAATGTCCCCATCTCTGACATGGGCCACCTCGTGCACTGCAGGCGGGATGAAAAAAATCAAAGCCTCCCCCACCCCTCCATGTTCTGCCTGAGGCTGGTGGATCGCTAAGAAGCCTGGCAGGACTATCCATGCCAAAATAGGGCCTGTGGCATCATCCAGCCAAGTCTCAGTGATACATGCCAGGTCTGGTGTCATCTTTATTCACCACAGACCTGGCATTAGCCATCCAAACCTTCATGCAGGAGGAATCCAACTTGCCCATTTCCCATTGGCCCTTCGAAGTACTCACAATGGACGCCACAGTAATTTTATGAAGGCATCTAAAATGGGGTGCCTTCTGTATCTGCTTCGACTCTCCCCTCCACCCAATTGTCACCCTGATGAGTATCTTAAAACTAGTCCCACTCCATACATCCTCCCTCCTTGTGGGACCATCTTTCATTCGTCCAAACAAACAACAAGGACTGGCAGTGGCTACCCAGGAAGGAGAGCCATACCCTCCTCCCTGGGAAACCTACATGACACAAACCAGACACAGGGCCTGGGAGGGCACTCTCACTGCCCACCAGCCCACCACTCACTCGCCACACAATCAACAAAAGAGAGCCCTCTCACTGCTCCCCAAACACAAAAACCACAAAAACACTACTCACCAAAGATGACCCACTATCCACTGCTGGGGGAAAGACCAGGAAAAAATGTGGAGTAAAATGGTTATTAAAAACCACAGCGCCTTGGCCAGTCCTAATTGTCCACAACCACACTTGCTAGACTAATCCTTGTGGTAAATGCCCACACACTACCTCAAAGGGACCTTGAAGTCATAACCACAATCTGTAGCACACATTGGCCATCATCCACAAACCACTTACTTTGGAGTAGTCCCAGAGGACTCCAATGGGACTACTCTTGAATAAATGTTTCCAGATGGTGGCCACAGGAGCTTGCTTGGGGGTTAGCATTTCATGTGGACTTTACCAGGGTCACTCAGGAAATCTGTGGCAAAGCCATTGCCCTCTTGAGCCCCACACCCCAAAACTTCTGCTATAAACCCATTCTTCTTCTTCAGTCTCAGACTCCAGAAATCTCCCCACTCTTACTATCTTCTCTGAGCAATCCTTCCTCTGCAGGCAAACTATCCTTGGAATCATCATTTGGAGAAAATGCCTTTAGCAAGCTAGTGGCAACTGAGGAGGACTGAGACTTGGTTCCAATTGGAGAGTCTGGCTCGGAAAACACTGGAACAGGGCTGAAGTGAACAGCAATTTTGCTACTTGTGAGGTTTCTGCTAATTTCAGGAACTGGAATTGATTTCCCATCAATTTCCTGATGCCCGACTGAATTCTCAGGCAAAGATATATAACAATAATTTAAAATAATAATTACTAATTTAGTGCATATTTCATGGTCCATCAGGCCATTTTTCGCATGTGCAAAATGGCCACCACCCTTAATCAAAATGGCAGCAATAGTATCGTCACCATTTTGGTTGTTAGGGCAGCAGATTCCTTATGTGCAGACTGGCCCGGCAGCCATTTTGTGCATGCACTATGAATTGTTTTATTATTTTTTACCAAGAATTAGGTCAGGCATCAAAGAGGTTCTCTGTTTGTCCTGACACAAACCAAGAACCACCATTTTGACAAGATATCTCATTTTTGAGAAAAAATGTTGTTTCAGCCCTACACTGGAATGATTGTGGTATGAGGAAAAAAGCCAACAATCACAGCTGCACAGACAGTCGGCTCTCACGGGCCCTCTATGTAGCTTGTTTGTCCCACAGAACAGAAGCTGTCCTTGAGAATGAGGAGGGGGAGGTTTCACTTATAAAGCTCTGGAGATCTGTGTAACGTGCCAGTGCTGAGTGCCTGATCCATCTTACAGACATTTATAAATGTGCTGGGACTTTTCTCTCTCCATGGTGGACATTGGCTGGTGCAGCATGTTATTTCTAAGGGCTCTCAGCTCTCCGGAGGAAGTGTTATGAGAATCCAAGCTGCATCTTATAAAGCGTCAGCACTAAGCTCAGAATTAGGAAAGTGACTGACTGCACAGATAGAGCCAACAACTCTCTTCCCCACTGGTAAAGGGCCCAGGGTCATGAGTTTCACATAGCACATTCTGGACCAAAGCATGCAGGAGAGGCCAAAACGGATTGCTCTTTTTGCCTTTGTGGAGTTAATCAGCATTTTCAAAATGGGCTGTGGCAATCTGATGCAGGTTCTTGGCTGCACCAGACCGTGTCAGTCTATTCCAACTGCTCATCCTTTCCCAGCGCTGTCTCTTTTGTGTAAACACACGAAAAAAAATACCCTTTTTATGCACACACAAAAAGTGTTTTCCTTGGTGTGTGTGCATAAAATGGCACTGCACTGGGGTATGTGATATAATGGGGTGCTATTATTTTGCACATGCACACTAAACAAAATACTTTCTTTAGTGCATATGTGAAAAGCTGTGCTTCACTAGGTGAAGGGAAATGGAAGAGATAGCAATCTGGATCTCCAGCGGAATGAGAACTGGATGTTATTTGGTCTACGCTCCGTCAGACATGGACTAGACTGGCAGGTTCCAATGGAAACAGAATCTACTAGTAATATCTGCTTGGCTCTAATGCAGGGTGGAGAGATCTCCCAAAGGGATCTATGTTAAAATATTCAAACAGATCTGTGACAGGAGGTCAGGATTTATATAATATGACAAGCTTATGAATACCAGAAATATGCCATGTATTATGTAAAAAAGCAATATTCCTGTAATTCCAATATGCATGCATTTAGACCAGTCATGTTTGGTTCCATTTTAATTCTGTATGAATCATTGAGTACAATGGTGTAACAAGTTTGCAGACCAGAATTATAATGTTACCGTTATAAAATATAACTCTATATATTAGGCACAGAAGCAATCCTGAGCCAGAAAGATTCAATTAAGTCAAATCCATAAACTGGCAACTTTTAGCGTGTGGAACAATGGGTATTGATAACGCTGATATTCAGTGGGCCCTGAAAGCGCTGCTAGATGCTCCCTACATGCTGGCAGACTGTTGTGAGTAGGGGAGCCAAATATGCACATTTTAGAGGACACTTTTGAGAAATACAGGTTGCAGGGGTGCATTGGCGCCAATGCAGCCCTGCAACCTGTATTTCTCATAAGTGTCCTCTAAAATTTGCGTATCTGGCCACCATAGTTATGAGCCAACAAGAACTGGAAGACATACAAATGAGAAACTGAATTAATGCGAAAATGGATCAAAGAACATGGAAGTTATAGAAGTCATGAATGGAAGATGGAATTTGATTGCTCTGGTACAAGATCTTCCTTAGGCACCTAACTGAAAATGGCCTTGTGAACAGAGGCACACAATGCTTCAGCACAGCACCTCTTAAAATTAAGCTTGGAGCCTGACCTTGCAACACTTACAACACCTTGCCACAGTGCTCAGCACCTCTGCTATAGATTTCAGACCGGTCATGGGATTGGAGGCTCAGTACCCCACTTCAGACTGTTGTGACTCAGTTTCCCTGGCTTGCAGCTCTCACTGGATCAGCTCTCTCTCTAGAACTGATTGAGCTTGCAGGAGGGAACCTTCTCATCACCTATTCAGCCACAGCGTTTCCCAGCACAGACTCTTTCTCTCTAGGTTCGTCTGTGTTTGTAAACACAGAATTAACCCCAAACGATGTCCCACCAATGTTAGGATTAACCATTCCACTGGACCATACGAAGTTCAGTAAAAAGAAGTTTAATGAATAAATCATGAATAAGCATGCAGTACAAGATTATACTCGAGAGTGCAGAAATCAAAACCACATAACCAATAACGCATTCCTATCTGTACTTGGATTCTCCTACCTTAGGCTTACCCTAATCAAGGTCCAAGGGTACTTCAGTTCATGTCACAGCCACTGATGGAAAACTTGGCCGGGTCTCAGTCTTAGAGTTTCCAAAAAGCCTTACTTCATAGTTCCTTTGGCCCAGCCCTTCTCTGGCTGGTAAGATCTCAAGATGCAGATGAAACTCTACCAGCTAATTTCCACCGAGTGCAAGAGATTGCAGGATAGCCTCCTCTTTGTCTTGTCTCCCCCCTTAAGTACCTTTTCAGGTTCCTTTGTGTGATTTTTCCCACCTGGTGATGCTGTGCTTTCAGTCACTTCCACAGGAAGAAATCCATTTGCCACTCAGTGGTCTCTGGCTAATATCTGCAGAGGTGTTTGGGCTTTTTCTGAATACACATTCCTTTGCATTTCCCCATTACATGAAGTGAGTTTCCAGTTCTCAGCTTTTACATTACATACATGTTTAATCTTTACCTTTACTTATTTGTTAGACCTGTAGCACAGTATCTCCTTGTGATAGCTCCCTCCCTTCCAAAACATGTGAAGGATGCAGACAACAACCTGTATCCGGAACATGTTGAAGTGGGTGGTGTGTTGTGTTGGCGGGAGTATGCCACCACCACCCCACCTCATTTCCCTTTGCTTGAGTCATGTTCAAGTTATACATGTGGTGCTTCAAACACTCTGTTAGCATTGTGGGGCTATCGTGTTCACTTGTTTTCAACCACTGCACAGTGGGGTGGTCATCGGGATTCACTCTTTCTGGGTTCAATATCTTGTAGGGGTCTACACTGAGGTATCTATGTCCCTCCGCCCCTTGTTGCATGTGGGGTTCCCCTTGCACATAACCTTCGAGGAACATCAGTATGGATGTAGGGTTCTTTGGTCATCGGGATTCACTCTTTCTGGGTTCAATATCTTGTAGGGGTCTACACTGAGGTATCTATGTCCCTCCACCCCTTGTTGCATGTGGGGTTCCCCTTGCACATAACCTTCGAGGAACATCAGTATGGATGTAGGGTTCTTAGGTCTTTGCACAAGGATGTAACAAAGGTTGGCAACGCCATGTCAACATCCTTTGTTGCCCTGTTACACATTGGCCATGTTCCCAAATTACATAGTAGCATAGGTAGGTTACTATAGCTTCTCACTGACCTTATGTCATTTGTGCATGTCACAACTTCTTTGTCTGATCTACCTGGACTATCCAGCCTGCAGATCATAAGCATCAGTAGAAAAGAAAAGAGAGTATGCATTAAGTATCAAACCTTTTGCCTTTCTCAGTTTAGTGTCTATTTCTGCAACTTCACCATTATCCTTTGTACAATCTGTTACAGAGGTAGCAGGAGAGAATGTAAGCTTGGTCTGTACCTTGGGGCAAATGTCTCCTATCCCCATTACATTGTCTGTGTTACTCTGCATTTTAAACGGCTCGTCACTGTTGGGATTTGTAAGCTTTTCACCTGTAGAATTGCAGTCATTCCCAGTCAGGAGAGAATTGTTCTCTCTCATGGGGTTATTGTCACCAGACTCTCTTGTGCCCTGCCTCCAAATTCTGTTTGTTCCCCCAGGATCCACTGGGTCTGTACAACCGTGTATTTCTCCTTCCTTGGAGCCTGACTTTGTGAACTGAGTGTGAAGACCCTCAAGTGTTATTTCAGACACCCCTCCCTGAAACTCTTGGTTCAGATTATGCTGCTCAGTAATCCAATATCTGGCAGCCTCTGTGTCTTGTAGGGATTAAAGCTTATGGGTACTATTAACCGTTTCCTCCACTCCCCTCTCTACAAGCCAGACCTGCCATGCAGGACATGCCAGCTCTGTGTCCGAGCTGCGTTCCTCATAACAATTCTTATCTGGAAGCTGTTTTACCTTTTTGTTGGTCGGGAGCAGCACAATTCCCCTCTGGGTCTTGCACTGTCTTATGAACTCTTTCAAATTTAGCATAAGCTGCAGCTTCTCCCTGTTCCTTTAGGATTATAGGCTGGGTTTCTGACCTTGTTTGCTGCATTTTTATCATCAGCATCCAATCAGTGCTGGGACTTCCTAGGGCTCCTCTCCCCTCCCCCAGCTCAGGCCAGGCCACTCCGCCCCCAAAGGGCCCCAGCCTCTGGATAACTACCTGTGGGGAGAATGGGGCATCTAATCAGTGCTGAGACTTCCTAGGGCTCCTCTCCCCTCCCCCAGTCCATGCAGGTTAGGGTTAGCAGAGTTCACATGTCTCTGAACTCTTTAGCCCCAATCCTAAACATACTTACTCATGTGTAAGTCTTATTGAAGTCAATGGGACTTCAATAGAACTTACTCATGAGTAAATGAGTGTAGGATTGGGGCCCTTCTGTCAAACCCCTTGTGAATTTCTTATTCGTGGACAAGGTGGGGTTGGAAGAAAGAGGAAGCAAAATCTTGGAGGAAAGTCATCCCTTAAGCCCCACCCCTTCTGTTATGAGCCTGCCACCCCCTCAGTTGGGGTGGACATTACTTAATTTAGTTGGTTTCTGTTCATAATTAGAATGGACAATACACATTTCTGATGCCATAGCCACACTACAAACTCATCTTGACAGGGACAATGAACTTCCCTATTTTAAGTTCATTAAGGGTTTTTTTAAAATTAAGCAAGCTGAATGGCAACTAACACATTTTTGTTTGGTAAAAGCACCTATAGGTGACACCGCTATGGTACTGGTGAACACCTTGGCCTACATCAGCAGCGGAAAGAAGCTTCTTGGGTCTCCACAGCACTATTTTGACTCTATGGCTGCTTTCCCACGAGCTGCTTTCACGCCACAGGAGCATGTGCTATTCAAATCTAGCGCAGCTCCTGTCTTCTGGGAAAGGAGGAAGTGCGGCTCTCCCACCGGCAAGCTCATGCATCGGACAGGGTAGTCCTACACTTCCTCCTTTCCCTCGAGACAGGAGCTGCACTAGATTTGAATCGCACATGCTCCCGTGGCGCTAAAGCAGCTCGTGGGAAGGCAGCCTATTATTCTTTATTACTTATCCAGCAGTGGCAATACGGTAGGCAGGCACTGAACAGTTGTAATTACAGAGACAGGTTCCTCCCCTGGGGGCATACAGTCCAGGATGGACAAGGAAGGGAAGTCAAATGGAACATCAGGAGAGACAGGGATATGTACATTTCCACTTTACGGATAGGAACTGAGGCTGAGAGACAAACACTTTAAATACTCTGTGTGATTTGATGCCATTGGAGCCCAGCACTTCTCATTTGCGATATTTGTCCATATTTCAAAAGTAACCTCCAACCTGCCCCTTCGCCAGAGCTGTGGGTGCCACCTCTCATTGTTTTCTGTGGACATGGAAATAGGATTGGCAATGAGCTGTGATTTTTTTCCATCCCATTCTCTATGTTGGCAAATGAGCCACTTTAAATTTGTATAAATTTGTTTCTGTGCTTCTATGCAAATTATTAGCAGGCAGGGTTTTTTTCTTCACAGGGACTGTGGGAAATTACTGCCAGAGAAGCAAGTGGAAGGTCATTCCATCCTAATGGCAGACGTGCAGTCTCGTTCCACAAGTGTGAAGACACGGGGCAGGGGCAATCAAGCTGATAGACATTCAGCATCATGCTGTGATAGCAAAACAGGTATTAAAGTAATTGCTGCTTGGGTGGATAAACTGTAAGATTCCTCTAATAAGATTAATAACTGCCAAATGATAAAATAATTGCTGCTCGTTCATGCAGGATTCATTCCCTGCCTGATCATCTGAGATCATGCTTCCCTCCCACAAAAGTTTTGGCTCAAAAGTGATCACTTCCACCCTCATTCCAGCATACCATCCACCCCTGTTCCCCAGAAGACCATGGTACAACCCAGAGTGGGTGGAATCAAATTTGACATCAGAACATCACTGTCCCCCTGCACTCATATCATTAGGGAAAGATGGATGTGGAGGAGGGAAAGTCCTGGACATGAGCTAATGCTGATCAACATTAATTAACTTATGTTCAGTATCTCCTCTGTTCCTTTCTTCCTTTGCATCCAGCACAAACTCCTTGTCTTCACCTTCAAGGCTCTTCATGGCCCTGCTCCCCTCTATCTTTCTACCCTCAGTCATTTCCCATTACAGTCCCACCCAGGAACTTCACTTCTTCTCTGCCATCACCCTCACTCATGCCAGGGTCTCCTGCTCCCTAAACTGTCTTCACCCTGACTTTCCATGCTGCCCCCTTCCTGAATCCTGGCAGACTTTCCTCAAGCACATACAATCTACTCCCTCTCTCCTAACCTTCAGATCCCTCCTGAAAACCATCCCTTTTCCATCAGGTTTACCCTCATAGATTGCTCAGTGATGTTTCTCCTTATATCATCTTACCCTTCAGGATCTCCCTCCTCCCTTGTAAGTAAGCTAAGCATGAGCATCTTGAATTATCCCCATCTCCCTCTATGTTCCTCTCCCCTTTGTCTCCCCTCTCCTGTCCATTCTAGATTGTAGGCCCCTTGGGGCAGGGGCCTGTCTCTAATCATGTCTGTTCAGCTCCAGGCACATTGTTGGTGCCATACAAATAATAATAATAATCAGAGCTGGAGTTACTACTCTTCAGATGCAGGGCAGTTGAGTAAATACTAGGTTACACCTAACCTAATCTTACACAACAGGCAACCAAACTACAATACCACAATGCATGGGAGTTGTGCCAACTCAGAGGGTACCTTAGGCATGGGCTACTGATAGAAGTCAAGCCTAGGGTCACAAGGAGGTTCAAGAATGATCACTTCCACCCTCATTCCAGCAGTGGGCAAGTGGTCACTCAGGGTCAAGCTATCGCCCCCCACCAGTCAAGTGATAGGGAGTGGGGCCACCTTGGAAAGGAGTGGGGAGAAAGAGGCTCTCCCATCCCTTTCTGATCTTGCCCTGAGGTCATGGGGCACTGTGATGTCACAGCCTCCAAAGGGGTGTGTGGCCACATTGGAAAGGGGTGGGAGAGTTCCATTGCCTCTCTCCCTTTCATCATTCATGGCCCCGCATTCTTTGGTCAAGGCTTCTGGGAAGGGAGCAGCCCTATCGCCAGGTGATTTAATCTATTCTTTCTTCTCAGAGCAATAAGTTTAGGAGCTGCTCGCTATGGCCATTTTTACATGGAAGGCGCAGTAGCACCGATGGGTGTGGATGGGTGGGTGAGCACAACCAGCGAACACCTGGTGACACCGAGCAGGGAGACAGTTACATGGACAGCACCGCAGGGGGTTGTGGGATGGAAAGGGGCGGGGCCAGCAAACACCCATCAGCCAAATACCCATCCCGAGAAGCACTCAGCAAACACCTGTGGAAGTACATGGACAGCCGGGACTGAGAACGCTGGGGAAGCCCCGCCTGGCACAGCGATGGCACAACATGGCCAACTCAGGGCAAATGAAGCCACGCAATGCGGCCCNGCAGGAGGGAGCAGGGATGACAGCTGCTACAAAGGAGCCAGCCCCTTCCAGCCCCAGCACAGAGTCCAGACACCCCAGTGCCATGGAGTCCCCCTTCCCCAGCTGAGCACCCCACACACAGCAGGCAACACAAGCACACAGGGACGGGCCCATGGCCCACGGGGGGCAAGGGGAGGAAAAGCACCCACACCACCCAGGCAACCCTGCAACACCCCCCAGAGGCAGCTGGACAAAGGGAGAGGTCAACACAAAGCACAACACACACACAGGGAAGGAACACAACAACCTGTAATAAAAAGAGGAACCAGCAACAGGGGATATCAACAGGGCAGTGCAGGGGGATGGGGCAACAGAAGTGGGGGTGAGGGCTGACAGTGGCAGGCCCGAGGCAATCCCCGGTCAATAGGGCCAGCGACCCCATGCCTGGCACCAGCACTCAACCTGTGCGTGGTCCAATACGTGGAGGAGTAGCTCCACAACCACCCCCTGCTCCCGGGTGCGCTCCGCGATCATGGCTTGCACTGCATGGGACAGAGGGAGATGAGACAGTCATCAGAGCCATCCCGGGGCCCCAAGGAACAGCACCCCCCACCCCTGCACTAAGGGGGATTGGAGGGGCACAGGCTGGGGCCGACACACCCCCTACTCATGCTCAGCCGCCCAGCGCCCCTGTTGCTGCCACCCAGCCATTGGCACAACTGCATACGGACAGCACCAACAGGGGGCGACAGCAGAGGGGTGTGGAGGGGAGGGGCAGGGCCGGGGCCACACCAATGGACAGGGCCCCGGGGGTGCCCTCCCGGCCATCCACCACCAATAATACCAACCCGAGCACGCAGTCAGTGTAAGCGCCTAGCAGGGAAATCACATGGGGAATATACACCACACAACCGGTTCTCACCCAACAGACCTGGTGCCCACCAGTACACACCAAGCACACCCCCAGCACACAACCACACATATGGGGCAGGGGGCCACCAAGGGGAGGGGGTGCCCAGGTGGCAACGCTGGCAGAGAAGCAAGGCAGGACAGAGCATCAAAGAACAGCATTTTATTAGCGATGGGGGAATGGAGTCCCACAAGCAAAGAGTGGCAGAGCATGGGGGTGCAGGTGGACCCATGGCTGGGTAAGGGTACCACAACAGCAGGGCACAGGTACACCTGCAGTCAGCGGGCAAGGGCACAATGGAAGCCCCAGTAGGATGGAGCCGAAGGCACCCAGAGGAGGC
>QEPC01010142.1:2367899-2382802 GCA_003113815.1 Sphenodon punctatus
AGGTGTGTGTCCACCCTTGGCATCAGGTGGGCATCGAACTCTGATATAGCATTCACTTTCCATAAATCGATACAAAACTGTATAGACCCGTCGGGCTTCCACATGAGGACTGGCTGGCTACAACAGGGGCTATGTGTTTCTCATATGACCTAGTTCCAGCATCTTTTCTACCTCCTTCTTGATCACATTCCACCTATGATGGGGAATGGGCCAGGGGAGGGGTCCCAGACCCACCTTGCCTGGCTCGTTTTCTACGTGATGTATGGCGGGGGGGTGCATCCTGGGCGTGAGGAAAACAAGTGGGCAAAGCGCTGAGCAAGGGCTTGTATTTGCTGCTGTTGTCCCTCTGAGAGATTGCCCCCCAAAACCAATGATTGAGGTTTCCAGTTGTTTTAGCAGAGGGTCACCACTCTGCAGTATCTGGGTAAGTGGTGACCCAAAGGGCATCCTTCTCCACCCATTCCTTCAACAGATTCACATGGTAGATTTGTAACTGTTTACGCTGTCCTGGTGTGTGTATCTCGTAGTTCACAGGCCCCACTCTCTGTACGACCTCCCAACAGCCATTGCCACTTAGCTAACAACTTTGACAAGAAGGTAGACAGAAGGACGATGACTTCTTATCCTAGATGGAACTTCCACTGCCGGGCTCATCGATCATACCACTCTTTTTGACTTTGTTGTACATGACTGTTCTCTCGCAAAGGTTTCCACACTCTCCAATCATTTTGTACAAATTTGCAAAGCATATTCTTTGATGTTTGGTTGATCCATTTGACTAGTCCATCTGTTTGGGGATGGTATACTGACGTGTGGAGTGTCTGGATTTTTAGCAGGGCAAACAGCTGTTGCGACACTTTGCTCATGAAGTTAGTTCCTTGGCTGGTGAGGATAGTTTTAGGTAAGCCGACTCGCAAAAACACTTTGAAAAGTTCTCTCACTATGGCAGGAGTTTTAGTGGACTATAATAGGATGGCTTCTGGATATCAAATGGTGTAATCTACAGTGCCTAGGATATGGGTGTGCCCTGCTGATGACTTCTCCGGGGGTCCCACTAGGTCCATGCCTACCCTATCAAATGATACGTCCACTATGGGTAGGGGAATTAATTAGCTAGAGGCATCCTCCGGGGACTGGTGTCAGCAGTGCTCTTGTCATGGACGGATCATTACCTCCTTCAGGCCTGTCTCCTGGCTCATGTCTGTCCCTGGAAAGGTGCAGAACCAGTTCAGTTGGTTTGCCCCCAGAGACTTATGGAACTGGAAGGGTTCTGGAATGCTCTTGGGGAGTTACCCTCCGATCTCAATGACTGTTTGATCAATGAATTGGCTCATGGCTTTTTTAAATACTCTGCTAACTGAGGCCATCGACCAAATAGCTCCTAGGCGACCACTCCCTCACTGCTGACAATGCAGGTCCCCCTGGTTTACNAAATACTCTGCTAACTGAGGCCATCGACCAAATAGCTCCTAGGCGACCACTCCCTCACTGCTGACAATGCAGGTCCCCCTGGTTTACGAAGGATCTGCAGTGGATGAAATGAAACAGGTGGTGGGTTAGACAGACAGTAGTGTCGTTCTCGTGCTGAAGCCGAACAATTGTGATATAGAGTCAGTTTAGGTACTTTTGCCGTGGACAGCAAAGAAGAGGTTATTTGCTGCACTCATAGTGTCCACAAAATCATGTCCAACTGAGTTTTTCTACGTGGTGAAGGAGCTGTTTAGACTGGCCTTCCTCCTTCTGGAACTGGAATCTTCCAGTGCTCGCTGTGACACTTTTGTCAACCTTTTTGTGGATAAAATTGCTCAAATTCACCATAACTTAAGTGCCGCGCTTGTGGCAATGGGAAAACCAGAGGTAATGGAAGCCCTGCCTTGTCCTATTTTGTGGGATCAGTTCCAGTGGATATCACCTGCTGATGTGGCGAATGTCCTGGGGGCTGTCAGGCCACCTTTTGTGAATTAGATCCATGCCCATCCTGACTGGTTAGGGCCAGCCGGGAGACTTTGGGTGGAGTGGTCAAGCCTCCCTTAGGGAGGGCAGGGTGCTGGACCACCTCAAGGAGGTGGTGGTGCGGCCTCTGCTTAAAAAACTATCATTGGACATTGACTCCCTGGCCAGCTATCAGCCTGTCTCTAACCTTCCCTTTTTAGGGAAGGTTATTTGGTGACTCTGCAGTTTCAGGGGCATCTGAATTGTCAGTTTTCTGGATCCCTCACATTCCAGATTTCACCCTCAGTTTGGCACTGAGACTGCGATTGTAGCCCTGGTTGATGGCCTTTGGTATGAGTTGGACCAGGGTCATTTGACCCTGTTGATCCTGTTAGAACTTGTGGCTGCGTTTGATACCATTGATCATGAGAAGTTGGTGACCTGCTTGCGGGACTGTGGCAGCGTGGTGCCACAGTAAGGTTAATGTGCCTTTAAGAGGACCATAAGGATGGTGCCTGCTCTGAAGAGAACTACCTAAAATGGCCACCAACAGGAAGAGTAAGTTGGTGGGCGGAATTAGCTGCATAAAACAGAGGCAGCCAAGAGGAAGAGAGCAGTCTGCTTCCAACCAGCAAGGAGGGCACATCTCCTGAAGAAGCTGCATGGAGTGATGCTGACCCAAAGGAACCTGAAGGAAGAATATTGATGTGAAGATCTGTGTGAGTTGGCAAAGAGATATCCTGGGACTGTGGTTGTGGCTAGGCTCTATTGGTTGGACTGTGGCCAGAGATTGGTGCCTGGCCTAGGAAATGACTATATGTATAAATAAACTGGAAGCTGATTTCCCCAAAGTGACTGCTTGATGACTCTTGGGGCCTTGATCCTGCATACACTCACCCACTTGTAAGTGGGGTCCTGCTACAGGGTGGGTGGAACTGTTGTTGAATTGTTCTGCTTTTTCCTGGCCAGGAGAACTCCGCGTGTGGTGCTGGGTTCATCTTCTCCCCGGGACCTCACATGTGGAGTCCCTCAAGGTTTTATTTTGTGCCCTCTCCTGTTCAACATGTAGGACGAGGTCGTTCAAGGTTTCAGTGTGTGGTGCCATCAGTATGCAGATGACACCCAAAATTACCGGTCTTTTTCAACAGACCCAGCAGTCTCAGTGCTCACATGGTGTCTGATGGTTGTAGGGGACTAGATGAGGCAAATTGTCTGAAGCTGAATCCTGACAAGACAGAGATGATGCTGGTGGGTAGGGCCGAGGGAGTGGTAGCACCCATCATTGACGGGGTCTACCCTCCGTTGTCTCCTCAGGTCCGTAGTCTGGGGGTGCTCCTTGACTCACGACTCTGCCTGGATGTCCAGGTGGAGGCTGTGGTGAGGGGAGCACTTCGCCAGTTACATCTGGTACAATGGCTTCAGTTGTATGTCTCTGACACTGACCTGGCCACCATCATCCATGCCTTCATTACCTCAAGACTGGACTATTGCAATGCATTCTGCATAGGGCTACTTTGGTGACAGTCCGTAGACTGCAGCTGGTGCAGAATGCGGTGGCTTGTCTCCTGACAGGGACGGGTCGCTGAGAGCACATTACACCAGTGCTTTGTTTTCAGCAATGGCTGCCTATAGTGTTCCATGCTTGATTCAAAGTGTTGGTTTTGACCTATAAAGCCCTAAATGACCTGGGCCCCGCATTCCTGTGAGACCACCTCACTTCCCGGGTCCTGGACCAGTCCCTGCGGTTGACCAGGGATGCCTCCCTCAGAATCCCCTGAGTATCCCGAGTGGCAACGATGAGGGGGGGCGTTCTCAGTGGCTGTGGAACTCACTCCCGACAGAAGTCTGGCTGGATCCGGACCTCCCCTCTTTTCGAAGACAGTATAAGACCTAGATGTTCCACCAGGCATTTGGCAAGAGAGATGGGTGAGGGGTGGGGTTGGGAGGGGGGTTGTGGCTCTGCTTATGTTTTTATGGTTTAAAATTTTTATACTGAGTATTTATTATGTATTTATTGATTATATGTTATGATGTTGTAAGCTGCCCCGAGCTGCTGTGGCAGGAGGAGGAGGCTAAGAAATCCAAGTAAATAAATTAATAAAATAATTTACAGTCTAGGCAGGAACAACAAGAGTGCCACACCTTTGCCTTCACCCTGGCCAATAAAAACTTTGGACGGTTTTCTGCTCCCCCAGATGTCCAGCACATGGTATTTTGTGCACCAACTGCATAATTTCCCTCCTGATTTCCAAAGGGGCTACAAGTTGCTGCCTTTCTGCTCCCTTCAGCCCTGTTCTGTTGACCCTGTATAAACGGTCCTGAACCACATTGAAATGGAGCTACGTCAGGGATGTTTGCTGATTGGTGAGCTGTCCATCTACCATTGCTATTTGCTCATAGGCATGCTTTAATGTGGAATCCCCTCGCTGCACTATAATAAGATTGAATGTACTTACTCCCTGTATGGAGTTGAGTCATGCTCATTCCCATGTCTCGTTCGCACAAGGCCCCAATGGGTGACAGCAGTTGAGACCAAGTTGTCCAGTCACAACCTTTAATCACGGGGTGGACAAGGTTGGACACTACTCCCAAGTTCATACGGATGGTCTTCCCTCCCACGGTCATTTTAACCATACTGGTTGGACAGACCTTCACATCCCCATGGATTCAACAAATACATAATTGGGGAGGTGTGTGAGGGGGGTTGCCTTCCATTCTACCTCTCACTAGGATCTGACTGCAGCAGGTATCCAACAAAGCCATGTACTGTCGGCCTTGAATCCACACTGGTATGGTCGGTCACATGGGCTGGCAATGTGGCATCCACCCAAATGTCTCCAAAACAGACCTCTACGAGCGTACAGTCCATCAAGGGACATTCTTTCTGCCAGTGTCCCTCCTCCCCACATGTAAAGCAGGCTGTTGGGGATTGTTGAAGACTGGCCTTTTATTTATTTATATTTATTATTAAAATTTATATGCCGCCCCCTCCTGCTACAAGCATCTTGGGGCAGCTAACAACATTTAAAAACACATAACTAAAAATACAATTAAAACAACCTAAAAACCCCAGATTAAAATAACCCATACCCAAACCCTCCCTAACCCAACTCAGCCCCCTGCCCACTACCCGTCTCCCCCACCCCTACCCACAGGATGAACAGCCAGGTCTTACAGGTCTGGCGGAAGACCAGCAGACTTGGGGCCAGTTGAGCTTCCTCTGGGAGGGAGTTCCACAGCCGCAGTGTGACCACCGAGAAACCCCTCTCCATTGTGGCCCCCTGGCTAACCCAGGGGACCTCCAAGAAGGCACTCCCAGCGGACTGCAAAGATTGCCCCAGGGCCCGAGGAGTGAGGCGTTCTCTCAGAAGTCAGGTGGGTAGGGGGGTGTTCCCTCCCCCCACCATGGATGTCACTTCCACGGCGGGTGCCCCTTCCTGGTGGCCCCTTTGGAGTCCAGAGAGTTTTGTCTTTTCATCCTAATGACAGCCCAGAGTCCTGGGGGCTGGTTCCAGTGCCTCAGGGATTCTTCGTTATGCAACCTTGACTGCCTCCGATGCCCTTGGGTATTGCCCTGCGACCCATATTGAAGCGTTCCCTGGGTTTTGGAGCTTGTCTTGGCATTTCTCCAGTATACTCGGCAGCCATGTAGTTTTCCATGATCTGTACTGCTACCTTCAGTGTTGTGGGGTCATTTGTTGTGCCCATGTTCTCCCTGATGGGGGCAGGATATGCATGAACTGCTTGACCAGGATGAGTTCCATCATTTGTTCAGGACTCCTGTTTTTGAGCTTCAACCACCACATATAGTGCCACCATAGTCTCTGGGCTACTTCCCAAGGGTGAACTTCCTGACGGAACTGTTCCTCACGGAAGCACCATCAATATGTTTCCTCGGTAATGGCCAGACCCTTCAATATCACCTCTTTTATTATTTTGAAGTCTGCTGCCTCAGTAGGTTCCATTGTATCATATATGGGTTGTGTGGTGCCAGTGAGGCAGGGAGCTAAGAGGGTGGCCCCCTTGGTATGCTGATCATCAGGCTGAGACAGCCACCCATTCAAATGTCCAAATGGAAGCTTCAGGATCATTGTTGGGTTCCATCTTATTAAGACAGATGGGCACCATTGGCAGTCATGCCATTTTGGCACTGGGTTGCAACCGGGGCCAGCAGGGCAGTCACCTGTTATGAGCCGCAACTGGGTTTGAGCCTGGCCTGCCATCAAGTCCTGCACCAGCTGAACCTGCTCTGTCTGTTGCTGGTTCACTAACTGTCAAATCAGCTGCNGGGGGGCGTTCTCAGTGGCTGTGGAACTCACTCCCGACAGAAGTCTGGCTGGATCCGGACCTCCCCTCTTTTCGAAGACAGTATAAGACCTGGATGTTCCACCAGGCATTTGGCAAGAGAGATGGGTGAGGGGTGGGGTTGGGAGGGGGGTTGTGGCTCTGCTTATGTTTTTATGGTTTAAAATTTTTATATTGAGTATTTATTATGTATTTATTGATTATATGTTATGATGTTGTAAGCTGCCCCGAGCTGCTGTGGCAGGAGGAGGAGGCTAAGAAATCCAAGTAAATAAATTAATAAAATAATTTACAGTCTAGGCAGGAACAACAAGAGTGCCACACCTTTGCCTTCACCCTGGCCAATAAAAACTTTGGACGGTTTTCTGCTCCCCCAGATGTCCAGCACATGGTATTTTGTGCACCAACTGCATAATTTCCCTCCTGATTTCCAAAGGGGCTACAAGTTGCTGCCTTTCTGCTCCCTTCAGCCCTGTTCTGTTGACCCTGTATAAACGGTCCTGAACCACATTGAAATGGAGCTACGTCAGGGATGTTTGCTGATTGGTGAGCTGTCCATCTACCATTGCTATTTGCTCATAGGCATGCTTTAATGTGGAATCCCCTCGCTGCACTATAATAAGATTGAATGTACTTACTCCCTGTATGGAGTTGAGTCATGCTCATTCCCATGTCTCGTTCGCACAAGGCCCCAATGGGTGACAGCAGTTGAGACCAAGTTGTCCAGTCACAACCTTTAATCACGGGGTGGACAAGGTTGGACACTACTCCCAAGTTCATACGGATGGTCTTCCCTCCCACGGTCATTTTAACCATACTGGTTGGACAGACCTTCACATCCCCATGGATTCAACAAATACATAATTGGGGAGGTGTGTGAGGGGGGTTGCCTTCCATTCCACCTCTCACTAGGATCTGACTGCAGCAGGTATCCAACAAAGCCATGTACTGTCGGCCTTGAATCCACACTGGTATGGTCGGTCACATGGGCTGGCAATGTGGCATCCACCCAAATGTCTCCAAAACAGACCTCTACGAGCGTACAGTCCATCAAGGGACATTCTTTCTGCCAGTGTCCCTCCTCCCCACATGTAAAGCAGGCTGTTGGGGATTGTTGAAGACTGGCCTTTTATTTATTTATATTTATTATTAAAATTTATATGCCGCCCCCTCCTGCTACAAGCATCTTGGGGCAGCTAACAACATTTAAAAACACATAACTAAAAATACAATTAAAACAACCTAAAAACCCCAGATTAAAATAACCCATACCCAAACCCTCCCTAACCCAACTCAGCCCCCTGCCCACTACCCGTCTCCCCCACCCCTACCCACAGGACGAACAGCCAGGTCTTACAGGTCCGGCGGAAGGCCAGCAGACTTGGGGCCAGTTGAGCTTCCTCTGGGAGGGAGTTCCACAGCCGCAGTGTGACCACCGAGAAACCCCTCTCCATTGTGGCCCCCTGGCTAACCCAGGGGACCTCCAAGAAGGCACTCCCAGCGGACTGCAAAGATTGCCCCTGGGCCCGAGGAGTGAGGCGTTCTCTCAGAAGTCAGGTGGGTAGGGGGGTGTTCCCTCCCCCCACCATGGATGTCACTTCCACGGCGGGTGCCCCTTCCTGGTGGCCCCTTTGGAGTCCAGAGAGTTTTGTCTTTTCATCCTAATGACAGCCCAGAGTCCTGGGGGCTGGTTCCAGTGCCTCAGGGATTCATCGTTATGCAACCTTGACTGCCTCCGATGCCCTTGGGTATTGCCCTGCGACCCATATTGAAGCGTTCCCTGGGTTTTGGAGCTTGTCTTGGCATTTCTCCAGTATACTCGGCAGCCATGTAGTTTTCCATGATCTGTACTGCTACCTTCAGTGTTGTGGGGTCATTTGTTGTGCCCATGTTCTCCCTGATGGTGGCAGGATATGCATGAACTGCTTGACCAGGATGAGTTCCATCATTTGTTCAGGACTCCTGTTTTTGAGCTTCAACCACCACATATATTGCCACCATAGTCTCTGGGCTACTTCCCAAGGGTGAACTTCCTGACGGAACTGTTCCTCACGGAAGCACCATCAATATGTTTCCTCGGTAATGGCCAGACCCTTCAATATCACCTCTTTTATTATTTTGAAGTCTGCTGCCTCAGTAGGTTCCATTGTATCATATATGGGTTGTGTGGTGCCAGTGAGGCAGGGAGCTAAGAGGGTGGCCCCCTTGGTATGCTGATCATCAGGCTGAGACAGCCACCCATTCAAATGTCCAAATGGAAGCTTCAGGATCATTGTTGGGTTCCATCTTATTAAGACAGATGGGCACCATTGGCAGTCATGCCATTTTGGCACTGGGTTGCAACCGGGGCCAGCAGGGCAGTCACCTGTTATGAGCCGCAACTGGGTTTGAGCCTGGCCTGCCATCAAGTCCTGCACCAGCTGAACCTGCTCTGTCTGTTGCTGGTTCACTAACTGTCAAATCAGCTGCAGACTTTCAGAGGTTTGCAGCCAATGGGCCTCCACCAATCAGTTAGCCATTGCCTTGGGATACATGGTTGTCAGTGACCCTTCCCATTCGAAAAAGTCTTCAGGGGGCAAGGGAGGCCACTCTATGCCCCATCCCTCATGTCCTTGGTCCATGTTTTGGGACATACACAGGGGGCCCTCTATTTATATATAACCCCTCTTTTCTCACCGCTATATCAGGGTGGGGAACCATGCTTGCATTCTACAACAGTCTGAACTTCCTCCGGGGCCAGGGCCCCAACCTGGTTTGTCCCGGGTACTTGTCCCGAGATCGAGGTATTTAGGTTGCAGTTTTAAAAGAATGTGTGACTGACTTTAACACGTGGAATATCAGGTCTAAACCCCGCCTGCAGGATTTTTACACGCAGCGTGATTTTACACCACATGTGCACCGCGCACGTCTAAAAGCAGCCTTGGTTGCAGCTTCAAAGTTTCTTCCCAAGATATTTCCACATGCTGTTGGTCAAAAAGCTCTCTTTTCCCAGTTCTAAGCAAGCCTTTTTACTCTCTCCATCTGTCTGCTTGCTTTTTGGTTGTTAATTAACTTTGATTGTTTTACCAGAAGTTTATCTGGATGGCCTCTATATGACTAAGTTTTACTGTCCTTTTAAGAGGCTTCTCTCTTGAGGATTACATTCAATATAATCTACACAATGGGTTGCCCTTTGACTTATCTTTAAACATCAGGGAATGGGAAGAGTTAAAAAGGGTTTCCTGTCCCATTCTCTAAGTTATCATTATACTTTCATTCTGGTTTGTACATTTGACAATTCCTGTAATATAATTCATATCATGGTATTCTATACATTACAGTGATCAGTTAGACTCCAAACATAGATATACAATACCAATACCCATTTTTGCACATGTATTTAGCACGTATGTTGGTTTTGCGCAAGCATCCACCACTTCTGTTGACTGCTCCAGGGCTGCAGAGTCCATCCACAGGCCACAGCACCTTGATGGGTAAATTCCCACAGAGGCCAAGCCCCTAGACCTGACATTCTCCATCCCCAAGTTACTTGGTTTGATTTGTCTGCTGGCACAGAAGGAAGTACCATCACCCAAACCACATGTAAATAGGTTTAAGACCTACATAGAGGTAAGCTGGGTGCTGATTCACACAGCTCTGAGGGTTCTGAGACAAACCTATATTCTTGATGTTATGTGAAATACTTGCAGTTTTCTGTGCTCCTTGATGATCCATTGTTCTCTGCCACTTGATGAAAAGGGTTTGCTTTGCTTGCAAGGATTTGTCTTTCAAGTAGCAAAGGTGCTGTGTGATTTGATTAACCCAGAGCAAGTTTAAGTCCTTGATATATCACTTCCTGCTTATCACTTCCTGCCGCCAAGCAACCACAGAGGAATGGACAGAGAGTCCTACACCCCTCCTTGATGCAATGCTACTTCAAGAACACTTCATGCAGCGATACCACAAGGGCTTTTTTCTATGCTCTTTGCATAGTGGGAAATATTATAGCACAGTTGGGATTAGAGATGTAAACTTTCCAGAGATTTTGAAGGGATGAGGGACAGTTTTTTCCACTGGATTTTTGTTTCTCCACTGGACCCCCCCACCCCCCAAAAAAGATTGAGTACCTACTTGTTTATTGAAACTAAACTTTACTTACTTATTTAGGAATGAGAAATGAATTATGTATAATTTAGTTAGCCAACAGTTAGGAAATACTGCTAGGTTTATTAAATAAGTATAAATTATTTATTTTTGAATAATGACATTATGCCCAATATTAGTCTTTACTTAGAGATGAAGCTAAACGCTAAGGTATTTAAGTGTATTTTCTGCCTGCCTGTAGATATATCCCTAACATGAGGAATCAGTCACCCTTGGAGAGGGGGGTGGTTATTTGAATTTGGACTTGGTGAGCTATCTTGGGGAAACTGAGGCGCCCAACCAGACAACTCCCAAGGTGTCAGCCCGATTATGATGCTTTTAAAACCCTTAGCAACATTCTTGAGGTCACATGGGGAGTCTGAGGCAGAGCAAGGAACTGAACTGGAGTCTCCTGAATGAATGGCAGGCTCACGGAGGCCCAAGCCTCTTCTGGCAGCGTCAGTGTCTGTCCCAGAGGCTCCAGGGACAGAGCTCAGCGCAGCAGTATTTGCAACATCCCCAGCCAAGTGCAGACGTGTTGCATAGAGCTCATCATTCTTTCCCGGAATATTATCAATGGGATAATGCCCAGAGAGACGGTACAAATGGAACGTTACATGCCATCTCTGGATGCCATGCAAGATTTATACCTGCTGTAGCCTCCCTGTGTCAGACACCCATTTACATGTGTTGGCAGGGTTTCCCCACTGTGCCACACGACAGGCTGTTTCCCAACCAACCCTCCAATATCAAGGCAGAGCGGGTGATCTGGAAGTAGCATGGGCAAAGCTGAGCACACAGCATAAAAGAGATGGTAAATGAGAGAAAAAAACACCAACCAGCACAGCCTGTGTCAGGATCATGGCAAGCATCTGTCTGCTGTAGGCAGACAATACAGGCATGCACCTTAACTCCACTTTAACACTGCTTTAACATTTCTTATGCACATTGCAGGGCAGCATAGGGTGCCAATACAGCCCTGTAACATGCATAAGAAACGTTAAAGTGACGTTACGTGTCTGTCTGTTTTCACTAGTATCCTGCCTTGGAATAAGGGGTTGGACTAGATGACCCTTGATGTCCCATCCAACCCAACAATTCTATTATGCCCCTCAACAACCCAAGCACAAGTGTAACAGATGCCTCATTCACATAATACACTTTCAGAGTGGGAAGTGACCCATATCCCCATTTTAAGCGTGAAACCCTTACCACTTACCTGTACTTCTGGATGGGGAAACACAGGTTCTCTGCCACTTAATGGAAGAGATGGGACACTGAAATGCCAGGAAATCATTATTTGTGCAAATACATTGCTATGGGGCAAGGCAAACACATATTAAGGAACATTGAGTTTGCAAGGTGGAGGGGGGATGTGTGCATAAGCAGTCAGAAGGACACAGTCAGAAACCCAAAAGTCCCTTACCCCAGAGCCTCACCCTCTTCCCTCCATACCCTTCTCTTTGCTCCTGGTACCTCCACGTTCCTCTAGGTAAAACCCTTGCACTGTGCAGCTTCTTCCATGCGGTCACTGTTGGAGGATTTGTTGCCACTGGGAAATCCCCCATTGAAGGGTTCCTTACAGCAAGGTGGGAATCTACATGCTAGAGTTTAGGACCTAACCCAACAGCCGGATTGTCTGATCAGTCATCCTCATTGTGGCAAGCCAAAATTAGGTTTCCCTTTCATCTGTCCCTCTCCGCCCCCATACATTTATATGACAGGTCAGGGGCTTTCCAGACCAGGGGATGGAACGGTCCCTTCTTTCTAGGAATGTGTGAACGTGGTTCGGATGTTCAGAGTTCGGGCTGAACTCAGCCTGTTCAGACGACCGAACCAAACGTCCAAACCGAACGTCCGAACAGTTTGGAAAAGTTCGGATGAGTTTGGAGGTGGGAAAAACTTTGGGCAGGAAAAACATGTGTGGAAGGGGGATGCAGCTGAGGAGCAGATTTCCTGACACCAGGGGTGGAGACCAGGGGTGGTTTCAGGGCCAAATGATACCGATACCGTAAAAAAAAAAATCGATTTCATTATCAGTATCAGTATCGATAGCGCTATTTTCAGATGTTCAGCTGAGTTCGTCCGAACCAAACTCCACCAAACCAAACTCCGCTGAACCAAACAACTGAACCCGAACTCGGGTTTCAAACCGAATGACTGAATGTCCGAATATCTGAACCTCATTCTGTTTGCTCATCCCTACTCCTTTCTCCCCACATTTGGGTGGATGGTTCTCCCCAATCCTGGTTTCAGTGGAGCAGCCTCAGATGGGAATCTGGCTAATCTGATGTCAGGGAGAGCTGTTAGTCAATGTTAACTGCATGGCTGGGGTGGGGTCCATGGCCGCTGAGTAGCACAGCTGTGGAGCAGCCACTCAGGTGGAGAGCATGGGGAGGGATTCTAATGGGCTTGGCGTGGCTACTGCGGCAGCCACCTCACACTCCCCCTGCCACAGACCATGGGGGAGGAGGAAGTATCCTGGCCTGGTGGTTGAAATTGACATACCCCAGTTCATAGGGCAGGGGATGCATGGCCACTGGTTGCCACACACCTTTTTGGCTCATCCGACATGGGGCACTCTGGATTTCTTGTCAGTGCTTCACAAGTGGGTGTTGCTTGGTTCATGGAAACGTGCATCCCCCCGGCTCCCTTCAGAAGGGAAGCTGGATGAGTGGCTCCTGGGTGGCCATGTGTGGTAGCATCTCATTTAAAAACACCCAAGTCCCTTCCCTTGCTGAAGCCACAAATCCCAAAGCTTTGGTTTAGCAGCAGTCCATCCACCTCTGCAATCCATACCTCCTTTGACTTCACAGTGACCTCAACAGGGCTATCCTGATCCCAGCCAGGCTCTTGTAGGCTTGGGAAACTAATCCACTCCAGCTTCCAGGCATCCTTGGCATCAGGGTGTTATTTGTGAAGCTTTGCAGGCCAGTAAGAAGTTTTATTTCCCAGATGTTTCTGTGAACCTCGTGGCTGAGAACCAAGAGATCAGCTGCACGAGGACAAGAGAAAACCATGACCTCAATGGAAGGGAGCAGCTGAGGTTGGAAGTAAGATCCGAGGTACTTTGCATCAGCGGTCAGCATGCTGCTGATATTGGTACGGGCAAGGTAGAGCCATGCGGCAGACACTCTTGGCCTGCAGCTGGAGGATAGGGAGGTGCGAACACGGTTTGGAAGTTCGGACCGAACTCCAATAGTTCAGTCGACTGAACCGAACTTTTGAACCGAACTTGAATTCGACCGAACTGTTTGGTCGAATTCGAACCAGTTTGGAAGGCCAAAAAAAATGGTTTTGAATGTACGAACTCGGCTCGGAAGTTCGGAATTCGACCGAACTCGAATAGTTCGGTCAACCGAACCAAACTTTCAAACCGAACTCGATTTTCAAACTGAACTGAACCAAATTTCCGAACTTGGTTCTGTTCGCACATCCCGTGGAGGAGTTGGAAGCCAAACAAAGCATAGGTGGGGCTATTGGTATCTGGGAAAGCTTGGATTTTTGGCACTTAGGAAGCAATTAAGGTTTTTGACACTGGGAGGGGGGTATACATCTTTTCACTGCCAAGATTGGAAGAGAGCATCCCCGCGCTGGCTGCAGGATCATGGACACAAATCACAGCTTGCAGGTGTCTTCCTGCCATGAATGTAGGTCACTGTAGAAACTCCTTCTCGTAGGCTCCCAGCCGAGCCCCAACTCAGGCTGAGGCTTGTTAGTCCCCTCCTTGCCTCTGTCAGAGTTCCATGCATAGGCCGTCCCATTCCAGACAGCTCCCCATAAAGCCCTGATATTCCAGTCAGGACCCCTGGCCGGGCCAGCCAGCTTCACAATGAGCCCTTCAAGCACAGGGCTCTGAGGTGAGCTCCCAGCTAGAGGTCTGCAACCCGAGCTGAACCTAATGGTCTCATTGGGGTCAGATAGGGCTCCTCAGCTGTGGAAAGTAGGGTTGAAACTCAATATTCAGAATTACTCCGTTTTTACCAAGTATTTTTGACTTGGTTGTACCGAGTAACTGAGGAATTGGCCCGGTACTTGGTACTCAGTAAATCCTTGATTGAGCGAAAGGGGCAGGGAGGGGAATCAGGGGGGAGCAGGGGGAACAGGGAACAGACAGGAAGGGGAGTCAGGGACACATACCCCCTTATAGGGGGTTTTCCTGCCCCTGTATAAGGGTACCCAGTATTTGGAAAACAACTTGGTAAAAAAATACCAAGTACCAAATATTCAGCCACATTACTGAGGACCATCCGAACATTCGGGCACGATCCTCAGAAACTCTGAAATATTTATTTATTTATTTATTTATTTATACCCCGCCCCTCCTGCCATGCAGCCCGGGGTAGCTTCCAACAACTTTAAAATACAATAAAACCATTAAAAACTCTCATAAACATAATAATACTTATTAAAATATTAAAACAGGGCTAAAGTTATAAATATAATAAACAAACTAAAAAACCAAAATAAGTGGGGGAGCTAAAACACCTCACCCTACCCACCCTCCCTCCCAAAGGCCTGGGCGAACAGCCAGGTCTTACAAC
>QEPC01010142.1:2382902-2404771 GCA_003113815.1 Sphenodon punctatus
CCGAACGTTCGAATTCGAGTTCGGTTCGACCGTTCGGTTCGGTTGACCGAACTGTTCGAGTTTGGTTCGAACTCCGAACGTTCGAATTCGAGTTCGGTTCGACCGTTCGGTTCGGTTGACCGAACTATTCGAGTTCGGTCCGAACTCCGAACTTCCGAACCGCGTTCGCCCATCCCTACTTACAAGGCCACAAGGAAAAATGCATTTACAAACCACATAATTGCATAATAAATGCACTAATCCACATAACTGCTGTTGTTACGCACATTTACAAGGCTGATAGAGCTGGATTTCACAGCCCTGTCAGTCAATTGGCCTTGTAAGTACGCATGATAGCAGCAATTATGCAGATTAGTGCATTCGGATGTGCGTGGAAAACATGCACAACTTGCAAGTGCATTTTTCCTCAGAGCCTTGTAAAGTCGTGTTCCCACACATCAGAAAGTGCCCTTATTCTTGACAAATCCATGCTGCCTTCTCATAATCACTGCATTGTTTTCTAGATGTTTACAAATTGACTGCTTTAATCTGTTCTAATATCTTTCAAAGCTGACTATCCAGTCTATAGTTTCCCAAATCTTCCTTTTTCCCCCCTTTTGAAGATAGGGACAAAATTAATTTGCCCATATCTAGTCTTCTGACACTTCACCCATTCTTCAAGAATTCTCAAAGATGATAGACAGCAGTTCTGAGAATAAATCAGCAAGTTCCGTCAGTACCCTAGGATGTAATTCATCCAGCCCCAAAGACTTGAACTCATTTAGAGTAGTAGCTAGGTATTCTCTGACCTTCTCTTTATCTACCCTGAGCTGCAATCCTTTCATCACTGCCATTTTGAAAAAGGGCAGCCAGTCTGCACATGCACAATGGCCCCAGCCCCCATAAAGCTTATTCCATTCCCAATACCGCATTCACACTTATGGCAGCACGGTGGCGGTACTCCCGTGAGAAGACGTGGCAGGGGAAGGAGGCGGAGGCCGTTATAACTTCCGGTGGGAATGGGGTTTTGCTGCGACAATACTTGTGAATGACAGGACTCAAAATCCAGCCCTGTCATTCACGAGTATTGTCGCAGCAAAACTCCATTCACACCAGAAGTTGTGACGGCCTCTGCCTCCTTCCCCCACCACGTCTTCTCCTCGCAGGAGTGCCACCACCATGCCTCTATAAGGCGTGAATGCAGCAAGGGTGAAGGCCAGCAAAGTAGAGGCAGGAACAGGAACTGGAAGTAGGGGTGGGATATACAGCAGCATATTTCAGCAACCCCTTTGTGATGCAGGTCTAACTGTCACCCATGGAGTGAGTGCTCACAGGAGCTGGACCCTCCACAGATCAACCAGCAAGGATACGAGGAACATGATTTACTCCAAGGCTCTTTTTCGGCACATCTGGAATAAGACAAGGACACCAAGTTGGGATTTAATGGCCACACTCTTTAATCAAATTATAATTAGGCTAAGTGGGGTAATTGCTTCTAAGCAATTCAGGTCCAGAACTCCCAACTCCTAAAACCATTAATACCATACTAACAACAGGGCTTGGCCTGGATGTGCCCTCCAGTGCCAGCCCAAAATCACATCTCCCCTTCGCTCCCTGGCCCCAAGGCCGTGATTGAAGGGGACAATGTCCTTTCTGGACTGGAGTAAGGATACAGCGCCGAAGGATTGAGGACCATGCTTGTCCTTGCCCTCCTTCTGACCGGCACCTCTCCCCGGGATATGACCCTCGCGCTTGCCGTGCCCTGCTTTTGCGCCATGTATCACCTCCCCATCTCTTAAGGAGATGCCTCCGCTTGCTATCTACTTAACTATTTAACACCTAACAGTGCTGGACCCCTGCCACTAAGGGACTGCCAATTCTACACTGGACGATCCCAATCCCCACCCAACCTAACCATACCTAACAATTCAACCAACGCTGCCTTCAAGGTAGCCAAATACACTTTTTTGCCCTCTGGTGACAAGTGCACCCCATCCGGGCGATAAAGCTCGGGTGACCTGTGCGTAATCCGATGGTGAGGGTTAGGGTTAGGGATGTGCCCTCCAGTGCCTGCCCAAAATCACATCTCCCCTTCGCTCCCTGGCCCCAAGGCCGTGATTGAAGGGGACAATACCTTCATACCTCCCCTAGCTTGGCGCCATTTTCCCACCTCCCTGTTAATGTTACACCGGGTTTTGTCCACTTTTTGAGGGTTTAAAGCTTTATCCCATCGCAATCATGCTACCAAATCTATCCAAATCAGTGTGGCCCTAGGGAAAAGTTGCTCCACTACTAATAGGTGTTAGGATAGGAGGGGGGTATAGAGGGGGAATTCCCACGGACCTCAATACCCCACACATTTGCTCCCACGCTTAACACTTACTCCCAGCCCCTACCGGGAGAACTCCACTCGATCTCGGGAAAATAGCAACCCCTCAGGTTGGAAGGTGACCCTAATTGCCCCAAATGGGACAAGGCCGTATCATCATTGGGGTGGAATACAGCAAGGCCCTGAGTGGAGTCCCTCCACCTTGTGGCAAAGGCCACCCCTAGCCCCGACACCACCTTCACCACACCCACACACTCACCTGGGAATATGAAGCTTTAGTGTACACTAGTGCAGGGAAACAGGGGTAGAACCTTAGGCAAAAGTGGAGGGAAAGGAGGTAGGGTAACACATGCGGCACAGGGATATAAGTGGAGGAGGACCCAGACAAGAGAGGCGAAGGGGGAATACAATCCCACCACCTAAGCACCACCAGCACCCTTCCTCACCTCCCCTAATATTCAACTCCCATACTTCTAACACTCCCACAACTCACGCTCCCACACATGCACTTCCACTGCTCACACTACACAAATCCAAGTACAATGCTCTCACAAAGGAAAAGGGGGCCAGTCTCACAGCGTTGCTGATCACCGGCAACATGTGAGACTGCCGTACAACCCTAAGTAATGCAGGCCCCGCCCCCTCTCGCCCGCAGGCCTGCCAAGCGCCTCAGCATGCTGGGCGGGCCCGCCCTCTCACTAGCTGCTTGTGCGGGCTAAGGCCCGCCCCCTGCCTCCACCTGCAGCACTGACAACGCCTCCTGGGCTGCCGGGCCCACGCCCCTGATACCCCCTCGCCGCTGCCACGGCATGTGCGCTGCTGTGAGCCCTGCCCCCAGGGGCACCCGAGGCACTGCTGAGGAGCGTAGCCTCTGACAGGAGGTCGGCCTTGATGTTGACAACCATTGCCACCCCTTTTAACTTTGGTATGTCATTCTCTCTCAGGTGGATTACTACAAAGTTTGGCGGCCTAGGAGCTGCCACCACCCGCAGCGTGGGGAGTAGCTGATGCCATCACATGCCGCTCTGCCCCATCCAGCAAATCTCTGCTCTGCTCACCAATTCCAGGCCCATCGCACAAGACTGTCTGATGATCCACACCAGCCTTCTGCCCTGAGTTCTCACTGCACCTAGATGAACAGAGGAAGACAACGATTAGCAAGCCAGATCTCGGAGGTATGTGCGGTATGCCCTGGAGCACCACCTCCCTACCGCCCGAATCTCTTGCTCAGGTAGGCCTGCTACAGCCGTGACGAATGCTGCACCGATACAGAAAGAATGTGACCCATATTTGGAGGGTGGGAGACCAAGGTGGCTCAAAGCCCTTCGTAGCACCCCTGTAAACTAGTAACGCATAACAGGGGGGCCATGCCCGTGTCTAAAAAAGGGGCCAGCTAACAGTGGTCGGACCCTACTGTACTCCTCAACTGCTCAAATGGGGCACAATTCAGGTGAAGCCGTCCTGTAGAGGGTCACTACTTGTCCCCTGCCCTGCTGATCCATTTTTGACCGGCGCAGCCACAAACGAACCATGCTGCTGCCCAACCTTACATCCTCGATGGCAAGGGCTCGCCCCGTGCAATCCCGCACAGACTCAGCTACGATCTCACTCACATGGAAAGCTCCAAAAAATGCTACTTTGAAAGCAGTTTCAAACAATAACGCTTCAAAAGAGTTAAAACAAACATAGTTAAGGGCATTACTTATCCTAAGGAGGAGGGCGGGTGTGATGGGCGCCCTACTATCTGGCTCTCTAACACACTCTCGCGACCAGCTTTCTAACATCCTCCGACTGAAAAACCCACCATCAGGAGGGGGGAGACCCTGCCAAGCCACTCATAAACCCCAATGCAGATAGTTCGCTGGTGATTGTGCCCACAGCCACCTCATGGTGCCGTAATGCCAGGGTGAGCTGCAAAATATGAACTTCAGGGATAGGAAAACCCATTTCTCAGCCCCGTTGTGTCAAAATTCCTGAAACTCTCAAAAGGCCCTTGAATACGCCACCCTGGTTCGAGCTGCCAAGGATCCTTGTATGATGGTGTACAGCTCTAGGATCCAAGGCTCCACAGTGCTGGAAGGAGGGGCTCTGACGACAGGCAGGCTCCCGGTGCCAAGGAGCAGAAACATTCCATCTGGAAGCAAGAGAGGGCATCGGTTATCCCGTTACTAATGCCAGGTATGTGCCTGGTGACAAATAGAATGTTATGCCTCAAGCAAGCTAAAACCAATGCCCTAACTAGCTTCATGACCCGGGGAGATTTTGAGGACAGGGAGTTGATCACATGCACTACTGTCATGTTGTCGCACCAGAACAGGACGGAACGGTTAGCAAATTTGGCAGCCCAGAGGTGTACTGCCACTACAATTGGAAAAAATTCCAGGAAGGTCAGGTCCCTGGTGACACCTTGCTCCGCCCATTCAGGCAGCCATGGAGAAGCACACCACATGTCCCAAAAATACACNTCATACCTCCCCTAGCTTGGCGCCATTTTCCCACCTCCCTGTTAATGTTACACCGGGTTTTGTCCACTTTTTGAGGGTTTAAAGCTTTATCCCATCGCAATCATGCTACCAAATCTATCCAAATCAGTGTGGCCCTAGGGAAAAGTTGCTCCACTACTAATAGGTGTTAGGATAGGAGGGGGGTATAGAGGGGGAATTCCCACGGACCTCAATACCCCACACATTTGCTCCCACGCTTAACACTTACTCCCAGCCCCTACCGGGAGAACTCCACTCGATCTCGGGAAAATAGCAACCCCTCAGGTTGGAAGGTGACCCTAATTGCCCCAAATGGGACAAGGCCGTATCATCATTGGGGTGGAATACAGCAAGGCCCTGAGTGGAGTCCCTCCACCTTGTGGCAAAGGCCACCCCTAGCCCCGACACCACCTTCACCACACCCACACACTCACCTGGGAATATGAAGCTTTAGTGTACACTAGTGCAGGGAAACAGGGGTAGAACCTTAGGCAAAAGTGGAGGGAAAGGAGGTAGGGTAACACATGCGGCACAGGGATATAAGTGGAGGAGGACCCAGACAAGAGAGGCGAAGGGGGAATACAATCCCACCACCTAAGCACCACCAGCACCCTTCCTCACCTCCCCTAATATTCAACTCCCATACTTCTAACACTCCCACAACTCACGCTCCCACACATGCACTTCCACTGCTCACACTACACAAATCCAAGTACAATGCTCTCACAAAGGAAAAGGGGGCCAGTCTCACAGCGTTGCTGATCACCGGCAACATGTGAGACTGCCGTACAACCCTAAGTAATGCAGGCCCCGCCCCCTCTCGCCCGCAGGCCTGCCAAGCGCCTCAGCATGCTGGGCGGGCCCGCCCTCTCACTAGCTGCTTGTGCGGGCTAAGGCCCG
This sequence comes from Sphenodon punctatus, assembly GCA_003113815.1. Lineage (NCBI taxonomy): Eukaryota > Metazoa > Chordata > Lepidosauria > Sphenodontia > Sphenodontidae > Sphenodon > Sphenodon punctatus. The sequence goes on from QEPC01010142.1 coordinate 2,388,594, forward strand.
CCCCCTGCCTCCACCTGCAGCGCTGACAACGCCTCCTGGGCTGCCGGGGCCACGCCCCTGATACCCCCTCGCCGCTGCCACGGCATGTGCGCTGCTGTGAGCCCTGCCCCCAGGGGCACCCGAGGCACTGCTGAGGAGCGTAGCCTCTGACAGGAGGTCGGCCTTGATGTTGACAACCATTGCCACCCCTTTTAACTTTGGTATGTCATTCTCTCTCAGGTGGATTACTACAAAGTTTGGCGGCCTAGGAGCTGCCACCACCCGCAGCGTGGGGAGTAGCTGATGCCATCACATGCCGCTCTGCCCCATCCAGCAAATCTCTGCTCTGCTCACCAATTCCAGGCCCATCGCACAAGACTGTCTGATGATCCACACCAGCCTTCTGCCCTGAGTTCTCATTGCACCTAGATGAACAGAGGAAGACAACGATTAGCAAGCCAGATCTCGGAGGTATGTGCGGTATGCCCTGGAGCACCACCTCCCTACCGCCCGAATCTCTTGCTCAGGTAGGCCTGCTACAGCCGTGACGAATGCTGCACCGATACAGAAAGAATGTGACCCATATTTGGAGGGTGGGAGACCAAGGTGGCTCAAAGCCCTTCGTAGCACCCCTGTAAACTAGTAACGCATAACAGGGTCTAAAACATGCCCGTGTCTAAAAAAGGGGCCAGCTAACAGTGGTCGGACCCTACTGTACTCCTCAACTGCTCAAATGGGGCACAATTCAGGTGAAGCCGTCCTGTAGAGGGTCACTACTTGTCCCCTGCCCTGCTGATCCATTTTTGACCGGCGCAGCCACAAACGAACCATGCTGCTGCCCAACCTTACATCCTCGATGGCAAGGGCTCGCCCCGTGCAATCCCGCACAGACTCAGCTACGATCTCACTCACATGGAAAGCTCCAAAAAATGCTACTTTGAAAGCAGTTTCAAACAATAACGCTTCAAAAGAGTTAAAACAAACATAGTTAAGGGCATTACTTATCCTAAGGAGGAGGGCGGGTGTGATGGGCGCCCTACTATCTGGCTCTCTAACACACTCTCGCGACCAGCTTTCTAACATCCTCCGACTGAAAAACCCACCATCAGGAGGGGGGAGACCCTGCCAAGCCACTCATAAACCCCAATGCAGATAGTTCGCTGGTGATTGTGCCCACAGCCACCTCATGGTGCCGTAATGCCAGGGTGAGCTGCAAAATATGAACTTCAGGGATAGGAAAACCCATTTCTCAGCCCCGTTGTGTCAAAATTCCTGAAACTCTCAAAAGGCCCTTGAATACGCCACCCTGGTTCGAGCTGCCAAGGATCCTTGTATGATGGTGTACAGCTCTAGGATCCAAGGCTCCACAGTGCTGGAAGGAGGGGCTCTGACGACAGGCAGGCTCCCGGTGCCAAGGAGCAGAAACATTCCATCTGGAAGCAAGAGAGGGCATCGGTTATCCCGTTACTAATGCCAGGTATGTGCCTGGTGACAAATAGAATGTTATGCCTCAAGCAAGCTAAAACCAATGCCCTAACTAGCTTCATGACCCGGGGAGATTTTGAGGACAGGGAGTTGATCACATGCACTACTGTCATGTTGTCGCACCAGAACAGGACGGAACGGTTAGCAAATTTGGCAGCCCAGAGGTGTACTGCCACTACAATTGGAAAAAATTCCAGGAAGGTCAGGTCCCTGGTGACACCTTGCTCCGCCCATTCAGGCAGCCATGGAGAAGCACACCACATGTCCCAAAAATACACTCCAAAACCACAACTGCCTTGCCGCATCTGAATGAACCTGGAGCTCGGCCTTGAGCAGGAGTTGCTCCTGCCAGAAGCTGACCCCATTGAAACCTTCAAGGAATTCCACCCAGATGATAAGGTCACTTCTCATTTCCTTCGTGACCCATATATGATAGAGAGTGGGGGGGGGGGTTTCCCTTTCAGCTTACCATACAGTCGTGCAAGGAAAGCGTGGCCGGGGGCCACCACTCTACATGCAAAATTAAGGCTCCCTACTAAGGACTGGAGCTCCCACACCATGATCTTCACTGCAGCTAGGCATTTGGCTATCTTGGGTCGCAGGGAGACAAGTTTATCCTCAGGAAGCCGAGAGAGGGCCCTAACCATATCAAGTTCTATGCCCAGATATGTGAGGGAGGTAACAGGTGCCTCTGTTTTTTCCGGTGCCAACGGAATCCCCAATTCATCAGTCACCCAGCGGAAGGTTTCCATCAAACCCTGGCACTCCCCTGTCTCAGCCCTGCTGATGATCAGGAAGTCATTGAGGTATTTTGTGACTCCCCCCACCGCACGCTGCCAGACCACCCACTCAACCATGGAACTGAAACGTTCAAATGTGGAGCACGAGATCGAACAGCCCATTGGCATGGCTTGGTCAAAGCAATATTGCCCTTGAAACTGGAAACTGAGGAGATGAAAACTCTCTGAGTGCACCGGCAGGTGATGTCACCCTTGGCAAGCAGAGCATTGGGGCCAGCCTTCCTGACAAGCTGAACCGCCTTAGCAAATTACGCATAGTGAACGGAGGTTAGCGCCCTCGGGATGGCGTCATTTACTGATCCACCCCGAGGGTGGGATAGGTGGTAGCGGTGGGAAGTTCGGAACATCCGGTATCCGATCCTGCTGGTATTTTGGTGTACCGGCAGTATCGGATTACTCCGGTATTTGGGGGTACTGGATCCCCGTGCCGGATTTTTTTACATTGCGGCCACTGAAATGAATGGCCGCAATGTAAAAAAAGAAACAAAAAAACTCCCCCAAACACTTTCCCTCCCCAGTCCAGGCTGCATGGGTGGAATGGGGGACACCCCCCCACCCGCCCTGCCCAGCCTGGATTTTTTTTAAAAAAAAATTTTCCCCAAAGTCCCTGCTAGTGCGGGCTCCGGGTCGCCACCGGCGACCCACAGCCCGCACCAGCAGGTAGGTACTGTGGTACTAGGGTGATCCCTGGGGTGAGGGATGGTTTCACACACCCCCCACCCCAGGGATCACCCTACCTCCCCACCCCAGGGATTGCCTACCTTTAGCGCTCCGGGCGGCAGTGGCAGCGGTCCGGAGGCTTCAGTGCTGGCTGTGGCTGCCGACTTCAGCGCTTTCTAGGCCTTCCGGGGAAACCCGGAAGTTCCCCAGAAGGCCTAGAAAGTGCTGAAGCCGGCAGCCACAGCCAGCGCTGAAGCCGCCGGACTGCTGCCGCCACCACTGCCTGGAGCGCCAAAGGTAGGTGATCCCTGGGTGTGGAGGTAGGATGATCCCTGGGATGGGGTGTGTGTTAAACCACCCCCCACCCCAGGGATCACCCTAGTACCTGCTGGTGTTGGCTCTGGGTCACCAGCAGTGGCCCAGAGCCCGCACTAGTAGGGACTTAGGGTAAAAAAAAATTAAAAATAAATCCAGGCTGGGCAGGGTGGGTGGGGGGGGTGCCCCCCTTCCACCCACACAGCCTGGGAGGGGGAGGGGGGAGGTATTTTTTTTTCCCCATTGATTTCAATGGGGACAGTTCCCCATTGAAATCAATGCAATAAATCCGGCACCGGTAATCCAGGTTTAATCCGGTAATCTGTTTTTTTGTAAACCTGTAACCGGTAAAACCGGTAGCCGGTATTTGGCCTGATGTCCCACCCCTAAGATGGTGTATCAAATGGAATTCCCCAGGGGCTTTCTTTGGCACCACCCCCAATGGAGAGACCACCATGTTCTCCATTGGAAGGGCCAAGTACAGGCCCGCCACTCTGCCCTCCCGCACTTCCTTTTCAAATTTCAGTTGGACCACCTGCTCCATTCCTAGCACTGATTTAAGGTTAGGAGTTGGTTTTGATTGCTGAACCCCCACAGCTGGTATCTTGAACCCTTCGCAAAAGCCACTCACTAAATATGCTACCTCCTCCTTATTCGGATGATCCCGTAATTCCAACCTCTCTACCGTAACCGGTGTTGGGGCCCTTTCCCAGATCATTTCCTGGGGGTCCCCCTTGAGCATTCTTGCCATGTGAGTCTGATTGGCCTTTCCCTTTTGCCCATGGCTGCTTCCCTTTTTTGCACACCATCGTGGCATGTTACCCCCCACAGATGGTGCATGCATGGTGAAACTTACACCCATTCCAGCTGCATTTTCCTGAATGTGCAAACTCCCAGCACTGTGCCCCCCTTGCGCTCTGGACCTTCTGTCCCTCACTCCGAAAGGGGTCATTAGCGGGGGCCACCCCTCCCTTGGTGAGTATATGCCCGCTATCCGCCTTGGAGGCTATAGCAGAGTTGCTCATGCAGTTAAGCCAAAGATCATGAGCATGAACGTCCCACCTGAGACCCGGGGTGTACGATGCCCTATTCTGAAAAGCCTCATCATACTGAAGCCAGGCCCCGGGGGAGGGGGGGCTGTGTCATAAGCCCAATGAACTATATCGGCATATTTCATGAGGGCATATTTCATGAGGTCTGGGTAAGCTTGAACTATCACCCCCTGATAAATTGAAAAGGCGAAGGTCCAATTCACCCAATTCCTATTTGCCTTGGGGCAGCTGAAGCGTTCCCTATCCTTTTTAATCATCCCTATCGTTTGGGTCAGGGATAGGGTCTGTGAATAGGAGGGCGAATATATCAACGTATTCGCCCTGCCATATTCTTTCCCTCGTGGGCTGCAATAAATGGTCACCCAGCGGGGCAGACACATCCGTGTACCCCTCACCCAAAGGAGGAAGAGGACACTCCCCTGCACCCATGCACCCCATTTGACCACCTGGTCGCACCCATACCTGCAACGCCTGAGTCCCATAGGGAACTGGCCAACCCCCAGGTGGGTCAGTCATGCCCCATTGCCCAGAAGGCAAGCCAATCCCCGTTATCCCCCCCAACAGGGGAAACCCCTATACCAGGGGCAGGCACCCAAGCCCCACTCCTCCAGAGCCGGGGGGGTGGGGTGTCTCGCCACCCGCTCATGCTGGGGGCCCGCAAATGGATGCATCCACAGTAGCACTCCCCCAGTGGGCACCAGCCCCTTACAGCCCTTCCCAGGCAGCCAGCAGGGACCCAACCATCCCCATGGGGCCTGGGCCCCCTGCGGCGCCCACATGGCTTGATAAGCTGGGATCTGTACCAGCCCCGGGGGGTACCCATCCACCTCCATGATCCCTGTACTTGCATACACTGGCACTGCGGGACCCAGGTACAATGGTGGTGGCGAGGCTTGGTAGCCTTCAGCCATGGCCCTTAGACCACGCTCCAAAGCCTCGATCCTCCAGATGGTATCCAGATCCTCCTGCTTCCTTCTCTCTCCATCCTCCTCCTCTGCTCCTTACACCGTCGGGACGATGTTCCTGCTAGGGGGACAGGGCATCCCCCTCCACCCGGCCCTCTGTCGGGGGGGCGCCTGATGTGGGACCAGAGAAGGCCCCGCTGCTGGTAGTGCTTCAGCCAGTGGTGGACATGGGCCACTTGCATGCCCCCCACCTCAAGGGGCTGCTCTTGGCCCACATGTGTAGTAGTGGGGGGGAGAGTGATGCAACCTCTCTGTACCTGGGCGGAGGAATCACCCTCCTGCCCCCCACCATACCCCGCCAGCCGCGGGGGCCGGAGCCTCAACCACTGGTCCCAAATCTGGCACTCCCCAAGTGGGCCTGGGCATGCCCTGGGCCCAGTATGCCCCAAGGGGGGGGATCCCCATCTCCTTTTGCTCCATCCACATCGGGCCATGCCCATACAGAGGCGCCATTGCCACGGACTGTGCCCCAGACGAGTCCCCCTGCTGCCCAGCTGCCATTTGGGCCATCAAGGCCTCGCAGTTGGCCAGCTGACCCTGAAGGGATATGAGGACAACTCCCCCTCCCTCTTTGCTCACAGGGGCCTGGAGGACATCGCGCACCCCACCCTCTACCCGGGGCAGGCGCCGCCGCCGCTGGGAGTCGGGCTGGCTGCGGGGTCTTGCTGGAACGGGTCTTCCTTTTGGCCCATGCTTACCCAGGCCCTCAACTCCTTTCCCCCACCTGGTATCCCGGTGCCCAACCCACCAACTAATGAAGAGTGGGCGGGGGGGGGAACCTCTGTGGAAGTCGGCCTCCCCGCACTTGCCTCCAACTGTTGGGGGTGGGTGGGCCAAGGTCCGCTGCCCCCTCCTCCGCTCATGTGGTGCCTGTCTGGGGAGGGGCAAGGTCTGCTGCCCCCTCCTCTGCACGTGTGGTGACTGTTGGGGGTGGGTGGGCCAAGGTCCGATCGCTCTACACAAATGGTGCTTGCGGCACCAGGCTCCCTCGTCAAATGACGAGGGAGCTGCCTGGGCCGGCGGTGAAGCTCCTCCCCTTCCAGGGGAGTGCCCTCCATGCCACGCCACTGGATTGGCCAGAAGCCGGTTGCCCAGGCAACCCTGCCTGGACCGCGCTGCCCTGCTCCCATCAACGCGAATTGCTGGTCTGCATCCCGCTGCAGCCAACTTGCAACAGTGGGGAGTGCAAGCCTCCCGTTGCCCTTGTTTCTCCACAGGGGAGTGCAACAAGGGGCCCGCTGGCCTCGATTCTTGACGGCCAGGGGCTATTCTTTATCAGCTCCAAACTTCACACTGTCCGCTAGACAAGTACCCTCCTCCTCATTCCCCCCCATCCCCTCAGTCCCCAAAGGTCCAATCAACTTAGAGAACTTTAAACTGGACTCATGTTGCTGCAAACCTTGGACCTCCTTCTGGGCTGCCAACTCCTGGGGGCAATCCATCCCTCCAGTTCATGTCCTGTGGCTCCTGTCCTTCTTCACAGGTGTGTGCTTGCCTGGCTGTTCCTTTCCATTCCTGTGGTCCAGCTTTCAGCATTTTGGCCAGCATAGAGTGGGGGAAGCCTACCGAGCTCAGGTCTGTTCAACTTAGCTCCCCACCACAGACTGACTGCCTTTTGCAGCTTGTAGCCTGTTATATCCCCCCACTCACCCCCAGTGGATGGGGCCTCAGTGGCAAAACAGGCTCTCTTAAAGGGCCAGTGCCCCACTTCATCACACCCTTTAAATACCACCACCCCATGCTTCCAGAGTCAAGGGGCAGGATTTTGAGGGTAAGTTCGAGCCCTGGCAAGTTAGGGTTGGCCTCTCATGAACCCTTTAGTCGGGGGCATACTAAAAGCCTAAGGGGAAGGGCTGGGGAACTGAAGCCCTATGCACTGGGTCCTGTTCGCTGGAACCCCCACACCTCTGCTGGGCTGGTGGTGCCTCACCTATCTCTATACAGGGCACTCACGGGGGCCTGCCTGCCCATTTCCCTCCCTACAGCAGTAGTCAGAGCAGAGTGGTACTGTGATCGACGCTCCATGCAGAATCAGATTGATAGGGCTGCATCTCCTGCTCCTTGCAGCCTTGCAAGGTTAGCTTGGGGAGTTGCTGGACACCCCTGCAGCAGTAAGGGAAGAGCAATTGTTCATGATCAGTGGGAACCGCTATGAGGGGACAAGCCCTATAAGCTTCTCCACCTTTTGATCTCATTCATACAACACCCTTTTAGCGTAAGGAGTGGCACAAACTCACATCCTAAATGTTGTGTGAAAACCTTACCGCTTCCTGTGCTCCTTGATTATCCTTTGTTTTCTGCCACCCATCACAAGGGGTGAGCCATTGAAATGCAGAAGAATCAGCAGCTGTGGTAAATGCTTTGCTACAGGACACAGCAAATGCAGATCAAGGAAGACATGGTGTGACTGCAATGGGGAAGATGTTGTGTGAATGGGCCCTTTGCCATTCCAGATCTTCCAGCATCCTGGCCAACCGGGCCCAGCTCTTTGTGAGAGTCAGTATAGCCTAGTATAGCCTAGTGGGTAAGTTGTTGAACTTGGATATGGAAGACCTGGATTCAAATCTTATCTCAACCATGAACCCATGGTCTTGGGTAAATTATGATCACTGAGACCCAAATCTCCATCTGTAAATAGGAATAATAATAATAATAACAACAACTTACCTCACAGGGTTGTTGTAAGGGTGTACAAAGTTCTTTGAACACTGAAAGAGCTACATAAATAATATATTTCAGCCATATAGTTGGCATCAGAACAGGCTTAGCAATCCAGCCCATCTTTAAATGGAATCACGTTTTCCAAGTGTGTCTATGAAAAAGGCAGGGAGCAAAGGTTCATTTGTCCTTTGCTGGAAAATGGCATTGAGGCACTACCCCACCGCCCACCTTAAAAAAAACACCCTCTCTTGCAAGGGAAAGGAAAGGAAGCAGCAGCTACAAATGAGTAATCAATGCTAGGGAGCAGCAACAAAAACGAATAAAGAAGCACCCATCAGCTGTCTTTGGTGGTAATTCTCTCTGACAAAAGGTCCCCAGAAGGAGCATCAAGGTTCAAGTTATCGGCTGGTAGTGATAATAACCTGAGATAACCAAGAATCTGATGTGCTTGAGGAGGAAAAAGCAGCAATTAGTCCACTTGTAATCCTAACTGCCACATGAATAATAGGCACCCACTCTGCCAGAGCTAGTGAGAGAGGCTTCCCCATTATGCCAACAAGGTGCACACAGCTCCTACACATGCCTAAATACATTCCTTTGCTGCAGCCTGGTGCTGATCCCGGTGCTAGCTCACATCCTGCATCCCAACCTCTCTGCCCACCCATGTCCTGGACAGCCCCACACCTCTAACTCTTACATAAGTGCCTGGAGAAAAACACATTTGCACATACAGACATAATGAGCAAATGAGCATCTTATAACAAAAGAGTGGCTAGCATTACATCTGGCAACTCCCATTAGTGCCAGATGTAATGGCAACTCCCACTATTGGGAGTTGCCAGATGTAAAGCCCCACACCGCTAACCCTTATGTAAGGGTTAGCTGTGTGGGGCTGTCCAGGACATGGGTGGGCAGAAAGGTTGGGATGCAGGATCAGAGCCAGAACAGGATCAGTACAAGGCTGGAATCAGAGTTGTAGCCAGAAAAAAACAGATTGCAGGGTTGAAGGCATATAGGCAAGGCACAGCTGTGGGAACCAGAACAAAGAGCTAGGGCAAGGAACCAGGCCTGGGGTCAAGGACTGGAGACAACCTAGGAACATGGGCAGGAATACAGCAAGAGTCACAAGCAAGGCGAGAACAAGAAATAGAGTTCATTGCTCTACCTAGCTTCCTGCTGCCATTAACCAATCTAATATGGCAGCTGGTAGCCAATTAGGCAGCTCAGAGGCATGGCAAAAGTAAAGTTCAGGAACATATGTGGAGGCCTGCGGGCCTATGCAGCAGCTCCCAAGTCAAAGCTCAGGTGTGGCAGTTGCACCAGAAAGCACTCAGGTGCCCCAAGGTTGCTGGTTTAAATCCTCATACCTGACAGCTTACCACATTTTGTAATTCCAGAAAACATGGAAATTGACAGCACATGGCTGCTGCTCTTACGTGTAGATAAGCCTGCTGTCCAGCTCTGCTTCAGGTTTCCGGTTGCCCAAGATACTACAGGGATCCTTTGCATCAAAAGACAGCTTCCAGGCAATAGCTGGTGGGAAGGGACTATTAGGGAGCCATTATTATTATTAGACATTTATAAAGCGCCAGTCGCATGACCTGGTGCTGTACAGAACATAGAATAAGACGCGGTCCCTGCCTGTGGCTTACAATCTAAGAGACAAAAACAAAGGGGGGGAGACAGGGGGAGGGGACAGTGGGAGAGACATGGGAGAAGACAAAGAAACATTCAGGCGGATGCGAAGTCTCAGGTGCGTGTGCTTGGCTTGGTTACAATGAAGTTGGTAGCAGCAGTCAGCAGAGGAGGGCTGACAGTAAGAGTAAGGGGAAAGGCTAGCGGGCATTGGGAAAGGCAGCATGGAAANATTATTATTATTAGACATTTATAAAGCGCCAGTCACATGGGAGAAGACAAAGAAACATTCAGGCGGCTGCGAAGTCTCAGGTGCGTGTGCTTGGCTTGGTTACAATGAAGTTGGTAGCAGCAGTCAGCAGAGGAGGGCTGACAGTAAGAGTAAGGGGAAAGCCATAAAAACATGTAACAGCATAGATTTCTGTAAAACCAGCCACACTCTCCAGATGACACCAGCAATATTGTGACAGTTCTCGTCACCACATCGCAAAAGAAATATAGTAGAAATAGAAAAGGTACAGAAAAGGGCAACATAAATGATAAGGGGTATGGAATGGATTCCCCTATGAAGAGAGGCTGGATAGGTTGGGGCTCTTCAGCTGAGAGAAGAGACGACTGAGAGGGGATATGATGGAAGTTTAAAAAATGACAAGTGGTGTGGGACGAGTTAATAGGGAATGGTTATTTACCCCTTTCAAATAGTACTAGAATGAGGGGACACTCCATCAAGCTAACAGGTAGCAGATTTAAAGCAAATAAAAGAAAGTATTGTTTCACTCAACGCACAATTACATTGTAGAATTTGTTGCCAGAAGATGTGGTTGAGGCCAATAGTATAGCTGGGTTTAAGAAAGGATTGAATAGGTTTCTGGAGGATAGGTCCATTAGCAGCTGTTAGCCAAGTAGGTTTGGGGAATGTAAACCCTTACAGGGAGTGAACAACAGGGAATGAATCACTCCATTGAAACCTGTTGGGTACTTCTTACAAGCAATCAAGATTGGCCACTGTCGGGGACAGGATGCTGGGCTCGATGGACCATTAGTCTGACCTAGTATGGCACTTCTTATGTTCTTATGTTGCTCTGGGTAACACCATAGAGTTGTGTGTGCCAGCCTAGAGCGTTGGGGGATTGCTCACAACTCTATGATGGGAGGGCGCCCTGTGTGCAGATTATGGGCCGGGGAACCCGCCGGGTCTGACTGAACCCGACCCAGTTGGGGCTGGATGTGAGTGGACGTGGGGGTGCCCCCACAAGCAGTTCCAGGGCAGGCTGCCACCATGTCCACCTAAAAACACCCATTGTGCTAGATGCCATGCTAACCACCAAGTCAGAATCAGCACTTGCCTCCCAAAAGTTTACAGTTTAATTTGAACACAAGTGAGTTGGCATGGCAGGGTGTCAACCAGAGGTAAGTCTCGGTCTCGGATCTCACCACTATCATGCATGCATTTGTCACCTCGAGCCTAGACTATTGCAATGCGCTCTACGTGGGGCTGCCCATGGTGATGGTTCAGAAGCTGCAGCTAGTGCAGAATGCAGTGGCCCGTCTCCTCATGGGGACGGGCCGTAGGGAGCACATAACACCAGTGCTCCAAGCGCTGCACTGACTGCCTATTGTCTTCTGGGCCCACTTCATGGTGCTGGTGTTGACCTTTAAAGCCCTTCACAGTCTAGGTCCTACTTATTTGAGAGATTGCCTCACCCCCCGAAACCCTGGTCAGCCTCTGTGCTCATCCAGGGGCACTCTCCTGGACGTCCTGCACAGCCAATGAATTTGGACGGACAGGTGGGTGTTCTCAGCGGCTGCGCCGTTGCTGTGGAACTCTCTCCCAATGGAGGTTTGCCTCAGCCCAAATCTCCTCGCCTTCCGACAAAACTGTAAGACTCTTCCACCAGGCATTTGACTGGGAAGAGGGGGAGGATGGGAGGGGCTTGTAGGATTGGACGGGTGGGGGTTTTTGCACTAGGAAAAAGATTTTTGGCACACAATAGAAGTTTTTTTTAATTGTTTTAATATCTACTTTAATGTTTTAATGTGTTTATATTTTTTGTTATATTTTTAGTATTTTGTAAGCTGCCCTGAGTAGTTTGACGCAAGAGGGGCAGGGCAGAAATACAAATAATATAAATATATTAATTAATTAAATTAAATAAGTCTTGACAGGAATTAGCTCCTGGGCTAGCCAGGAACCAGCCACTAGCACACCTGTGTGAAAGGGGGAACTAGCCCAATTAGCCCCAGGTAAGGCTATTTAAGAAGCAGGAATCGTTGAGAAGGGAAGTCTGCTAGTGCAGAAGTTCCCAGGATGCAGGTGGGAACCAGAGGCTGCTCTAAAGGGAGAGAAGATTCTTTCCAAGGATTGGGGCAGGGTTGCCGCCTTTCCAGATGCTTTGACCCAGAAAGGGGTGGGATCATGCCAAAGGGTGGCAAGACAAAGCATCTCTCCCACCCCTTTCCACCATGTCCACCACACCCTTTCAGATGGTTATGACCTCATGATGCTCTGAAAAGGCTGGAGTCACATCAGAAACAGAGCTGAGCAAAGGGTGTCTCCCACCCTTTCTATTGCAGCCTCAACCCCACTGGAGCATTATAATGTCACAACACTCCTTGGGGTTGGGCTACATTGGAAAAGCGTTGGGAGAGCATTTCACTCTGCCCTCCTCCCCACCTCCACCCCCAAAAAGTAGAGGGTCCATCCGGAGAGTGGAGATTCTGTGTCTAACCAGAGGGGTGGCTACTCTAGCTGGAGGCAAAGGGACCTATAAAGGAGATAGAATTAGGAGACATGTAGTTCAGTTACCCAAGGAAGCCTTGTATAAGTGAGGCACTAAATAAAGAACATGCTTGGGGATGAGAACCAAGCCAGTGCGTCATTGAATCAGTGCTGGACAGAGCAACAGAGCTGGTCCTTTCAGGAGTCACTCACCCCAAACACCCTATAGTCATCCATTAGCGTTACCATCTCCCTCTGTGCTTTCACCTGAAGGGAGAGGGTTGTGTCAGTGGGATGGGCCAAAGGGGCCATTGCACCCCTTTCTAACATAATCCCGCCCCACATAGCATCACAACGCTCCTGTCGGAAAGGAGTCAGAACAAAGGAGCTGTCATACCCCTTTCTTACAGAATGTCATGACATCATGATACTCCATGGAGTATCACCATGTATGAAAGCAGGTCGGAAAATCCCTATGGTCCACCCCTTGCTGCCCCCAGAAATCAGTCTGTGACTGACCAAGAGAAATCAGAGCCCAGAAAGTCTGGGTCAAAAGCCCAAAACCAGAGAGGTGGCAACCCTATACATCACCCATTGCTCAGTATGTACAAACCTCCCTCCGCTCCTATGCCTGCCCCACAGAATCTACGTACGTTGGTTGCAGCCTGACAGCATAGTCTGACAGGCAACTTAGCCTCCATTTTGGCTAATGATGTCCTTGGCCCAATCCCTGGTGTCAGCCAAGATGACAGACACCACAGAGACTTGTACCAGAGATCTCTGGTGTAAATATCTGTTTGCCTAGAGGGTTATTACAACTGTGACTGTGCTAAATGCAGCAGCAGAATTCACAGAAGCACCAAGTCTAAGGCTGTTTTTAGATGAGTCTGAAGCAGCCTGGTTTTCAGAGCTCACAAGAAAAAAAACTAGCTAGGAGAATTTAGACACTCCCCCATCGCTACCAGAAGTCGGGCGGCCACCATTTGAAACAGCGGCCACTGGCAAACTAGCACTTGCCAGCGCACCCACCCCTCCCCCCCAAAAAGACACACGGAGACATGATATGGATTCATATGGCTGCACTCTTTAATAGAAACAGAGCAAGAACGTTGGTGAGATTGCTACTAAGCAATCCTGGATCCAGTATTTTGCATGGAACTTATCTGATCATTGAACAGGTATCTGGTCTGGATGTGCCCTCCAATAACAGCACCACATCAACCTTAAACATTCCCCTTCGAACAGCTCCCTGGCCAAGGCCAAAGGGGAAACGCCCATTTGGGCACAAGTAAGGAGAATGGCGTCATTCAGGTTGAGGGTCATGCTTGCCCTTTCCCCCCATCTGATGCCCCTCTCAGAGGAACGATCCTGCTGTTAGCCATGCCCTGCTTATCAACAGGTACCGGCCCCCCATCTCTTATGGAGATGACTCTTTCATCTAACCTAAAACTACCTAACAGAACTCCTATTAACCATACTGGACCCCCGCCAGAGTGCAACTTAATAATTATCAAGAAACAACTACACCATGCCAATTGTTCCTCATCAGTAATTGTCCAAATTGTAACCTAACTGACCGAATATATTGTTGCTTTACAGTTAATACTTTTAAATTAGCTGCCAATAAGGGTGGAGTCCAATTAGCCCGATTATATCTAATTTACTGTTCATTAAACTATTTTAGTCTATTCTAACACTGTGAAAAATGCAAAACAAAAAGGCATCTCGTAGTAGAGTTGCCTTCCAAACATCCCTTCTTGGTCCCCTAATGGCAACCAGTTAGAACCCGCAGTATTAGAGGGACGGGTGGTTGGGTGGGTGCTGACTACTCAGGAACCAGGTGTGAGTGAAGCACCCAACAAAAAAACGCGCAGGCGGGCGGCAGCTCCCCTCCTCCCCTTTCTAGCAAGGGGAGGTGATGCCCCCGCACCGACCAATCGGGTGCCCGGATGCATGACACCTGATGCCTGGGCCACCAATCAGAGGTGCCCAGGCCGAACACACGGGGTTTCCTTACCCCCAGCAGCTCCTTCTGTGCGCTCCTCGGGGGGAGGAGAGACAGGGCGCGGCAGCCTCCCCCCGCCTCGATTTCAGCGACAGAGGGCCCTTTTTGGAGATGCTGCCTTGTAAAAGCCACATAATAGAGGTTTTACAAGGCAGCATCTCCAAGAAGCGCTAGTTTGCCAGCAGCTGCTGTTTCAAATGGCAGCCGCCTGACTTCTGGTAGCGGCAGGGGAGCGTCTACGCCTGCACTAATTTCTTTTCTTGGAGACTCTGAAAACGGCAAGAAATGAGGCTGCTTCCGGCTCGTTTAAAAACAGCCTCAGAGTTGCCATCCTTCCTCTCTATTTAACTTGGAGGGGTAGAGTAAAGGAACCGCCCAGTGCTCACCCTTTCCCAACATAACCCGATTTCTTTTGAGCTCCAAGACATCACAGCAGAAACAGTGAGGGAAAAAAATTTCTGACATGGCCCCATCCCAATACCATCTGCTGGAGGGAACCCAAATTTCTCCAGGCTATTGCCAGGAACAAAAGATCCGTTCCAGGTGTCTGTGCAGGATCAGGTCCTGGGCATCAAAGACAAGCTAGGGACCAACACAGAGACTAGAGGGGCAGGATGGGCTGAGTAGAAGAGCAAAATGACTGGTTACAGAAATGCAAAAACGAGGCCCCAAATACACAGCCAAGCAAATCCAGGAGGTGCCAGCCCATCCAAAAGCCAGAAACAGATGATCCACCCAGTTTCCAGTAGCTGCAGGCCTGCCTTATATGTGGCAGTAGGGTTCCCACCAATATATTTTTTCCCCAGCCACTTATGAAAAATACATGTTGCAGGGCCTGCGTTGGTGCCATAGGAACCAATGCAGGCCCTGAAACATGTATTTTCCATAAGTGGCCAGGGAAAATATACATAGGTGGTAACCCTATATGACAGGCAGGCAGTCAGCCAAAATGCTGGGTGTGTGGAGTGAGGCAGGAGGCTAGAGGGTAGGACCAAGCCAGTATAGGGAAAGTCTCCATAGCATAGCCAGGGCAAAGCCCAAGACAAAGACCAGCAGTGGCACTAGTGAGTTGGCTACTACAGGAACCCTAAGGTTTGCCGGTTCAAGACCTTGATCCAGCCTGCTGTCCAAGGAAGGCAAACCCTGCAAAAAATCAGGACTCCAGGTCAAACCTGGAGGGATGGCTGGCTACACTGGGGAGACCAGAACTCAGCTAGTGGGGACTTTAGTCCAGAAGGAAAACTTCCAGCTGCTGTTTGCTAGTAATTCAGTAGAGAGCAGCAGTGTACCTAGACATATTAACTATAATTAATGTGAATAATATATATATGATCCCCCTCCCTGTACACATATATCATTATCAGCTTTAATTACAGAACATGGTTTCCTACCTTCTTGCACCATGGAGGGTCCCAAATTGCTGTTGGGTTAGCACCTCCCACTGGGAAGCGACACAAGGCAGCACAAAGGGACTGCTCCACCCCCTTTGATGTAATGCCACGCCCTGTGAAGCATCATGATGAGGGTGGGGTTACATCTGAAATGGTCTGAGTTAGCCCTGCTGAACCCAGAACCTCTGAGTACAAGAAATCCAGAGTCTGGTGGTAACCCTAGTCCCTGCATGTTAGAGAATAGAGAATAAAAGGGAAAGTATCATAATGCCTCTGTCTAAATCTTTGGTACTACAACCCTACCTTTAATATTGTGAGCAGTTCTGGTCGCCCATCTCAAGAAAGATACAATAGAACTGGAAAAGGTTGAGAAAGGGGAAACAAGGATGATAGAAGAGATGGGTCAAATCCCATATGAGGAATCATAGAATCATAGAGTTGAAAGACACCTCAGAGGTCATCTAGTCCAACCCCTTGTTCAATGCAGGACATCCACAGTTAAGGCATCCCC
>QEPC01010142.1:2414014-2436506 GCA_003113815.1 Sphenodon punctatus
GGCGTAATACGCTCACGTCAGCCTGTCCCTGTTAGGAGACGAGCCGCTGCATTCTGTACCAGCTGCAGCCTCCAAACCAGCACCAAGGACGCTTTTAGGCGAGACACTTTTAATGTGGTTTTGTAAATGCGCATTTAAATAATGCGCATTTTTTAAAACTGGTTTTGAGCCTCTTTGATGATCTTGGGGTGCCAAAACCGGTTTTAAAAAATGTGCATTATTTTAAAAATACATTCAAAACGGTTTGGGCTTTTACACGATCATGGCAAATGCGCATTTAAAAAGGTTTAGGTGTTTAAACAAGCATGAAAACAGGCGCATTTTTTACCAACCATGTGCAAATTTGTCTCGTCTAAAAGCACCCCAAGGGTAGCCCCACGTAGAGTGTGTTACAGTAGTCCAATCTCAAGGTAATAAAATAATGGATGATCATGGCTAGGTCGGAGTCCGAGACATACAGCCAAAGCCAACGCACCAGATGTAATTGGTGAAATTTCCCTTTCACCACAACCACCACCTGGGCAGCCAGGTGGAGTTGCAGGTCCAGAAGCACCCCCAGACTCTGAACCTGAGATACCAGGGCAGGATGGACCCCATCAATGATGGGAGCCACCACTCCCCCGGCCTTCCCCACGACCATCACCTCCGTCTTGTCGGGATTTAACTTCAGACAGCTCGTCCTTATCCAGTCCCCCAGAGCTGCCAAGCACCGGGTAAGCACTGAGACTGCCAGTCCTGAGTCGGATGAAAATGAGATATAAAGCTGGGTGTCATCAGCATACTGATGACCATACGCCAAACTCCCTAACAACCGCCTCCAAAGGCTTCATGTACACACTGAACAAGAGAGGGGACAAGATAGAACCCTGTGGGACTCCACACGTGAGGCCCCCGGGAGAAGATGAAAAATCACCCAGGACCACACACTGGACTCTCCCAGCCAAGAAGAAGTGGAACCACTCAAGAACGGTCCCGCCAATCCCTGCCTGGTCCCACACCTGAGTCACCAGCAACTCATGGTCAATGGCATCAAATGCAGTCGAGAGATCTAATAGGATCAACAGGGTCGAATGACCCCAGTCCAACTCACGGGAGAGGCCACAAGTGCAGTCTCCGTGCCATATCCAGGGCAAAAACCGGACTGTGAGGGATCAAGAAAGTTAATCCAGTCCAGATGTTCCTGCAACTGTCAAGCCACCACCCCCTCAATAACTTTCCCTAAAAAGGCAGGACGGGCATGGGTCTAATTCACAATAAGTGGCTCGAACAGACCCCAGGGCACCCCCCGCATCTGAGGGAGACACATTCTGAAATTCATTCCACAAAACAGGACAAGGCGGGGCTTTTACTGCCTCCTACTGCTAAAAGTGTTACGTCAGAACTGTGGTGGATCTGAGCGATTTTATCTGCAAAAAAGTCCACAAACAAATCACAGCGGGCATTCGATGACTCTAAATCCAGGCAGAAGGAGGCCGGACCAGCCTCCTGACCAGCCCCCTCACCACCCGGAAAAGATCCGCTGGGCGTGACTTAGCAGACGCAATGAGGGCAGCAAAGAAAACTTGCACCACCACGGCATAGGTACGTAACCAGACTCTAGGCCTCAATTGGTCAACTTCAGCACGCGAGTGATGCCACCATCGCTCTAACCGCCGCCCTTCCCACTTCATCCACCACAGCTTCTCTGTATACCACAGGGACTTGCATTGTCGGCGGTTCGGGAGCAGACGCCTCGGAGCCACCCGGTCAATGGCCTCCACCAACACGGAATACCACATGGTCATGAGGTCATCGAGTGAGCAGCCATCGAGATCAGGGGGTACATCCCCTAGAGCAGTCTGGAACCTTCCACCTGGAACCTGGAACCAAGCCGTCGGGGTCCAGCAGTCTGGAACCTTCCACACCCGACAGCCTCCCAAGGAAGATCCCCACCCACTACTACACCCCCCGCCCCCCTCTAGCATCGGAGGGCAGTTCCCCCTCCCTCACACCAAGGGGAGCTGCCCCTCCCTCCAACCCAGTCCCTTCATCCCTCACCCCCCACAATATCCCCCTCCTCCCCATACACCCATTGCCCCCTCATATCAGGCGACACCCCTCCATCCATATGCCCCACCTGGGTGCATATGTTGGTACCTCCCCCCCACAACCCAATCCTTACTCCCAACACCCTCCTGGCTCCTGACGGTGACAGCAGTGGTGGGGCTGACAGTCCAGCTGGTGTCCTTGGCACCCAGCCCCCATACTGGTCCAGGGTTCCAGCAGTGGCAGGGCAGCAGCAAGGCAGCGGCAGCAGCGTGATAGTAATCCCTAGGGGTGGGAAGTTCAAATCTCCCGATATCTGATACCGCTGGTATTTGGCAGTATTGGGGATATTGGATAGATCCGAGAATTCCTCGTACTGGTGCCAGATTTTTACCGGATTTTTTTTACATTGCGGCCATTGAAATCAATGGCCACAATGTAAAAAAAAAAACCCACCAAGAACCAGGCACGCACTTTCCCTTTCCCTCCCGCTCCCAGGCTGCACAGGTGGAAGAGGGTACACCACCCCCCCCCCCTGCCCAGCCTGGATTTTTTTTTTTTTTTTAAAACCGGACCTGCAGGCGAGTCCGGGCCGCTGCTGCACCGCCGGCTGCCCAACGGCAGCCAGGAGCTATTGCTGAAGGTGGAGGCAGCTCTCCTCCAGGAGCCCTACTGACTGGGGCAGCACTCTGGGTTAACACACACACACCCATCTGTCTTTTACCTGGGCTGCGGGTGGCAGCAACGCAGCACGGGTCCGGTGGCGGCTTCAGCGCTGGCTTCACTTCAGCGCTTCACTAGGCCTTCTGGGGAACTTCCGGGTTTCCACAGAAGGCCTAGTGAAGCGCTGAAGTGAAGCCAATGCTGAAGCCGGTCCTGCGCCGCGCTGCTGCCGCCACCACCAACCATAACCCAGGTAAAAGGCGGATGGGGAGGGAGGTTAACCCAGAGTGCTGCCCCAGTCACGAGGGCTCCCAGAGGAGAGCTGCCTCCACCTTCAGCAATAGCCGTTGGCTGCCGCCGGGGGTGCAGCAGCAGCCCAGACTTGCCCGCAGGTCCGGTTTTTTTAAAAGAAAAACAGGCTGGGCAGGGTGGGTGGGGGGTTTCCCCCCTTCCACCCACGCAGCCTAGGAGGGGGGGAGGTTTGGGGGGGTTAATTGATTTCAATGGGGACACTTCCCCATTGAAATCAATTTTAAAAACCGGTACTGGTAAACCGGTTTTACCAGTAAAACCAATTTTTTTGAAACCGGTAACCGGTAAAACCGATACCTGATTTTTTTAGTTTGGTCCCACAACTGGTAATCCCAGTCGTTAGGGTGTCCGCCTCTGCCCGCGAATGCCCCACCAACGGCTCTTTGCCCTTTGACGGCGCCCTTCGGACGCCGCCCAGAGGACACCGCCCTCAGTCCCCCTTTATGGCGTTACCTGGGGGAGGAGAGGAGAATGACACAGCTGTAAGGGATCCAGGCAGTTTGTGCAGCCAGCTCTTGCAGGATCCCTGGCCAGCCCCCTCCATTATAATATAATTTATATTATAAATAAATATAATGTTTGCTACACAATACATTTCCCAAGGTGTCCTCTCTTCTGTACAACTGTTTTAGGGGTCTGCAAATAAGAAAGGTTGAGAACCCCTGCTCTACTATGTTTGCTCACAATGCACCTGCAGTAATAAGGGTTCACGCCACACACACACACACACACACAAAAGCATAAGATGCAAAAAATCCTCTGCGTGAGTAATGTCACATTTGTTTACAGGTGTGCTCACATAGAAAAAAGCCTGAGGGTGGGAAATGTTGAGATGTCACAGCTTAGTGAGGCCAGCACCAACCACTAAGCTGTTGGGGGGATGGGGGTTGAAAGCTGCAGCACAAAGAAAACCTGCTTTGCTCAGCCCCACAGCTACTGCTGCTACCACTCAGGGGATGGGCTTGCAGGGAACAAGCGGGAACTTCCCCCAAGCTGACTCCCTGCAGACCCATCCCTGAGCCACAGCAGCAAAAGCACCAACAAGGAGTAGACCACAAAAGGGAGGCAGCTTCAGAGAAATCCAGGACTTTGCAAACAAATGTGACAGTATCCACTCCATTTCCATTCACTTCTGAGTATGACATGCTTGTTTACATACGCCCGGGCACAGCCTCCTATGCCAAGCAGATGGCCACGACCATGTGCTACTAGTGGAAGCAGAAGCAGCAATGGTTGCAGAGTATTTCAGTTCCTTTGCAATTACCCCATGAGTGGAAGGCCGGCAGTTAGCAAACATGCCATTACAAGGAAAATTGATTCAGTCTCTTGACAGCACAAGCAGCAACAGCATGAAGGTGGAAAGGGAATGCTTGCCCAGGCAGCCAGAAGCAGATGGCAATTTAGGGTCAGAGAATGCTGATGAGGCTGCCAGCTCTTTAGCATCTTGTCAAGACGCAACTGGGACAAAGGGAAAAGAGGGGAAGGTACTGAGGGAATGTGTACAAGCAGGACATCCCTTAAGGCAGGAGTGGGGAACATTAGGCCCAGGGGCCAAATGTGGTCAGCAGCTAGTTTTTATGAGATCCCTTTCCAGTTCCTGGATCTGGCTAGTTCCTACCCCCAAGCAGTGAAAAATTGGACTGAGGGTAAGGGAGCAGAGATAAGGACATGCACAAATGGACAGACAACACTTCCTCTCCCTGAGCTCATCTCCACCCACAACTTCTAGGCAGTTCTTGGCGCTTGTACTAATTTTCAAAATGGCCCCGGAGAGGGAAAAGGTTTCCCACCCCTGCCTTGAGGCATGGTAGCCATCCTGGTCCTGTGTGTTTTGGGGCTCCAGGCACCCCTGTTGCCCAACACTTTTAGGGCCAACTCTTGTGGATCTTGGACCGAAGGAGTTAGTGGGATCAGTGAGGAACACAGTAAACCTGCCTGATAATGAGACCACACTTTTATTGCCCCTTTTCTATAATGCTAGGCGCATAGGTAAATACAACAAAGGCAGAATATGCTCACCACTGGAGTTACAATTTAAGAGTCCGATTCTGATCTGGATAGCCAATCCAGACTTCAGCTCAGAGGAATTGCCTGTCTTCTGTGTCACTGTCTGCACAGGATGAGGCCGTTCTTGGGGGCTTGATCAGAAGCGTCTCTGAATTCTGGTTGGTTTTCACGCCTTTTATGCTAGGCCAGCTTGTGGAAAACATCTGCTTGACGGTTCCATTGCTGTAGTTGAGGTTCCCTCCCACTATACCCCACATTATTCCACTTGTTTCCCTGACCTCACATCTGTTCTATTTGCTTGACCTTGGTCCATCAGGGTTGTCATGACTACACCCTTTCTTTATTTGCATGCTTGCAGTAGCGTATCTTTACCTATTTGCTCCAAGGGCTTGTTCAGAAACTCTGTGGCTCACTATAGTTTTCCAACCCCTGCCTGGAAACTTCTTGTGACTCAGTTTCCTGCAGGTGCTTTGGAGCATTTTGCAGTTACTTCAAAGCATGGAGCAGTTTTGCAGTTAACACTGTCTGGCTTCAAACATCAACTCAATTCTATGCATCATGTTTTTTCCTATTTTGCTTCTTGTTTTGTTCTGCTTTATGGCTCACTGAGACAGGGTCTTTTTTTGCCTCTGCATCTGCTCCTTGTCCTTGTTTTGGCTACTGGACATGGTGTTCTCCATCATTTTTGCCCCTACACTCCCAACCTGACCACCTAAGGCACCCAGACACCCCTAAATGTGCTGGCCTGTTCCTGCTGGAGAGGCAGGGGTAGAAGGACCAGGGTAGCTCAGTAGGCTGGCAGACCCATCCATCACATGCTTCTCAGTCACCTGCCCTTCTTGCCAGGACTGGCTTTATCTAGGCACCAGCACACACACCTGCTGCAGCACTGCTTCTCCCCACCCACCCAAACAAGCCCCCATGCTACTGGTAGTGGGTGTGGTCACTCCCATCCCTTCCCCCACCAGCAGTGCAATGAAGAGGGAAGCAAAGGGAACCAATTGATTTTGCACCCTCTTCAATTTGCTGCCCTTGGCTTCTGCCTACCCACTGAAGCTGGGTCTGCTCTGCTGCTCTGCCTGCCCACTCCTTCCTCCAGTGCAAGCACAGTGCAATATCCCCTACACTGGTAGCAGCATACACCTGCCCACCCTAAGGATGGCCCTTTGTTTAGGAATGCCTGCAGAGCAGGGGCATAAGTGGTGCAGGTGCAGCTGCATCAGGGCCCACAAGCCAGGGAGGCCCAAAGGCATGTAGAATGCATGTGCACACTGGAGTGGAGTGCCCTAGCAGGGACCCCATTCCATCTTCTACACCAGGGCCCATTCTCACCTGGCTATGCCCCTGCTGCATGATCACAAGCCAGAAGAGACAGAGCCCTCCAATGGAGCATTCTCTGCCAGTGATAGGAAAGGCTGGTAGGAAAAAGAACATGAGGCTGCTGCCTCTCCTGGCCCATCAGATCAGGGGTGTAGCTTTCATATGGGCAGGTGGTACAACTTCATCAGGACCCATAAGAACATAAGTAGTGCCATACTGAGTCAGACCAATGGTTCATCAAGCCCAGCATCCTGTCCTCCGACAGTGGCCAATCTCCATTGCATGGGAGAAGAACCAACAGTCACAATGGGCAATCCATTCCCCGTTGTTCACTCCCAGCTCCCGACAGTAAGAAGTTCATCCCGTAAGCTACTTGGTTAATAGCCATTAATGGCCCTACTCTCCAATAACTTATCCACTCCTTTTTTAAACCCAGCCATACTCCTGGCCCTGACAACGTCCTCTGGCAACAAATTCCATAAGTTAATTATGTGTTGAGTGAAAAAGTACTTCCTTTTATTGGTTTTAAATCTGCCGGCAGCTAGTTTCATGGAGTGTCCCCTAGTTCTAGTACTATTTGAGAGGGTAAATAACTGTTCCCTATCTACTTGTTCCACACCACTCAACATTTTATAAACCTCTACCATGTCCCCTCTCAGTCTTCTTTTTTCTAAGCTGAAGAGACACAGCTTGTCAAGCCTCTCTTTGTATGGAAGCCGTTCCATACCCTTTATCATTCTCATTGCCCTTCTCTGTACCTTTTCTAGTTCCACTATGTATTTTTTTGAGATCAGGTGACCAGAACTGCACACAATATTCCCGATGCGGTCACACCATTGATTTGTATAGAGGCATGATGACATCCTCAGTTTTATTCTCTATGCCTTTGCAAATAACTCCTAACATTCTGTTTGCTTCTTTGACCACTGCTGCACGTTCGACTGAGGATTTCAGTGTATTGTCCACAATCACTCCCAGATCCTTTTCCTGAGTGGTAATTCTTAGCTTGGTACCCAGCATTGTGTACTCATAGTTTGGGTTATTTTTCCCTATGTGCATCACTTTGCACTTGTCCACATTAAATCTCATCTGCCATGTAGATGCCCAAACATCCAGTTTCGTAAGATCCTGTTGCAGTTCTTCACAGTCTGCTTGTGTTTTAACTACCTTGAATAACTTGGTGTCATCTGCAAATCTGATCACCTCACTCTTAACGGCCTTTTCCAGATCATTAATGAATACATTAAACAGCACCGGTCTCAATACAGATCACTGAGGCACACCACTTTTTACATCTCTCCATTGTGAAAATTGACCATTCAGTCGTACTCTTTGCTTCCTATCCTTTAACCAGTTACCGATCCATAGTAAGACACTACCTCCTATCCCATGACTTTTTAATTTTCTCAAGAGTCTTTTATGTGGAACCTTATCAAATGCTTTCTGGAAATCCAAGTATACTACATCTACCGGGTCTCCCTTGTCCACATGCTTATTTACACCCTCAAAGAATTCCAAAAGATTAGTGAAGCATGTCTTACATTTGCTAAATCCATGTTGACTCTTCCCCATTAAGCTATGTTTAGCAACATGCCCAGTGATTCTGTTCTTAATAATAGTTTCCACCATTTTGCCCGGCACAGACGTAAAGCTTACTGGTTTGTAGTTTCCAGGATCACCTCTGGATCCCCTTTTAAAATATCGGGGTTACATTTGCCATCCTCCAGTCCTCAGGTACAGTGACAGATTTTAGCGATAGGTTACAAATTACTAACAGTAGGTCTGCAATTTCATATTTGAGTTCCTTCAAAACTCTGGGGTGAATAATCCCATCTGGTCCTGGTGATTTGTTAGTATTTAGTTTGTCAATTTGCTCTAGGACCTCCTCCAGAGTTGATTTGTGACAGCTCTTCCAATTCATCACTTACAAAGTAAGGTTCAGACGTGGGTATCTCCCCGACATCCTCTACGGTGAAGACCGAAGCAAAGAACTCATTCAGCTTCTCTGCAATGTTCTTTTCCTCCCTAAGCACCCCTTTCAGCCCCTGGTCATCAAACAGCCCGACTGACTCTCTAGCAGGCTTCCTGCTTCTGATGTACTTGGAAAAGTTTTTATTATTAGTTTTAGCATCTTTAGCAAGTTGCTCCTCAAATTGCTTTTTGGCCTGCCTTATTAACTTTTTACATCTTCTTTGGCAATGCTTATGCTCTTCCCTGTTTAACTCATTGGAACGCTCTTTCCATTTTTTAAAAGGATGCCCTTTTGGCTCCAATAGCCTCCTTCACCTCACCATTTAGACACACAGGCAGACATTTGATCCTCTTCCTATGTTTCTTAATTTGTGGCATACATTTAATCTGAGCTTTCAAGAGGGTGTTTTTAAATAGTCTCCACACTGCCTGTAGATATTTAATTCTTGCAACTGCTCCTTTAAGTTTCCCTCTAACTAGTTTCCTCTATTTACATAGTTCCCCTTTCTAAAGTTATATGTTACTGCAGTGGTTTTATTTGGCATTTTCCTTCCTGTGAGTATGTCAAATTTGATTATAGTATGATCATTATTGCCCAGCGGCTCCAGCACCATTACCTCTTGCACTAAATCCTGCACCCCACTTAGGACTAGATCCAGAGTGGCTCCTTCTATTATTGGTTCCAGGATGAGCTGTTCCAGGAAGCAGTCATTTATGATATCTAGAAATTTTATCTCTGCATCCCGCCCCGAGGACACATTCACCCAGTCAATACGAGGGTAATTGAAATTGCCCATTATTACTGCATTTCTGACTTTAGTAGCCTGCTTAGTCTCCCTTAACATTTCAGTCAGTCTCACTGGCCTGGTCAGGAGGATGATAGTATAGGCCAACCGCTATACACTTCCCTGTTATACATGGAATTTCTATCCCAGAGATTCCAGAGTACCGTTTGCTTCCTTTACAATATTAATCCTGCTTGACTCAATGTTGTCTCTTACTTATAGCACCACCCCACCACCAGCTCAATCTACTCTGTCATTTCGATATATTTTGTATCTTGGTAATACCTTGTCCCATTGGTTGTCCTCATTCCACCTGGTCTCTGAGATTCCTATGATGTCTATATCTGTCATGGCAGGGGGGAACAATACAAGGGAAAGGGTGGACAGGGAGTCACACATGGAAGGAAACCCCCTCCCCACATATGTCCAGAGGCGGGAGCCTTTTTGTCCAGTGCTCGGAAGGAACGCAGGGGTAAAGATGCCCTTCAGGATAGAGTGGTGGCCACACTACCTATAAGAGATTAGGCCTCTATCATAATTGGGCGCCGAGCAAGCTGCACAGGGGTGCTCCCTCTTGCCTCTCACCCACGTACACCCTAGAATCACACCACAAGGAAGGGAAGGTGTAGTTGTACCCATGAGGATAGGAAGGACAGGGATCCCAGTCCCAGGAAAAAAGGGGGAAGGACTCAATCACACCGCAGAGGGCAGGAAAAACCCACGGAGGGGGAGGCACACCCACACCCTGTCGTTTGCCACTCACTCACTCGCACTCACACTCACTCGAAAGGAAACACACAAGGACCAACACTCACCTTTTTGCTACACAAGCCGTAGTCACACTCTCTGGCAGGGGAGGGCAACACAGGGAAATACAAAAGGCAAGGTTCACAATTCAATACACTTAGCTCTCAATAAGGGGGCCAGTCTGTTCAGATCACCGGCACTGGGTGTCTGACAGCGCCAGCGTTTATAGTGTCGGCCACGCCCTTCCGGTGTACCTGCAGCCGCAGGGAGCAGCACACTGGCAGTGGCTTTGCCCCCATGTCCCACGTGGCCGTGGGGGTGGGCCCTTTGGCAGCACCCCACTGAGGCACCGCCTCGGCAGCCCCCGGACCCCGTCACATGCCCGGAGGACATGCTGGGACCCCCACAACAGGGGGAGACCCAGGGAGGGCACCCCACGGCGGGCCAGAAGTCGCCGCCGCCGGGACCCCCAGCCGCGAAGGTAAGCTGCGGCTCTGATAATATCCTCATTTAACGCAATGCACTCTAATTCTCCCATCTTACTTTTTAGACTTCTAGCATTTGTGTATAGACATTTAAATGTATCCTTTTTTATTTTTAATCTGTTTATTGTAAGTAACTGTTTTAGTTATTTGGGACTCAATAGAGTTTGACTTTTGCAAACTGATTTCCACCTGAGCTCGCTGGGGATTTTTCCTGTTGTCTATATTAGGATACTCTAATGCCCCTGAAACAATGGCATATTTTGCAGCTGCCTCAGTCCGACCCACCTGTCTGCTTTCCCCCAGTTTTTAGTTTAAAGACTGCTCTTTCTCCTTTTTAATGTTTAGCGCCAGCAGTCGGGTTCCCCTTTGGTTAAGGTGGAGTCCATCCTGTCAGTATAGGTTCTCCCTTCTCCCAAAAGTTCCCAAGTTCTTAATGAATCTAAAGCCTTCTTCCCTTCACCATTGTCTCATCCACGCATTGAGACTCCGGAGCTCAGCCTGTCTCTGCGGTCCTGCGCGTGGAACTGGGAGCATTTCTGAGAATGCTACCCTGGAGTTTCTGGACTTCATTCTCCTACCTAAATTTTGCTTCCAGAACCTCCTTGCTACTTTTTCCTGTGTCGTTGGTACCCACATGTACCATGACAACCAGCTCCTTCCAAGCACTCTCTAGAATCGTGTCTAGGCAATGTGTGAGGTCCGCTACCTTGTTACCATGTGGTCCTCATGGCCACCAGCAACCCAACTATCTACATTCCTAATGATCGAATCACCAACTACCACAACTAGCCTACTCCCACACCCCTGGGAACCACCCCCTGGAGACATATCCTCGGTGCGAATGGATAACACATCATCTGGAAGGAAGGTCCCAGCTATAGAATAACTTTCTGCCATTCCAGTTTGATGCTCTCCTTCCTGAAGAACTTGCTCCTCCAAAGCAGCAGAGAGGCTGCCGGAGTGGAGGTGAGACCGCTCTACAATGTCCTTGAAGGACTCCTCTATATACCTCAGCTCTTCCAGCTCTGCCACTCTAGCCTCCAGAGACTGCATTTGTTCTCTGAGAGACAGGAGATCTTTGCACATGATCTTGTAGAGTTCACATGCACCACCAGCACATATATTATAGCTATGCTGAGTGTCCCTAGCTGGTGCAGTGAGGTAGGAGAGGCATTTCCTCTGCTACACCAGGACCCAATCTAAGTTAGTTTTTCCCCTGCATCAGATAAATGCAGTTTATGTAAGTCCTGAGTGAGGAGGAGGAGGAGAGAGAGAAGTTGTCTTAGTCACTCTGGCATCTGCTTTGAGTGAACAGGAGAAGAACAAGCAGCAGTCACTTAGAGGTAGCTAAGCAAAGGAGACTGACATGGCTGATGTCAGTAGGATTAAAATCCCTCTGGATCTGATGCAGAATCTCCAGATTTTCCAGCATCATCTCCAAGTGAAGCCCTGATTATCCCAGATTATCCAGCACCCAAAACAGAATGGTTAGGAGGTATAACCTTGCTATCTCAGAGAAAGGCTACCCAGGATGTTGGGGCCTTGTGCAAAATGGTCATGTGGGCAGCACTCTCCTCACACAGGAATGTTTGACAAGAATGTCATTTCAAGTCTATTCATGGACCTCATGTATTGGAGGTCCCCATGCAGTCACACAGTCTGCACCATTCTAAGGGTAAGGCTGAAAACAAATCTCTGCAGTGACTATCATCACTGATGATTTTGCCCAAGTCAAACTATATCCACCAAAACCTCCCCATAGCTAAAACATAAGAAAGGATAAGAAACAGTAAGAAAGGATTCTACTGCTATGTTAAAAGCAAGATGAAGACTAAGGGAGGTGTGGGTTATCTGCTCAACCGGGCAGGTACAGTCCTAACAGAGGATGTGCAGAAGGCCAAATTGCTCAATAGTTACTTTGCCTCAGTCTTCTCAAAAAAGGTAAACTATGACCAAATGCTTAGCAAGGAAGATATGGTCAATGAGGGGGAGGGGATGCAGTTCAAGATAACCAAAGAAAATGTAAAGGAATGCCTGTTGACTTGAATTAATTTAAACCAGCAGGACCTGATGAACTGCATCCTAGGATCCTGAACGAATTAAAGGAAGAAATCTCAGAACAGCTAGTGATTATCTTTCAAAACTCATGGAGAGTGGGCCAGGTCCCAGTGGACTGAAAAAGAGCAAACACAGTGCCTATTTTTTAAAAAAGGGGGAAAGCATGACCTAGAGAATTATAGGGAAGTCACCTGACTTTGGTACCGGGAAAGATTTTTGAACAAATTCGAAAACAATCAATTTGTGAGTAGCTTGAGAAAAGGGGAGTGTTAGTAATCAACACAGATTTGTTAAAAACAAATGTCAGACCAATCTAGTTTCCTTCTTTGGCCAGGTTACTAGCTTGGTTGACAAGAGGAATGTAGTACACATAATAAAGCTCAAATTCAGCAAGGTTTTTGTCACAGTCCTGCATGATATTCTCTTAAGGAAGATGGTAAAATATAGGCTGTGCATGGGATTACCAGTTGCACTCAATGAGTAATAGTTAATGGAATTATATAAAATTTGGAGGAAGTATCTAGTGGCATCTCCAGAGATCAGTCCTGGGCTCAGTCCTGTTCACCATCTCCATTAATGATTTGAAGGAGGGAATGGAGAGTATACTCATCATGTTTGCAGATGACACAAAACTGGGAGGGGTTGCAAACACTTTGCAAGACAATATTATAATACAGAATGATTCTATACAAACTAGAGACCTGGACTGAAAGAAACAAGACAAGATTTAAAAGACAAATGATAAATATTGCACATAAGAACAAAAAAACAGAAGCACAAATATAAAATGGGAGATAAATGGCTAGGAAATAGCACTAGAAAGAAGGATCTGGGAGTTGGTGGATCATAAACTGAACATGAGTCAGCAATGCAATGGTGTCACCAAAAAGGCTAATCCCATTTGGGCTGCATTAATACATGCTATGCGAGGTGGTGGTGCTGCTTTATTCGGCACTGGTGAGAATATTGTATCCTGGAATATTGTATCCAGTTTGGGGCACCACTCTTCAAGAAGGATGTAGACATTCAGACAAGAGCAACTAAGATGGTAAAGGGGCTGGAGGACAAGCCATGTGAGGAAATAATGAAAGAATTGGGTATGTTCGGAGAAGACTAAGGCCTTTTTTACACAGACGCAGCAGCAGCGCCAATGGGTGAAGATGGGTATGGATGGGTGGGTGAGCACACACAGCAAATACCTGGCGGCGCCAAGCAGGGAGACTGTTTTACGGACAGTCTTGGGTCCCCATGCTCACCCAGCCTTGCCCCACGCATGCTGTGGCACTGGCTCCCTTGGTTTTATCGGCGGCTTTCTTCCTGGCCATCGTGGGGGACAGTGTGCCTGTGTCACGTGCCTGCTCTCCTTTACAAGCTCCCGACCAGACATCCGGTGTCCCTCCAATGGGCGTGTCTGCATGGGGGCACATGCGTGACCCTTTGCGCTGGTTCACTGCGGTCCCGCCGGTCCCATCCGCATGGGTGTGGGTGTTCTCCATTTTTCATGGACGCTCAGGTGTTGAACACCCATCTCCACCCACGGAGGGTGCCGGCTCCCTCCCGGCTGCTCCGTCGGTGTTGGTGGGTGTTGGCACATGGGTCAGGCACATGCACCCACCCACTCATGCTCTTTTACATGGATGCTCCTCCACCCATCCGATGGGTGTTTCCGGGTGTTCGTGGGTGGGTGGTGTCATGTAAAAGAGGCCTAAGGGGGGACATGAAAGCAGTTTTCAAATAGCGAAAAGGATGCCACAAAGAAGATGGTGAACATTTTTTTGCTACTGCTGTAGGAAATTGACATGATTTTGGGCCAAACTAAGATATTAATTTCCCTGCTTCAATATGCTGAATCAGGAGATGCTTCTGTTTGATTCAAGTGGGCCACTCTGTGTTAAATTGTAACCAAACCAAACGTGCCTTCCTGACAAACTGCTAGAGTATACATGGGGATTGTTGTAAATAACTCTGTGTAATTGAACCAAAAAGGTGCTTCCTTGACACAAATGTAACAGCAATATACACTGGATGCTATTGTACCCATCATTGTGTTAAAATGTAACCAAGAACACACACTGGAGCTATAATACTTGGAATGTAACTTTATGGGCCAGTGGGACTGCTATTTAGAATTATGTAGAATGTTAGAAACTAGGCAAGATACTATTGCGCACATGTGTGATGCATTTGATTTGAAGAACAGAAAGTGTCAGAAGAAGATAGTCAGAAATTGGTCAGAGATAGAACAAGTGAGAAGGATCTCTTGTTCTCCAAACAAACTACGTTGGTAATTCACAGGAACTGATAACAGAGGCCAAGCTGAACAAATAAGAGTGTGGTTGTCATCAAACAAATATGACTCTCAGACGGATGTGCGAACTAATTGAAGACCAGGAAGCCGGGATCCCCCATCTCGAGAGGGAGGAGGGAGCCTGGTTTTATTGGTCAGAACAAACCTCACATCATGACTAAGCACCCCAGATTTGGGGCAACCAACGAGAGTACGCCACAAGCTTAGTACTGACAACCCCGAACTCTGAATAATCATAAGACATCCACAGCATATAAGGCTTAGCTCTGGATTAGTTCTTTGCCTTCACGGTCCTCGATCGCCACCCCTTAGGGGGGCCGACGAGCTCGGTGATTGCCCCTTTTGGGACCCCTTTATCTAGGGGGTTCCTACAACAGCTTCTTGGGTCCCCTGACTGCTTTCCTCCTGAACCAGGCCATCAGCCTCTGATCACGTAAGAATATGTGCTTTTGTATGTATTTTTAGGTAGACAAGGGTAGGTGGGTGAAAATGTGAATGCAAGTGTCTCTTTGGTAATTGGTATGTTAAAGTGTTCTGATCTTGTTGAATAAATGTCTATTTGATTGAATAAAAGACTCATTGCTGAAGCAGAAGAAGAGTAATTCTCCCCCTCTCAAACTAAAGTATTTTCACTAGATCCCGAGGGAACAAAAAGGGAGCTGCTTGCCTAAGGTGCAGGAAGAGAGCTGTACCCTATCAGACAGGGACAGTAGAATATCTCTCCAGAGCAGATAGAGGCCTCACCCTAAGGCAGGGTAGAGGAAGGAGCTGTGCCCTATTGAACAAGGGCAACAGAATATCTCTCTGGTGCAGATAGAGGCCTCACCTAAGGCAGGGTGCGAGAAAGGAGCTGTACCCTATTAGACAGGGGCAGTGGATTCTCTTAACAGAGATAGGCTCCACCCTAAAGCAGCTGAACCCCTTTCCAATTCCTTTCACTGCCACCAGAGGCAGAACAAGAGCGATTGGGCTTAAGTTGTAGCTGTGAAGATTTTGTTTGGAAATTAGGAAGAACTTCCTAAGTGTGAGAACTCTTGGGCAATGGAATAAATTGCCCAAGGAGGTTGTGGACCGCCTTCCTTGGAGATTTTCAAAACCCATCTAGACAAGCATCTGTCTGCAATGAAGGCAGAGGATATCCTGACACGAAGCGGGGGGTGGGGGGTGTTGGACTAGATGACCCTTGAAGTACCTTCCAACCCTAAAATTCTATGATTCTATGTACTATGAGGACATTTACTCACCAGAATTGAGATTACTCCTCTCTGGCCTTAGGCCTACAGTCACTCATGTGAGTCATAAGGTTTGAATAGGACTATTCCAAAGGAAGTGGTTGGTGGATCACAGCCTTAATCTTCAGACTAGCATTGCGGGGAGGGGGGGAGACTTGGGACACCTCTTATTTTGGGAGGGGGGGGATTTAGAGGAGGGGCGGTGCCCCTGCATGCTGCCAACTCCCTTAGCTACAGGCCTCGCTGAAACAGATAATAATTGACTGCTATTCAGACCCATCCTTGTCTGATATTCTTTTGGCCGGTTATTTCGATATCTGGTTACTTCATTTTGGCTATTTGCACATGCATAGAAGACTTGAAAAATGAAGTAGCTGGGGGTGGGTGGGGATGGATAGGCAAATATCCATTTCAGCTGTGGACATTTTTTAGTTGACTATCTAAAAATGTGAATAATATCCACAAATACAAACTCCCTTTGTTTTAAAAGCCAGTTGCGCATTGCTTTATAGCCGTGAATTAAATACCTTGACATTGAGGTATTTAATTTGCAGCTTTAAAAGAATGCGCAACCTGTTTTAACACGCAAAATATCATGTCAAAATCCCACACACAGCATATTTACACGCAGCATGATTTTATGCAGCATGTTTGACGTGCACATCTAAAAGCAGCCTGTGGGCACTTTTAAATGAGCCGGTCGGCATCGCGCGACCCGCTCATGCGATATTTCAAAATCCCGCAAGGCAGGATTACATGAGACAGAAGTCCAGGATCATGCGCATAGAAGGCAGCTGTGCATTGTTTGCAGACCACGAATTAAATACATCACAATTGAGGTATTTAATTCACGGTCTGC
Source organism: Sphenodon punctatus (assembly GCA_003113815.1). Lineage (NCBI taxonomy): Eukaryota > Metazoa > Chordata > Lepidosauria > Sphenodontia > Sphenodontidae > Sphenodon > Sphenodon punctatus. The sequence goes on from QEPC01010142.1 coordinate 2,430,787, forward strand.
AAACAATGCACGACCGCCTTCTATGCGCATGATCCCAAACTTCTGTCTCGTGTAATCCCGTCTTGCAGGATTTTGAAATATCACGCGAGCGGTCTGCGCAACGGCGACCCGCTCATTTAAAAGCAGCCTTAGATGTGTGCAGTGCACATGCAGCGTGAAATCATGCTGCATGTAAATATCCCGTGGACAGGGTTTAGACACGACACCTCACACGCTATAGCTGGTCACGCATTCTTTTAAAACCGCAAATTAAATACCTCGATATCAACTAAACAGTCCATGGATCATGCTCTGTGCAGCTGGTTCTACTGTAATAACAAAGGACTACCAGCCTCAAGGGTGTTTGTCGAGTGTGGAGGTTGTTTTGTTCAGTGTGCGATTGATCATCTTAGAGTAAAATCCTGGCTCCAGTATAGTTAGTGGCCAAATGCCCATTGTTATCAACAGAGCCAGGATTACTGGCTGCAAGAGAATGACACAATTGTCCTGCCACAACACCAGAGCAGGTTGCTGTCCCTTCCACGCACAGAGGATGTACCCCACGTGGACCAGCTAATGAAGCTGCCGATGCATCAGACCCAGAGCTCGGTCACAGCAAATATGGCTTAACATGAGCATGCAGGCAGGGACTTTGCAAACACTGCACAAAAATCTCTACTTCTGCAGGTCTATTCAGTCCTGGGACAGTATACCTGGCCCCTTTGTGAAATGAGAAAAGATCCCTCTTGCTTATTCAATAGGTCTGTTTTATGGCTGGCGCACTATTTTCTCTGGCACCTGGCTAACAGTGGGTAGTAGGTACCAATAAGCATCCTCTGACATGTTAGCAACTCTCTGCCGCTCTTATGCAAACTGGAAGCACTTCACTTTATGTGTTCATTCCCTGCTGGGCACTCTGAGAGACTTTTCAGCACAGCAGTCAACAAAATGAGTGTCCAAGTCAAGACCCTGAAAGGGGCGAGGGTGGGGGATGTGTATCCATCAAAACAAACAACAGCAGTTTCTCAAGAAAATCAGAAGCGAAACTCCTGCTCAAATGAAAGCGCTGAGGTGAGGAATCAATGTGCACGACTTCCAGCCAGGCAGATGATGGTGAAATTGTCTTGCTTACCAATGATGGCAGTGAATGGTGAGTAGGAAGAGACAGCAGAGGAGACTGTTGACACGGATTGACCAAAACAGATACACTGTGAACGAGTCTCTAAGCGTAGAAGAGGCACCTCCTTAGTAGACTGTGGGGAGTGGGTGGGGGAAAAGGCTGTGCAAGGGTTTAGCTTGAGGGTCACAGAAAGTGCAGGCCATTATCAAGACGACAGGTAGCACAGGAGTCAGACAGTGGGATCAGATGGAAGGGTAATCAGGTTGGAGTGTGGGTCAAACCAGGTGAGCAAATAGCATGGGTGTCAGACAGTGGGATCAGGCAGAAGCATAGTCAAGTTGGAGCACAGGTCAAACCAGGTGAGCACATAGCACAGGCATCAGACAGTGGGATCAGGCAGAGGTGTAGACAAGTGGGAGTGTGGGTCAAACCTGGAGAGCCAATAGCATTAATGTCTATGGAGTGAAGCGAGGGCAATGGCAACAGACTGGAAAGGCAAGGAGATAGGAGGGTGTGCAGAGGCAGAGACGGGTAGGAGCGTTGGAGGCTTAGCCGGGGGAATGAGTTGGTAAGCCACTGTTTTCTCATGAATTCAGCTTATAAAGGGTGAGAGGAGGGAGTGGCCAGAATTTCCTCTCCCACCCCAGAACACCTGGAGCTGGCACTGATTCATTGGCCAGAAATGCAGCTTCAACGGCAGAGGGGCAGGAGCGCCACCTGCAGATCAGTGCTGGCATGGCTGGAGGATCCCTCCTTAGGTGCAGGCACTACCTGCAGGCACTACCTGCAGATTGATGGCATGGCTGGAGGATCCCTCCTTCTCGGGTGCAGGTGCTACCTGCAGATCAACAGTGGCGTGGCTGGAGGATCCCTCCATCTGCAGATTGACATTGGCCATAGGTGACAGGAAACCCCCACCCCCCAAAAAAGAGTGCCTTACAGGTGCAGGCGCTGGCTTTGTTGGATACTGCTGATGAAAGGCACAGACTAAGGCCAAGGTGTGGATGTTGGACACCGACTCCCAGGATCTGTCTTCAGGGCGATACCCATCTCAGTCGATGAAGTACTTCAACTGGCTATGGTGAATCGGAAGTCTAGGATGCCATGCCTCTAAAGATGCGATATTTTTCTGTGCCAAGAATGGAGATAGGTGGTGGAGGCAGCAATGAGTGGTTTGGGAAGGGATCAGGATGGCATGCTTTAAGAAGGGAGACATGAACAAATGGGTGTATATGAGGTTGGTAGGGAAGCTGAAGCTGGGTTGATAAGCTAGATCACTGTAAAGGGCTCTAGGTATCGGTGGTCTAGCTTCTGTGAGGGGTGCGGAGATCGGCAGTGTACAGCACAGAGCCAGACATGACCACCTGGCTGATACTGGGGCTCAGCCCGTCTATGCTGGTTGGCGGCCAACCTTGTAGCAAGATAATCAAGGAGGGCCATGTGAATTGTTTGTGGATGGGTGACCCAGTTGAGAAAGCGAGGAGCTAAGAACTAAGAAGCCAGCTTGCTGCTTTCCTCCTGATAAAGCTGAAGCCTTTAGAGGCCTGGCATTCCTGGAGGGAGCTCAGTCCACCGTGGGATGCCCTTGAGAATCCATGTGTTATGTTTGTTTCAAAGCAGACAGAGCCCATACATATACTGATGGGGTTACTTTCTGCTGCACATTGTAGTCATTCAAAATGGCAACAAGAACTTACTGCCACCAGGAATTCTGTACATCCTCACAGACTGTGCTTTGAGCACACCCTTCTCTTTCCTGCATACTTCCAGTGCCTTAAGAGTAGATATCTCTGGGGAGAGTTCTGGTGCAGCAAACAACCTAGGCCAGGAACAGAGAACCTTTTCCCTCCCACGGGCCATTTTGAAAGTTAGTACAAGTTCTGAGGGCCAGATGCTTAAGAGGTGTGCTGTGAATAGGAAACGTTCATATCATGGATCTATGCCATAGATCCATCCCCTGTCTTTGAGTGCATGCCCTCCTCTCCTCTCCCTTCCCCATGAGCTTGCTCTTTCCGTGCTTTAGGGTAGGGACTGGATCTACAGATCAGAGCCTGGAATGGAAAGGAGACAAATAAAAAACAGCCTCCTGCTGGATTTGACCAAGGGTCCCCAGCTCTGGTATAGGGCCTTGGAGCCGGGGATTGGACTAGATGAACCTGTTAAATGTCCATCTGGGCTATGAGATCTCAGCATTGGCAAAGAAATATATTTCATCCCTGGTGATTCTAATTAAACAGAACGAAGGGGTAAAATTCACCAGAGAAAGACAGCAACTTCTGCACCTGCTGGAGATCAATGGCCCTTGCTAATTCAAGACTTGCCACTTGCAGAGCTGGCCCCAGCCAGCAGATGCCATGCCCCAGGGAAGTTGTTCTTGAAGACAAATGCATACCTGTCCTCCTGCATCTTTGAAAGAATCTCTCTGCCCCATGATGCTTAAGATTATCTGAGACAATTCTTCTCCCATCTGTAACAACTGAAAACCATCCAGGGGGTATCCAATTTCTCCCTTACACAGGCTTTTGATTAGCTGCATTCCTCTGCTCCAACCCAAGTGTTGGACATGTCAGGCTACATCCCAGTAGGAAGAGGATGGTGCAGGATGAGACAGAAGCATCCCCCATGCACTAGGGATGGGCGAACGCGGTTCGGAAGTTCGGAGTTCAGACCGAACCCAGTCTGTTCGGTCGACCGAACCCAGTCTGTTCGGTCGACCGAACCGAACTCGAATTTGAAACCGAACCGAATTTCCGAACTCCGTTCTGTTCGCCCATCCCTAGTGGCAATACACACCAAAAAACCTGGGTTTGAATGGCCAAACTTGGTTCGGAAGTTCGGAATTCGACCAAACTCAGTCTGTTCGGTCGACCGAACCGAACTTCCGAACCAAACTCGAATTTCAAACTGAACTGAACTGAATTTCCAAACTCTGTTCTGTTTGCCCATCCCTACCATGCACTAGGCCTGTCATACTTAGCCCAAAGCAATTATGTGCACACAACGAATAGCACTTCTAGTCAGGCTCTGTTGTACCATGTTCATTGTTCGTGCTATTATATGCCTTTCTACTGAAACAATCCTAGTAGCAGCATCAAGGCGAGGAACAAGCCAAGAGGTTCAAGCCAGGAGATCAGACCACAATAAAGGAACAAGGGTGGGAGAAGGCTCAGCAGCCGGTAGCAGGAGCAGGCAGAGTGGTGGGTCCCTCCCTGGGAGCATCAGTGAACCATCACTGCTTAGAGATGTAATGTTTACAGAAAGTGTTAAGGCATGTGGGGGGGGACAAGGGGGGGTTGGAAAAGAACAAAATGTTTAGAAAATATTGAAATATTTGCAGCATTTACTTGACTATTGAAACCATAGTTAGAGCTGTAACAAGTACCCACAGAAATGAGCAAACCCATTGAATCCAAATGATCTGACCTGAAATGAACAAATCAGGTACTGAATGATATCCATCTGCTCCTTGGTTCAGTTACCAATTTCCATCTTTTCTAGTATTTGTTCATTTTGTCGGTTTCATCTGGTCCATTAGGTGCATTCATTTTAGAGAGTCCATTAGCTTGAGTCAGTCAATTGTCCAGTTCCAGTTTTTACCCCAGCCATTCTCATTGCTACTGGCAGAAACAAGAGGGGGGAAAATCAAACAAAACCAGAAATAAACACAACCAAACAAAATAACCCAAACTGCAAAAGCTTGGTTGCTCGAAGGCCATGACAAATGTTGTTCAGACCGACTGTGGACCCAAATTGCCAGTCTACCTGAAATTGCAGGGAAGAGGCTCAGACATTTATTCTGCTGCTCACTTCAGTTCTAGTTATATCCGTTGGGCTCAGAAATAATATGTATAATTATTCTTACTTATTCTTGGATATTGTACGTCGGGTGATGACAATAAGGAGGGTGTTCTTGGCGGCCACACCAAGGCTGTGGAACTCCCACCCAGTGACTGTCTGCTTGCCCCCAGATCTTCCCTCCTTTTGGAAAAATTGTAAGACAGGGCTGTTCCAGCAGGTGTTTGGGGAGGGAGGGGGGAGGGAGGGATTTTTAGCCTTGGTATGGTTGGTTGTTTTGTTTTATATTGGATGCTGTATTTTATTGTTGTTTTTATGCTTTTATACTGTAAACCACCACGAGCTGCCTGTGGCAGGAGTAGGCGGGGTACCAAGAATTTATAATAAATAAATAAATAAATACAAAAGAAACTCCTGTTTATAGAGACACAGTCGGGAAATTAATATATTCAGGTGTATCCAAGGTAGTGCGACGATACCACTAGGCTTTATTTTTAATAGAGTATGCATCAATGTAATAATTGACAACAGGGCTTAATGGAGGTGGACTGCAGTTTATTGGATATGGTAATGTTTGAATGTTTTTTGGTTTGATTTTTTAGTTTTCAGATTGAATTAATTGTTTTGTATTACTGAGAGAGACACAAATACAGTATGGTGACTCCTCAAGAAGTACCAGGTGTTACATGTGTTAATACCCTCCCAGACTTCCCCAGCCCTGCTATCTGTACCTCCTTTCTGCAGCTATGGGTGATTTCAGACATTAGGGGTGTTTTCAGCCATTACGAGATCACGCTCAACCACAGTGAACCACGCTCAATCCCAC